>OZ022581.1:6642914-6670414 GCA_963669155.1 Arbacia lixula | reverse complement strand
AGATGCAGAGCTTGCAGATATTGTAAATTCCAGTGTTACATGACAATTACAAAGACTTCCACGGTTCAAAAGGAAGGGCGAGAGATCAAACTACAAGGGGCGAGGAAGGAAGGAATTCAAAACTGGATCAAGAGCGACAAGATCTTGGACGCGTGATCACGTGGGTAGCAAGACAACTTCAAGACGGTGCCCTGTCCTATGAAGAGTTGCGATTGATCTGACTTGATCGCAAGTAGAATCCCTTATCTCTAATACACACAGATACGATTGATATAAATCGCAAGTGAAGCTGTAATCAATCGTTATCATTAATTTAGTTCAATTCAATAATGCATTTACCATATAAAGAAACAAAATGAATTGAAGATATCACCAGAAATCCAATGGCTTGTATAGCATGTATAGTGTAATAATTTTTAACATAGGGGTAATGCACATTACCGTGTAGTTCGTAATACCAATGAATGGATTCAATAAGAACCAATAGCTAGAATTGACATCAAAGTTATATGCCATTTCAAGAAAGAAGAACCTACACAAACATAACGCAAAATGCACATAAACAAATGATTAACAAGTTAGACATTATAATACTAAAATCAAGAATTTGTAAAGAACTACAGATCAATGAAGTGCACATTTTCTCCTCCGGCACAGTGTAGGCAACATGAATGTATTATGTGACTACGCTCCACCCAAGCAAGGGCCCAGATCAGACATTAAAAAGGAAGGTTAAAGGGCCCCTGTCATCAAAATGTATGTTGACTTGTATTGATGCAACTTAATATGCATATAACAAAATCATGAATTGTTCAATGGAAATATGTGTCCTATATTTTAAAATAATTTTTCTATATTTTTTCTCAGCACTAATAAGCCCCGCCTCCAAAATATCCTCTACTCAAGATTCCCCCTGTGACATCATCAAAGGTAGAAATTAGCAGGATAATAGACATAATTTATGCACAAACTAAACATTGCAATGACTACCTGCAAGTGCTTATAATAACATCACATAGCTCGTCCATTTCTGACATAAGGAAACGATTATTCCCACATGAAAGGTTGTTAGATGGTATTGTGTGAAGACATGTGATGCTCTTGTGGGCACGTGAAGGTAGTCAGCGCAATGTTTATTTTGAGCATAAATTCTGCTTATTATCCTGCTAATTTCTACCTTTAATGATGTCACAAGCGTAATCTTGAGCTGGAGGATATTTTGGAGGTGGGGCTTATCAGTGCTGAGAAAAAATAAAGAAAAATTATTTTAAAATATAAGACACATATTTCCATTAAACAGTTAGTGATTTTGTTACATGTATGTACATATTATGTAACATCAACATAAGTCGACATACATTTTGATGACAGGGGACCTTTAAGAATGTGCGATGTATTCAATTCATCATGTCCGTAGCCTCAATAGAAGTGCATGGACGTCTCATCATGTAGGTATATATGTAGAAGCAAAGGTTGTGGTTGTTTAAGAGCAGATACAGATATGAGGCGGCGTTTGAGAGCAAATATGCTTACAGCGTGGTGGGTGGACGGATTAACACGATCATTACAATTGACATGCATATGTGTAGCAATCCGATGTGTTCGATTTAACTCGATAGTGCCAAGATTAACATACAGTTCACATAATAGAAGAGAGCTATGGATGAAAAGACGGATAGAGTTGTTCCGACAAGAGGTGAATGGGGGCTGGGATGAAATGGTTTACTTGCTGGTTGTGTGAGCATTGCAAACAATGCGACTGTTATATTAATGCGCAGTACACTTAGTTTACGTGAAATATGATTTAACTCAAAGTATCTTGTTATGAAATGAGAGATGTTTCCACATGGCTTGTGTACGAACGCTAACATCGCAAATATTTTGCTTAACTCTCATTTGTATCATTCTATTTGGGCTGATTTGTCTAATTCCCCCCTCAATAATATGTCGATCGGCATAATATAGACAAATATTACTGCCGGATAGCATTAGTATAACGAATTTAAAATCACTGAGTCGCAAATGTTGGGCACAGATCTATTTAACTTTGAACTCACTTATCGCTTTGTACACTGCCCACACGATGGCGCTATTGATGAAATAATCTAAATATTAGCATCATTTAAGACAATAAAAACTTTTGAATACGTGTACACAGACGTCACGGCGGAATGTACTACACGTTCCTCGCTAACAATTGCTCTCAAGGTCCATTTCTTACACCATGGATCCTACTAAGAAAGGTCCATGGCTACACTGGTCCAATCTTATCTTCAATCACGGGACCCAACACTATAGCTACAAACAACTTTACCTGACTCCATAAAGGGGAAGTCCACCCTGCAGTTAAGTCGGTTTTAATAAGATCAAAGTCATGAAAGAAACAAGATTTGACAAAAATCAATCAAAGGATAATAGAGTTATGTTTTTTTAGAATTCAATTTTGTTTACTTCATTTGCGAGTTTCTCCGCTATAAATTGCGTACCTTTTTCTCTTTTCAGGAATTTCATTTATACCATTTCTCTTGTGCATTTATATATCATTAGACCCATGTTTTTAAACACACACACACACACACACACACACCTCTATGTAAAATATTTATGCCTTCATCAAAAAGAAAATGGCAATTTATAGAATCATACAGCACACAACATATGGGAGAGTATCTCGAACTTTCGTCAAACTTCAATTATGTATTGCTTTAATTTTACTGTTTTAATTAAAGCCAAGTTAACGATAGGATGTACTTCCCCTTTAAACTTTCACCCACCCACATCGCATCAAACCTAGGCTTGTATTCTCACGAAATAAGACTAAGACAAAAATAAGACGATATTTCATGTTTCCCATCTCGTATTCCTTTAGACGGAGTGTCAGATTTTCTTTTTAAAAATGGCATTTTGAAGGACGGAATGTGGAGTTGCGTAAAAAGTAGAATATGGGAAAAGATTGATATGTAAATACACGTAGTGTTAAGTGCATTGATTTTGTTATCAAACAAAGACCTAAACATCTGTTTAATTCTTGTTTTCCGCCCGTCCCGCCCCGCCCCGCTCCACGTTTTTATTCTTTCGCGTGCTCTCCACACATGTACTTCCTCATATTTTTCTTTTCTGTTTTCCTTCTCTAGTTTTCACTCTCTACATGACTTTCTTACTTTCTACCTACATCTCTCTATTTCCTTTTCTTTTTCCTTTCCACTTTTCAATCGTTTATGTTTTATTCTTCTTTACGTTTAGAGCTTTACATCTTTCTTTCATTCCTTTTCGCATGTGCTTTTTTCTCTAAACTTACACTTATGAATGTGTGTTTTTGTTATCAGCACAATCCTTCCACTGTGTGTTTTACTTTTAATATAGATTTCAACTTCCGCGTGAACAGATCCTTAACATTCCCTGACATATTATCCTGTCGTCCACCTCTACCAAATTAAATGTGTTTATCCGAAAGTATAAACGAGATAATAATCGATAAAAAATAATCGTTTAACATGAATTATGATTTCCGCCTCTACTTTTTGTGGGAACTACAATCCCATTCTCATTATTACTTTACGATGAGTTTTTAAACAATCTTTTTTTATCAGTGTGATCTCTTTGGTGCGGCTGTCATTAATTCAGTTCTGGTTCTCCTTACTAGCTTCTGGTTCTCCTTCACGCGTGTCATATTGCCTGCTCCATAAAACTCTTTATGTACACCAAGTTGATTCATTGGCAATAATATCAATTGTTCCATTTCGCGGTGACCCGATAAATAGCTTCCTGTTCTCTTTCTCCATCTTCTGGTTCTCTTTAAGGACATGTATTCTTGATCCCTACTTAGACATTCCTGACCATTTCTCAAAGATACGACCTTTATCTATCGGAAATGCGCCTTCTTTTATTCACATTGTGTGGTTTTACATTATTCATGTTACGTATGATAATGTACATTTTCTACATGCGTGACGTGGGGACTTTCGTTGTTGTTCACCCTCTTTGTGAGAATGTGACACGGTCCAGTTTATTCCGAGTAACGCCATCTAGATTTGCGATTTAAATTTGTTTCTTTGTTCTGTTTAGTGTGATTCATTCGCTCTCACTTGCACCCATCTCTCTCTCTCTCTCTCTCTCTCTCTCTCTCCCTCTCTCTCTCTCTCTCTCCCTCTCTCTCTCTCTATCTTTCTCATTCTCTCTCTCTCTTTCACCCCCTCTCATTTTCTTTCTATTTGCGCCTCTTTCTCGCTATCTATCTCCATAATTATCTTTACCTTCCCATATTTTGCTCCTGTTCTCTTCTTTCTTCTCATTTTACTTCAATCTTCTTTCCACCTCCCTGTCTTTTTCCCTTTTGATCTTCTTCGCTAACACTTTCTCTCTCTCTCTCTCTCTCTCTCTCTCTCTCTCTCTCTCTCTCTCGCTTGACAAACTGCTCTTCCGTGGGATTTGTGTGTATCAATGGTGGAATAATCCATCAGCGGAACTGTTAAGGGTTAAAGAAGAATGTGGCAAAAAACACATTGCAAAACATATCCAAAAATTGACCTGTGTGCCTCGCGTCGTTACATGTGGCGCCTTTCCCATTGAGCCACAAATTGTCCCATTCACTTAGCACGCAAGCAATAGAAGGGACTATACTGACTTGGAAATCAATATTCAAGATTATTTTTTTTCCATAGAGTTTTATGTGTAAAAACGTGTTCCTAATGATGTATCAAATGCACAAGTAAAATAATGCCTTTTGAGAATATGGATTTATAAAAAAAAATTGTACAAAACATAAAAAATGGGAGAGCACCTGGCACATAACCTCACAAAATCAAAAAATTAAAAGATCATAACTTTCTTATCCTTTGATGGATTTTCATCAAACCATCCTGCTTTTATTGAACCAATTTGATGTCAGGGTGGACTATACCTTTAAAGATAGGGTAGGTCTTTTGCAGATCAAAAGATAACGTGTCAATACCACGGAAAATGGAACTGTATTAGAACTTTCCTCACAAAAATGGAGCTGGAAACTTCCTTTAAGCGGAATTTTCATTGATTTATCAAGTTAATTGATTGCTAGATATCGGATAGGTTACTGAGTCTCTAAAGTGGCCCGTGTCTAAATGAACTGACCTGACGCGTGCTAAAATCATTACCCCGAAAATATTCACCCTGGGTTTGGACCTCGACCCACAGATTTCGGCATCGGTCACCGGCCTCTGTGGGTCTCCCCGCAATAGAACAAAGACAATCAGTGCACTAAATTTATGCACTGTATAAGCAACTAAACGTTAGTTTCAGTGTTACACATCAGTGTATATTTCATCGATGTGTGGATTGATGAAACGTTTATGGAATCTCTGCCTTGACCATTACTGGTTAAGATACTGCATTTCAAAAAAAAAATGTTATAACCCTTTATTATGGTACATGTATACTGGATGGTCCACAAACCGGCCCCTACCCTTCAAACCGGCCCCGCGTAGTTCTGCTCAACTGTGGTTGGATGCGCGATTCGCGGGGTCCCCGGCTCAAATCCTGGTGTGGGTAGGGTCAATCCCTTTGTGCTTGTTTATTTTGCTGCTTCTTCTGTTCTATCCCTCACCTTGCCATTCTCTTTGAGGTTTTCTTTCCCATTTTTTTCCCTCTCACCCCTTTATCTTAAATGACTATTAATTACATGTTGTTTGCATATGAGGTGACCATTAATTTTAGGCAAGGCTCTGAATTAAATGTTAGTATATTGTATGTGCGCTATGAGCTTGCTTGAGCGATGTCTCAACTAATTTCTAATGAATAGATGGTGTCACAATTGAAGGTCCATAGTGTCACCGTGCATTTACCAGCCCATATCTGTGCATGAATTTGTCAATGCAGACCACCTTATACATGTACTTGTCCACAAGTATGTCTCGTTCTTTTTGTGTCGGAGTGGGTTTCGCCTCAAGTCGAGAGAAAAGTTCCGTGCCCTTTAGTCTTGGATTGGGTAGTCGATTCTGAAACATGACATGGAAAATGTGAAACATTGTTCATTGACAGTGATCCAGCAGCCTGTCATTTGGTCACTTCAATTCTGACCGATGCATGCGTATGCCTGCCAGAACAGATCTACCCTACTTTGACAAAATGAAGCAAGTGACACAAAACTCAAATTTGAGTTATTGGTACTCATATATTGTACCCAGCATTCCCTACATACAGGCAAAATCTGGAGAAGAAATATTTATCTTGCGGCGAGATATTCAATCGAACATGATGTGGTGTTGCACTGATGCCAATGCAAGTGACAGATGCATTGTGCTCATTTACAAGAAAAGTCTCTTTCGTTAGTTGCTTCCTTTTGTCAAAGTAGGGAAGAGATGGTTGATGGATAGTGACAGTAATGAAGCATCTGTGGCAGCCTGAAACGTGTCATTTGTGTTGCCCTCCCCCGTAGAGCTTGACCAAATGTTGAGTGGCAATCAACAAGATAGCTATAATAGTCCAAAAGCTAGTAACTTGAGAAACAATATTGTGGTTTCAGTAGATTAGTTTTCAAATAAATCTCCATCTATCACGAGTTGCTCTAGCAACAATCCTTATATGACCTGACCATGGCTAGACATTTACAGTGTTTATATAGCGAAATGACATGTATGTTTATCAATTTCTTAAATGATACTTCTTGATTGGTGAGATACCATGACAATGGCCTAACACCAACATCCACAACCAGTTGAAAACAAAGCATACAGATTACGAGATACATTGGTACTGATTTGTATGTGCTTAGCATATCAATTTTATTTTGCTACCACGGTGTTGTCATAGCAACAGTCACTCGAGGTATGACAGTTATCACTTAGAAATACCTCAATCATGATTGCAACCATTCTGGCATCTAAATATTCACAATACATGTACTATAAACTAGGATTAGGCTTAGTGCGAAGTATTTACATATATTTGAATGGTTTTCTTATAAAAATTTGTTTTTGTACACATCGATTCCAGGGCAACAACCATTGTTAGGCATGGTCTCTAATGATTTTAGATTACAGTCAGAATCAACTGGGCACTGACTCTTACTTATAATTCTGTAATTTCGATATTTCTAGCACCTTGGTATTGTCACTGCAATGATAATTTTATGCATGACAGTTTAAGTTATAACATAAAAATGACTCAATCTTGATTGCTACCACTCGGGTATGTAAATATTCATAAAACTATAAAGAAGGATTAGGTTTTGTGCTATGTATTTACATACATTTGAATGTTTTTTTCTAACAAAATGCTTTTTTATATGTCATTTCCATGGTAACAGCTATTTTTAGGTATGAATATGACCTTACGTGACTGAAATTCCGATCACAATCAAATGGGCTCCTTGCAAAATGTAAACTTAGACACTAATGTTGTGTTTTTATTTTACCATATGAGAAATATATGCCACTTTCTTATATTTCTGTAATTTTAGTATTTTGGGTACCATGGTGTTGTCATAGCAACAGTCATTTTATGCGTGACAGTAATCACTTAGAAATGAGCAATCTTGATTGCTACTATTTTGGCAGATAAATACATGTATTCATAAAACTATAAGATAGGATTAGGTTTTGTGCTGTTATTTACACAGTATTGTCTGGGGGTGGGGCCCAAAGAATACCCCCCCCCCCCCCACACACACACACACACACACGCGTAAACTCCACGTGTCGTAAAAGGCAACTAAGGAGGACCACAGGGACAACAGGGGGCCCCGCACGATATCAAAGTAGTAAATTAGAAGATGTAAAGTAAGAAATGATTAGGCTCAACATAAATATACTAGGCATAAATGAAAGCAGGTGGTCGAACAATGGACACTTCATGATAGACGATTTCAAGATGATGTATTCAGAACGGGACAAACAGGAAAGAGGGGTTGCCATATTGATGGATGCCGACATATTGTTACGGAATCTCATCGCTTGCCACCATTGTTGCGGAATCTCATCGCTTGCCACCAGTGTTACGGGTGCTGGTTTTGTCGTGCAGGTTTCTCTAGTTGGAGACATATAGACGTACATAATACACGTTGTCGACAGGAGTTGCAGTTTCAGACGTTTATTTCGGTAGTCATTTCGATACTCGTTTCGATACTCATTTCGATGGCGTAATATAGTGTAACAACATGGCTTAGAGTTGAACTCCAATCCTCAAAGCTAGACTGGCTTGTCTCCTACTCCTTCCTCCTACTCTAAACTCTCCTACTCTAAAACTCTGTAAAAAACTGTCTTATCCAAAGCTATACTGCCTCTATTTATACATGCTGGTGTATTTTATCAACTTTATTCACATGAAGGAAATACATGAAATGAAGGATTTCTAAGTACAAAGTAATGTAGTTTTGTAGGGACATCATAGTTTAAGCAGAAAGGAGTTGATTGTATTGACGTCAGTCTTCTCCTTGAAGTCTTAACTTTCTCTTGATTGAACTTCAAACAAGAACTTTACCAAAAGCATCTCGTTTCCAAAGAAACAGAATTACATCTCTGGAAGAAGTCCTTGGTCTTTCCCCCATAACAAATCGTAAATGTCAACCCCAATAGTGTTGAGCGGTCAGACGAATGTTGGAAGAAGAGAGAAAATGGTTTATTGCTGGGTCATAAAATGTACTCCGCACCCAAGGACAAGCTTGACCAGAGTTGTGACGTAGAAGAGGTCATACTCAGTTTCATGCCTTTCTGAATAGAGAGTAAGGACTTATGCAGAAAGTATAGGTCAATAATGACGTCACCATTAAATGTCCAAGAACTTGCTCAATGTAAATGTTGAGTTGGGCTCGAGGTTATCTAAGAAAGAGGGGGTGTTTGGGAGAATATGGGCTTACTATAAACATGGGAATAAAGGGAACTCGGGGACCGTAACACTCTTCCCCACCTTGAAAAAGAGGCTGCATTGCCCTCAATGCAAAATTGAAACACTAGGGAATTATCAATTGTCATGTCAGTAATCCTCAAGACGACATTAGGAAATGAAACTTTAACCAAATTTATGTGCACTCATTGCAATTACCTTTACAGCGAACAAAATGATCAGAAATCAATAACATGGCACTTCAGTAAGTTGCATAAATCACATATTCTTAAGTCTTACAATATATAGAACTCATAATAATTATAATCATCAATCAACCAACATTAGTAATACTAAAGTGTAAGACCAAAGAAGAGAAGAAAAGCGAAAGCAATAAAGAGATAATGATAAGGAAGAAGATGAAGTATAAAGACATAGATACTGGAAGAAAGTGATAGCGAGATGGTTAAAACCATATACATGAACTTATCATCAACTGACCAGACATATTTCCAATGTCCACTAACATGTATGAACAGTTCATTCACAGCATACATATATTATAAAATCCAAACTGTATACGAATATGTACTTTCATATTCAGAGATACATTCAATACTACACTGACAAACTAGAAAAACTCAACGCGTTTGAAATAAAAACAACAGCAAACCTGAACAGTTGATCATGTTCGCTGTTCAAAATCCAATAACAATATTCCATTTGCTATACCAATTGTCACAATAGTGGAACATGAAATAATTAAGCATATTTAACATTGTACAAACATTCTTGAAATTATGCAATGAAAGAGGGAAGAATATGAAAATGTCAGAAAGAAAACAGAAAGAGGGGGAACAGAATCCCTGCTACATGAAAAAGTTATTCAGGCAAATTTTGATTCAATTGAACAGGAATGTGCTTAACCATTCATAGCTCACATTCGTTCTGTGTTAATCTCACAGTAATTTAGCATTTCAGGTTCTCCCTAAAATCAATATTTTCCTCGAAGCGTAAGTTCCCATATAGAGTACTGCTGTATAACTTAATTTATACATCCTCGACACTAGATTCGATATATGAGCAGCATTCAATAACTTGTAAGAATTGTATTTTCAAGTCTTCATACAATAACAAAACCAAACGAATTCATGAGCTGCGGCCCGGTATTTATACCAGCGAAGGCGTATTTGTCCGATACGCAGGGCACCTCATTAAAAACATAAAGATTTATCAATTGCATTCTCTTGAGAATAACAGAACTTACAGTCAATGAGAGTTCCATGGAGGTTTATAACTCGATGAAGTATTGTCATTAAGTGTCCTACTGCAAGTCCAAGTCAGCATCCACGTCGCTCTCGCAATCGGCCTCTCCCCTACCGGCGGATCCCAGGTTGCGTCAGGTGTCGCGTTCATCAACGCCTACTACCCCGCACACACTCCACACCATGCCTGTTCGAGCGAACCCCACGCTCGTCATCATCGGTGCCATCGTCGGTCCTCGGGTGGGCAGACCAGGCGCCATGTAGATCTTCCCGCTTGCAGCTGAGCACCTCTCGACAAAACATCAGTCGGACGACTCCGTCAACTCATGGTCAAGATTTTCGTTCCTGTTGAGATTGTAGCAGGGTCTGTTGCATCGTTGTGATTTCGTGTCCATGTCAAATTCCGTCGTCATTATTGTTGCACCACTATAAGTGTGTTAAGTTATTCTCTCGGAGGTCCACATCCATCCAAGCAGACTTGGTGATGTGGTAGGCCGTACCCCGAATTGAGACAACCACATCCTTGGGTCGTTCCGATGGTTGCATGGAGCAAACTCATCCTCACCAATAGACATGAGCACCAACACAATCCTGATCCATAACCCGTTGACTCCAGCCAGCCAGAAGTCTCCTCCCGCGGAACTCAGCTGCTGCTCGACGTTGTCGTCGACAAGGCTCCTGTGTTGGGAGCAGGGCAGATCATTCCTTAAAGAAGCGACATCTCGCCGGAGTCGGCGCGCAACCTTTCTGGCACTCTTTGGCGACATTGCATCGACCTCCAGCCTCCACGGCTGTGGGAGAACCAAATTCAATCCCATTCCTGTCGACCGCTAATACCCAATTTAGTCCAGCTATCCTGGCACGCCGCGCCCTCCTGCTAGAGTTGTTGTTATGTCATCACGGAGCATGATGAAGCAATGTCTATGATAAATCAATGCAATTCACACATTCCATCAGTTCAGACTAAGGTTTGGGTGTCCAGCAATTCCCCATCACGGGATAGAGTTCATTCCATCCCAACGACGGTTGTCAACAAATGGTCCATCTTGTGTAGCGTAGCCAGAACGGTCGATTCTCCAGTTTTCCGCTGCCACCATTGTTACGGAATCTCATCGCTTGCCACCATTGTTGCGGAATCTCATCGCTTGCCACCAGTGTTACGGGTGCTGGTTTTGTCGTGCAGGTTTCTCTAGTTGGAGACATATAGACGTACATAATACACGTTGTCGACAGGAGTTGCAGTTTCAGACGTTTATTTCGGTAGTCATTTCGATACTCGTTTCGATACTCATTTCGATGGCGTAATATAGTGTAACAACATGGCTTAGAGTTGAACTCCAATCCTCAAAGCTAGACTGGCTTGTCTCCTACTCCTTCCTCCTACACTAAACTCTCCTACTCTAAAACTCTGTAAAAAACTGTCTTATCCAAAGCTATACTGCCTCTATTTATACATGCTGGTGTATTTTATCAACTTTATTCACATAAAGGAAATACATGAAATGAAGGATTTCTAAGTACAAAGTAATGTAGTTTTGTAGGGACATCATAGTTTAAGCAGAAAGGAGTTGATTGTATTGACGTCAGTCTTCTCCTTGAAGTCTTAACTTTCTCTTGATTGAACTTCAAACAAGAACTTTACCAAAAGCATCTCGTTTCCAAAGAAACAGAATTACATCTCTGGAAGAAGTCCTTGGTCTTTCCCCCATAACAAATCGTAAATGTCAACCCCAATAGTGTTGAGCGGTCAGACGAATGTTGGAAGAAGAGAGAAAATGGTTTATTGCTGGGTCATAAAATGTACTCCGCACCCAAGGACAAGCTTGACCAGAGTTGTGACGTAGAAGAGGTCATACTCAGTTTCATGCCTTTCTGAATAGAGAGTAAGGACTTATGCAGAAAGTATAGGTCAATAATGACGTCACCATTAAATGTCCAAGAACTTGCTCAATGTAAATGTTGAGTTGGGCTCGAGGTTATCTAAGAAAGAGGGGGTGTTTGGGAGAATATGGGCTTACTATAAACATGGGAATAAAGGGAACTCGGGGACCGTAACAATATCAAAATGCGTGTTTGGTACTGCTTGTCAATACACAGGGACTCTTTTTCAACCTAGCAAGTATAGTGGTACATGTGTATACGCTCTGACTGCAGAGAGTACAGAAGAGGAAATTGATGCCTTTTATGAGATCTTGGACATGTTGGAAGAAGCTAAATCCCAGTGCAAAACAAACAAAATTACAGTCATCATGGGGAATATCAATGCCAAGGTGGGAAAGGGTAGAGAGGGAAAGGCAGTAGGACCACTTGGACTTTGAGAAAGAAATGATCGTGGAGAAAGGTGGGTGAAATGGTGGGAGTCAAAGAATATGGTCATCCCTAACACATGGTTCGAAGAACATCCTAAAAGGTTGTATACTTGGAAGATCGAGCCCTGGGTACTGATTGTAGTAGTGATCATGTACCCGTTGTAACCACACTCCAATGTAAACTCAAGCGTTTGAAGAGAACAAGAACTGCACAAAAGATGGACTTTGACAATCTGTCCAATCATGACTTTTGACTTCAATAGTTTGTACAAGTTTAAAATAGTTTTGAATGTCTCGATGATGAAAGGGACAAGACAAATTGGGATACAGTGAGAGACAGTTTAGTTCAAACAGCCCAAGAGACGTTGCCTAAGAAAGAGAGAAGGGTGCGGCAGGAGTGGATGACCAGAGCGATATGTTCATGATGGAGAATCGTCAGGAGGTAAGAGATAGGCGAGGGCGGCAATACAAAAAGTGTAATGGCAAACAGGCAGATTCTGACAGCAGAGGGTCTTGCCTAAAATAAAAACATGGTTTAAAATTGTGGCTAAGCTAGTGGAACCTTTTTGGTTTTTGGCCCATGGACTATATGAAGGCCTTCAAATCTTCTAAATAGTTGTGTACACAGTGTTGATTTAGCATGTTCACCATGAAGATCATCTTTTGGAAGAGTTTGAACGATAGACATATTCCGGTTTCAGTTTAGTCCCCCGAATTTGATCAATTTGGTATACTCCGCCAGATTCTGCAATACACGTATTGCGCAATTTGGAGGCTTAAACACACAAAGTCTTTCAAAATTGTCTGAACTACTGTAAAAAGTGTTTATTTAGAAATGTTGAGCATGAAAATCGTCATTTGGAAGAATTTGAAAGGTCTCGCCGACTAACATTCCAGCAAGTCCTCCCAATCGGATCAATTTGGCACACTCGATCCGCCAGATTCTGCAATATTGCGCATTTTGGGGGCTTGAAAGGTTACTAAATTAGAAAAAATAAGTTCCCACTAATCTATGTAAAATTATCCACTAAAACGAATTTCGCATTCGTTTGCCGCAATAAAATCTCATTTTGACGAAAATTTGAAAAAACGCGCACCTTCTGTGACGTCAGAGAAGGCAAAATGCCATAATGCCAACGGCGAGAATAAAATATTTTATTCACGCCGCTCAAACAATACGTTACCAATGGGAACCCCAAAGCTTGTCCGAGGTTTGTCTGAGTAGCAACAACTAATAAGCAATTTCGTAATTGCAATTGCGCATGAGCAGATTATTGCTTTTAGTAAATGACCTCAGGTCATTTTCCAAACTCACAGAGTAAAATGGGAATTCATTAGATAGTCGACCACATTTCAATCTATTATCATGCAAAATATGGCAACAGCTATTCAGCTCTGAGAAGGTAGTGAAAGAACATTCCACCATGTGCATCTGCTTCTACCGTTATTCCGGGCACACTGTAAAATGTCTTTACATCCGTCATCCAACACAACTTCATGAAAAACAATCCCAGTGAGCAGTCTAGTACATGTAGTATTTATTCAGTGCATTGTCCGACCATGGTGTAATTACGAAATAGTCTATGGATTCAAAGTGCATTCCATCCATTGAATCTGAATGACAAGATACAGGTGCATGCAATAACGCGTTACTGCGCAGTTAGGGGGAAAGTGGTGAATACATTACGAAAATGGTCTATTGTTGACTTCCATACAATCTATGGCATTTTGACTTCTCTGACGTCACTGGAGGCTTGCGGGGTTTTTTTTTTCAAATTTTCGTCAAAATGAGACTTTATTGCGGCAAACAAATATGAAGTTCGTTTTTAGTGGATAATTTTACATAAATTAGTGGGAACATATGTTTCTAATTTAGTGACCCTTTAAACACATGAAATCCTTTAAACTTATCTAAACTATTGTAAAAAGTGTTTATTTAGCAAAGTAGACCATGAAAATCATAATTTGGGAGAGTTTGAACAGCATCGACAACTAACATTTTAGTTCCTCCTCCAAATCTGATAATTTAGCATAATCCGCCAATTTCTGCAATATTGTGCATTTTGGAAGCTTAAATATACAAAATTATTTTGTTTCTTTTTCACCCAATCAAACTAGTGCCAGCCAAGCTACATGGAAAGGTGTATAATGGACACTGATACTTGGTTGAAGTCACACTCATTGCTTTTAAACCAAAGTAAATGTGAGTTTTTACTTTTCGGCTCAAAATTTCAACTCAACAAATTAGACATTGATTCCATTTCCATCTCCAGTACATGTAGCAACATTCCCTTGTCAAAATCATGTCGCAACCTTGGTGTTGTTTTTGACTCCCATATGTCTATGTCCAATCAGATTACAAGTATTTGCAGATCAGTCCGCTATCAATTGCGCAACATTGGATTTATAAGAAAATATCTCACTCGCTCTGCAACAGAGAAGCTAGTACATTCACTCATTTCGTCGCGGCTTGATTTTGGTAATGGCCTCCTATACAACTTACCAGACTCTCAAATTGGGAAACTGCAGAAGTTACAAAATGCAGCTGCACGCTTTTTAACCGACCGACAAGCGCAGCCACATCACCCCCGTCTTGAAAAGTCCTCATTGGTTGCCCCTGAGGGAACGCCTTGCCTTTAAAATACTTCTTTTAGTCTTTCATATTGTCAACGGAACTTCCCCCAGTTACAATAAATCTTTAATTCATAACTACCAACCATCACGAACCTTAAGATCCTCCACATCCGGTCTTTTGCAAGTTCCGGTTTCAAAGAGATCTTGGGGAGAACGGGCCTTTGCTCAAGCAGGGCCAACCCTGTGGAATTCTCTTCCACAGAGTTTGAAAACCCTGACGTCAATGACTACCTTCAAGGGCAACCTAAAGACATACCTGTATAATGGTGCTTTTTGACATACAAGTTCATACCTGTATTGTATTTTTTTTCTCTCTTTAATTTGCTCTGAAGCGCCTTGAGCATCTAGTTGATGGAAAGA
This sequence comes from Arbacia lixula, assembly GCA_963669155.1. Classification (NCBI taxonomy): domain Eukaryota; kingdom Metazoa; phylum Echinodermata; class Echinoidea; order Arbacioida; family Arbaciidae; genus Arbacia; species Arbacia lixula. Next base: position 6,655,053 of record OZ022581.1, on the reverse strand, counting down.
AATAGAAATATGTGTGTTTGTGTGTTCGTTGTGTTTTACTATGTTTTTATATTCATATGCGTCTTGGAAACATGCGTTATCAAACTGAAAAAAGGTACATGTATACATGTAGTATTATTATTCAAAATCATCGTAACATGTAAAAAAAAAAAATGTTAATTCAGCAATGTAGCCCATGGAAATCATCATTTGGTAGAGTTTGAATGTTATTGACGACAAACATTTCAGTTAGTGCCCCGAATGTGTTACATTCGGTTCATTCCACCAGAATTTTGCATTATTGCACTTTTAGGAAGGTAAGAAATACAAAATCATTCAAATCTTCTCAAAAGCTGTGTACATAGTCTTTTTTTAGCATGTTAACCATGCAGATCACAATTTGGGCGAGTTTGCATGACATCAACGACTAACATTCGAGTTACTCCTCCAAATCTGATCAATTTTTCAAACTCTGCCAGATTTTGCAATACATGTATTGCATACTTGGAAGACGTTTAATTCAGGTGTTACATCACAGTGAGTCATCCAACGAACTACATGTAACTCATAGCTTGCATACACATCAGTGGGTAAGATAGGTTTGATTTGGTAGGTGGGTTTGGAGAAAGAATCATACTTCTATGAAGGACTCTTTCTCCAAACCTTGCAAATCATGATCATTTTTTTTTTGTCACTCTTACCATTGTAAACGTGCACAACAACTAACACTAACATTGTAGCCGTTCAGATCAAATTAATGTTGATAAGACAGTACATGTACACAAAACCGGAACGAAAAGCAACAAATATACACAACACATACATGGAAAGATCAGGTTTATTTTTGCAATGTGCGCATATTCATTAAATTCTCTTTGTACAGATACATTCGCAAACCATAGTGCATGTATGTACATGCATGTACACACACAGTGATATAATCAGGGGGGGGGGGGTATTTACAAGGGATGATACAAACTCTCCTAAACCTTTTTTTTTTATTAAAATATCAAACATTTAAAGCAAAAAATTCTACTAATTACAAACACATAAAATGCTTTTCACATTTAAAGAAAAACACTTGTAACAAACTAAAGTAAATACTCTTCACCTTCCTCCATAAACATAAACACATTTCCTTGAGGCTTAATTCTTAATATGTTTGTTAACTGATGCATCTGCTCTTGCACTCATCAAAATCATTTCACAAATCAAATCAAAATCACAGAATCACTTTAAATACATGTATTAGTTACAATTCTAAATATTTTGTTCTGCATACAAAGGTAGAATGTGGGTGTTTGTTACAGGTTAACAACAAAGAATGCATTTTGTGTTTGAAGAATATACATGTACACAATTGGGGATTTAAATCGCAAAGAATAACCTTCCACTTTACATGTATAATTGTGTAACAGAACCAATTAGCATTGGTGTCAATGCATGGGTCCCATTAAAAATCACCAAATAAACAATATGTCTGTTTACATTTTACATAACAGGTAAAAAAATTAAGGTCCACCCCATGATATTTACACAATGTCATTGATCTTTGACAGTGTCACTGTATACAAATGAATAAAGGATGCAGTATTTACACATATTCCATAAGTGCTTATTTAGAGGGGTTCTAAACACAACATACAACGCAAAATACCATAACTTTTTAATAGACTTTGAGCAAAATTACTAGGCAGATGGCCGAGATATCAGCCCCCCCCCCCCCCCCCCACCACCACCAATAATTCCTGCTATGTTAACACACCATGTGATGATACATACTGTTAACAATATCTGATGTCAATTCATTCAATAGAGAGAATAGATGTTGCTAGGGTTCAACACAGCGATTTTCCCCTAAAATTGTGCTCAGTGTGGCTCATTGGTATCAGTGTGGCTCATTGGTAGAGAGTTTATCTCTCTTTCCCCAATTCGTGTGAAAACTTTTTTGTTGTGTTTTAATCAAATAATGAAACTGCAGGTGCACACATAACAAGAAATAAAGTTCTGCCATAAGAGTTTAAAACTATCAATACATGAGTTATTCATAAACAAGACCTAGTGTATGCTTCACACAGAGTTCAACTATGAACATGAGTATTATCCACTAGAACATCTAGATATGTCATGACTAAAATGTACACATGTATTACTTGTTCAATAGGAGAGGACATATCTTCCTAGACATGTCTCTAATGTTTCAGTGTTGTGAAAGAAGATATGAACATACTTCAGTAGGAATGGCTGGTGGCTTTGTGACAAAAAATGTAACAACTGCCAAATTTGTAATGGGTGATTTTATATGCAAAGTTTGCATTTTAGAAAAGTGTAGATCTACAACAAAGAAAAATACATTCTACCAAATTAATCATTTGCATATGATTTGGAGCCATGCACAGAACATAATGCAAGACAGTCACTTTAGGCCTGTTTCCTTTCTCTTAAATGGAATTAATTATCAATTCAAGAATTGTAGACATGAGCTCAAAACAATATTATGCTCTGTGCACAGGATTAACTTTGATACAGGCAAACCCTATTAAAATGAGAACGTCGGGATCCACATATACATTGTATTTGCGCGCTATACCAGAACATGATCAAGACAAACAGAAATATATGCATATGGGACTACATATAACAACATATTCACTGCTAGTATTGTAATATGTTCATGGCTAAAATCAGCTAAAAAGTCACTAAAATTTATAACAAAAAAGTTGGAAATGTCAATAAACAACACTTCTAACGTCTCTATTCACTGACAAATGAAGCACAGGAGAGGCTCAGTTACCCACGCCTGCTGGCATGATTGTGTGTAAACAATGTATATTGTATGCAAACAACCTTCATACATGATCGTACAGAGACAGGAATCGCACGTGGTAAATGGACTCTTACCATATTGTGCACGCACACAATGTGGGACACTTGCGCATGTGGTCATGTGTGTATGGATTCTTACACAACGTATATGATCAATCTCTTGAGGAAGGAGGTGTTTGACAGCACAAGAAAAATGCTTGTGTTGTTGTTACATTTCCCTCGCTAGGTGATGTTGCTGAAGTGAGTGCTCGCAATAGCAGGGTCACTTTCCTTTGTATTTCTTTATTCTTTACCCCACTTTAGCAGAAATTTTGGGATAGCTGATCTTGTTGTGTGAGAAATAGAATACACTATGGAAGAAAAATTGGAACCCGAGAAATGTCCTCGTAATAGGCGAGTTCTCACTATACCCATGCTCATTATAATGGGGTTAGCCTGTACCAGTCTTCAGTGACTTGCATTGTAGATTTTATTTTGTTGCCCCGTGGAATCAACAAATCAAATCATATTCTACAAATCGCATGAATGAAATATAAAATCACGTCACAAATGGTATTGCCTATCAATGGTTTAACATGTACAGAGAACAAAGTAAATCAACATATGTAAAAGAAAAATTAAATAAATTGACTTTTCCTAAGAGAAATACGTAATACAGAAAACAAACAAACTAAAGAACATGGAATAAAAATTAATATTCTTAATATTTACACTGTTCATAAGTCAAACTGGGGTAATCATGCATTTAAATGTAATTCTTCCAGGACACACATAACAAAGTAATGATCTACCCTGAAGAGAGCAAGGCTGATGAAATATCAAAACATGATTTGTATGGTAGGATTCAAATGAGCAGGAATAGTCTTTTTCATTCACTTCAGTTAATGACACTTTTTTGCTTTTTTGCTTCTTTCTTGACCATTGGTGCCTCGCAAGTTTGACATTTTTTATAAAAACACAAGAAAATCTTTGATTTGAATTACTTCTGCATCTAGGATGGAACAAATATGCAATGAATGATGAAAAAGTCTGCAATCCCACTCATTTCATCATTGATGCCTTTGCTTTTTTGAAGTGCATTGCAAGAAGTATGAGCACTTCTATCCACAGTAGCATATGTCTATAGTACAGTACTTAATGCTATATAACAGGAACAATCATCAATCAACTTCAATGAATTAGTTGGAAAACTTGGCAAAGAAGTCATGTTGACGACATTTGTCCTCATCAGTGTTCACAAACTACTGTACCTGTTTGACAGACCACACAGTCCCTCTCACTTGGTGAAGCGGTCAGAAAAGTTTGGGCTATAAGCATTGGTAAGGGGGCGCAGACTGGGCATGACATGGACAGGCTTGTAATGCTTGATGGGCTGTGCCTTGTGCACCATCTCCTCCCGTCGCATGCGCTCCACCTCTGCCTTCTCCTCCTCCTCCTGGAGCCTCTCCTGGCGCTGCCGGGCCTCCCGCTCCTCCAGCTCCTTCTTCAGCTTCCACTGCTCAAACTGCTCCCTCTCACCTGCACGCCGGTCTGTGTTCAGGCTGAAAGCATTGATCTCTGCAAGGCAAAATGAAAGGGAACACAGAAAGAAGGAAATGGAAGGGGTTTCAACAACGATTACTCATCTGAAGAGTCCAGCTCCATCAGTTTCTGTGTCTCCATGATCTGGAGTGTTCTGATTATTGTGACTGCCATTACTTGGAGACACAGTCATGTGATAATAGATAGTTTTGCATTTCCACAACTGTGACTATGACATGGAATGTCTTGGAGACACAGTCATGTGAGAATAGATAGTATTATATCCCTCATTAATATATTCCAGTTCCTTGATTGGTTGAAAGGGTGTCACATGACCACAAATAGATGAACTATTTGGAGGAAGAGAGCTCAGAGTGAAGAAAAGTACTATTTCGTGACGTCAGAGGGAAAAAAAGTACTATTTCGTGACGTCATGTCAAAAATAGTCTCTTTTTTCCCTCTGGACTATCGATGTCCGGGCTATTAGTGATCGATACAATTTTCATCGATTCATCCCAGGTAAATGCGCGACACGCAAAATCTGCGCGATACATTTCTTTCCAGCAGCTTTTTAGCGTTGTAGCGGAAAATCAATTGGCGCGCTGCCGGAACTCCAGCGGTGTTGCGGCCGAGGTGCAACTTGAATTTCCGTTGGTTTGCTCAAGCCGCAGGAAATAACAAAACATCTGAATCGGGCTCCTGTGTTCGGGGCTTAGAGCATGGGCACTACAAGGTCCATGGTAAGGATTCAATTAATGAACAAAGAATATATTAATGAAGGATATAAAACAAATATTTCATGATCTTTATTCGGGAACTTTATGGAATCTATTGGTCCCCTCGGTTAAGTGGAGGGCGCACGCCCTCCACTTAACCTCGGTGCAAATAGATTCCACAAGATCCCTCATGGTCATGAAATATTTGTATATTGCATTTCCACTTCTGTGACAATGATATGGACATGGAATCCTATTTCATTGTAACATCCAGGTGGACGGGACTTAACCCTAATACTCCAGGGTGGGGGGGGGGGGGGGGGGCCATTTTGCCCCCCCCCCCCTGTCAAATTTTTGTTGGTACTTCCTAATGCCTAATGCCAGAACAAAATTTCATGACTTTTTTCTCTGATCCTTCCCACACATTTTGATACTAAATTCATGGCGATCGAATCTACCGCGCAGGTGTCAGATTATTCGACATTTCTCTATATGACTGTGCATACCCTATAGACAAAATCAGGAGCTTTTCTGTTTTATGTAAATACTTATCTAGTAAGTATCATTGTTTCAAACAGTGCAATTAATTACCACACACACACATACCCAAATAGCAAAAAACGCTTGACGAAAAACAAAGAAATACATAAGAAAATTGAAAAACAATGAAATACATTTAAGAAATATTTACCACAACCTATCTTTTTTTTTCAGGAATTGATGAGGGAGTTATGAAAGACATTTGTACCAAAAATTGCTATTCCAGAGGCTTTATTTAGTAAGAAATACCAAAATCTATGATTTCTCACATAAATTAGCATAAATTAATAAATTAAAAAAAAAAAAAAAGGATTTTTCGTAAATTTAGATTTACATGTTTGTAGATTAAATAATTCTGGACCCTTTTGCAAAATTTTGAAGCAATCAGGTGACCCTTGGCCAAGATCTCGGGTGTGGGGGGGGGGGAATTGTGACCCCCCCCCCTCTCCGAGATCTTGGCCAAGGGTCACCTGATTGCTTCAAAATTTTGCAAAAGGGTCCAGAATTATTTAATCTACAAACATGTAAATCTAAATTTACGAAAAATCCTTTCTTTTTTTTAAATTTATTATTTTTATTATTATAAAATGCACTCACCTGTGAGGGGCTTGGTAGGCTTCTGAGGAATGAAGGGCTCATTGTAGATTACATCGGCTGGCTTGGCCTTGAAGGCTACTGCCTTGGCTCGCTGCTCCTTCAGCTCCTCCTCCATCTACACACACAGGCAAAAGAGAACGGCATGAGGTCTCCTTCATCATTTCTCTTGTGCAAGAGAAATCAATCTGTGTTTACCTACCTTCAACCATTTCAGTACCCCTACCACAACCATCTCTGCAACTCCACCACCACCCCAACAACTTCCTGCACCCCACCCAAATCCTCTCTGCATTCCCACAACAATATCTGCACCACTCCTCCCTACACCCTACCCCAACCCTCTCTGTACCCACAAATCTTTCTGCACCCCTACCCGACCCTCTCTGCACCCTTACACCTCATCTCACCTTCCCTGCACCCCCACCCCAACCATCTCTGCACCCTTCCCCCATCCCTCCCTGCACCCCTACTCCTCCCCTGCTAACCTTCTTGCTCCACATCTCTGCCCTCTTGGCGCCCTTCTCATCAATGGCGAGGTTGAATGGTTCGACCTTGGTGGGAGGCTTGACCTTCTTCTCTGGCATGTTCACTGTCTCCAGGATGGGCTTGGCCTTGAACTCACGAGCCTGGGGGTGAGAAAGATGGCAAAAAACAGGGTCTCAATGCAGTCAAACTTGCCTAAAGAGGCCATTTAAGGGAAACCACAAAAGTGGCCATTATAAACAGGTCGGCGGCCATTTCGATTTTTGCATATAAATGTTTTGCACCCGACATGTTTTGCACCCTACACCCTCATGTAACCTACATGCTGCAACATATTTTGTTGCTTATGTATGATATGCATGGATCTTATATTTCGTTTGAATAGTCTTTCATGTTTTCTCCAATGAGAAATATGAATAAATCTGAAGGCACATTTTCTTTATCTGTGAATTACTTCTGTGTGTGCGATTTTGTGTGAGATTGTTGTATTATTTCTTTTGTGCCCTATAAGGGGCCCTTGGGCAATGGTTGGCACCGTAAAGGGCTGTGGGCATCCAAGGGTATGTTTGTTTAGTCTAGATCTGCAAAAAGAAGAATTAAGCAAAATATCCCACCATAAATCTGTCTTCAGTGTCCTAACAAAAAAGAATATCAAAAAGATTGCTACACTGGTAGAAAATTATTTTGATGTAAGCTGTATTCAATGTTTCATTATCAGATGAATATGTAAATTCAATATCATATTTTTAACAGCTGTCTAGGTGATAAATGTTTATGTTTATTTCTTATACCACGAAAGACAAGTTCTACCTTTACTGATCAAATAAATGTGGTTTAACAGATAAAACATAGCTACCTAAAATTGATCTACTGATCTAACCCTTGCCCTAACCCTAACTATCCTTATAAAGGTTGTCCCTGATTTATTCGTGAGTCTGTGGACTGATGTCATCTTCTAACCTTCTCTACCGCTTGGTAGGTTTCCTTAATCTTAGCCTTTCCCTGGCCTGAACAACGGTTTACACACAAACATCCAACTGATCACATGTCAGGCAGTGTAGTCACCAGGGGCCATATTCATGAAACCTCACTTAGCCGAGTTCGCTCAAGTGCATTCAGTTACATGCATTTCCAGCAACCAGCTAGGCTAGCAAACTTTAAGAAATGGGCCCATGAGATCATTGGAAAGGCATTGCCTGAGGGTAGAATTTAAGATGTCAGAAAACCAACCACAGCTGATGCTATCACCCACCTTTTCCTCCTCAAGATAGATCTCCTGTATCTTGGCCTCCTTGCGAGCCATGGTCTCCTTGTCCCTCTGAGCAAAGGAGAAGGGCTGGATCTCGGTGGTCCTGTGGGAGACCTGAGGCTTGAAGGGCACACCCACGTGCAGGATGGGCTTGGCATGGATGATGCGAGACTTGGGCTTCTGCAGGGAGGAAGGAACAAACATGGGGGTATGTTTCAGCAAATACTGTTGAAGCCACAGTCCTGCAGGGGTTTTTTTTGTTTTTTGTTTTTACGATTTCTTCATCATAGACCTCTTTGTCATTCCTTTCGTGATTGACACCTATGGTAACTTCCATGTACATTGCCTAATAACATCTCACCCCACCTACTCACTGCACTAGTATATACACAGTACAAGACTGGGAGAAAACATACATCCACTGCTGTGTGTTATTTTGCTCTCTTGACACACAGGAATAACCTTAGCATTGTTATCCCACAAATGCATTCAATTTTATACTGCAATTGTCTTTTTGTGTGTGTAATTGTTGAATACGCCAGTTGTGAAAATAAAACTCATGAAAATACAATAATGAGCTTAACCCTAATACTCCCGGGGTATTTCAAAGCTTGTTATTACCGGGGGGGGGGGGGGGGGGGGCATTATGGCCCCCCCCCCCCCCCTGAGATCTCGGCCATGGGTAATTATGTAATCTACAAAGTTGTATCGCGTAATTTACAAAAGTCCTTTTATTTTTTTTTTAACTAATTAATTTATGCTAATTTATGCGAGAAATCATAGATTTTGGTATTTCTCACTAAATAAAGCCTCAGGAATAGCAATTTTTGGTACAAATGTCTTTCATAACTCCCTCATCAATTCTTGAAAGAAAAAGATAGGTTTCGGTAATTATTTCTTATGTATTTTATTGTTTTGCAATTTATGTATTTCTTTGTTTTTCGTCAAGCGTTTTTTTTGCTATTTGACAAAATTACAACCACATTTCATTTTATATTGCTCAAAAATATTTGAAACAATGATAACACTTATTAGAAAAGTATTTACATAAATTGGAAAAGCTCCTGATTTTATCCATAGGATTATACACAGTCATATAGAGAAATAGCGAAATTTCAGTGACATGTGTTCGGTAAACGTAATCTGACACCCGCACGGTAGGTCCGATCACCATAAATTTGGTATCAAAATGTGCGGGAAGGATCAGAGAAAAAAGTCAAGAAATTTCGTTTCGAAATATTGAGGCGTTAGGAAGTACCGACAAAACTTCGACAGAGGGGGGGCCATTATGGCTTAAGAGGGAATATAAAGAATGTTGCTGCTGGAAAATGTTTGCAGGTAGTGGGCTCGAACACAGGCTACAAGATTGAAGAACTCATGGATGCTTTTTATCCACAAAACTAAGGGGGAATAAAATCAATAATCTGTGTGGGCTGCTTTTCAAGCCTGAAACAAGAGTACCCCCTAAACCATGTTGTGCATTCAAGCCTGAGATCATGAAACAAGAGTACCCCCTAAACCATGTTGTGCATTCAAGCCTGAGATCATGAAACAAGAGTACCCCCTAAACCATGTTGTGCATTCAAGCCTGAGATCATGAAACAAGAGTACCCCCTAAACCATGTTGTGCATTCAAGCCTGAGATCATGAAACAAGAGTACCCCCTACACCATATGTTGTGCATTCAAGCCTGAGATCATGAAACAAGAGTACCCCCTAAACCATGTTGTGCATTCAAGCCTGAGATCATGAAACAAGAGTACCCCCTACACCATGTTGTGCATTCAAGCCTGAGATCATGAAACAAGAGTACCCCCTAAACCATGTTGTGCATTCAAGCCTGAGATCATGAAACAAGAGTACCCCCTAAACCATGTTGTGCATTCAAGCCTGAGATCATGAAACAAGAGTACCCCCAAAACCATGTTGTGCATTCAAGTGCACTTATGATTTTCCATTATCGTAAAGTCTTTGTAAGTGTACTTACGATTTATCATTTTCACAGAATGTGAACCACCAAGAGATAAACCTCAGAAACATCACTTACCTCTTCTTCAATGGAGCTGTCCTCCTTGACCCGGACTCTGTTCTTGAGAGCAAAGGCGGGAGATTTAGGTTCAGTGATTTGACGCACCTTGGCCGGAGCGATACCCTGTGAAAAACAAAGTTGCAGTTGTCATATTTTTTGTCTTTACAAAAACAAATCAATGTGTGTTTTCTTCTTCAAAAGTCATGAAAAACTGTTCAAAATTTTGTTTTTAGAGTAAAGGATGAAAATCTGTGACAGTTGCAGTGGAAATGATCATTATAAATGCATCATTTTAGTAAAAAGTCTGTTTGGCTTTTGCTCTACTGTGAAACCGATAATTTTTGTGCAATGCGAAATTAAATCATCACAAATTTAAAACCGTCCTGCTTATTTACAAGGCTAGACGCACAAGTCTTTCAAAATTTTGAGTTACTAGCACTATCATTGCACAGCCATAGGTTTTGTTGTGGTGTTGATTGTTCATGATAATGCTTTGTTTGACGCTTTGTTGATTAATGCATAGGGTGGACTATTTTGTATTATATTCCACATATTAAGAATGTTGCTATATGATTGGTCAAGAATTATAAAGCAAATAATCAACTTTTGGTTTCAGGCAATGAGACGAACTATCACTTCCTCGGCGATTTGTATGTATACGCTATCTTTCCTCAGCTGCACTTCGGAAAGATAACTACATCCAGATCACATCGGAAGTGATAGCTCGTCCCATCACCCTCACCAACATTGATTATTTGCTTAATAACAAGAATTTCTTGTGCGCCAAAATAACATCCCACGAATATGTTATATGATAGGTGTGCTGTGCCGCAAAAAATACCAGTGTTACGTAATAAAACACTGTCAATTTTCATTTTGAAAAAAATTAAATGTTCAGTAAAAAAAATCAACGCAAGAATAACATCACTTTTAATCCTACTCTGAATGGGCTTTTTAAGAGCAAATTTTGACACCCTCCCCCCCCCCCCCCCAAAAAGGTTGTATCAATGCCACATCTTGCATAGAGGTTAAGAGTGCAGCTGCATAGTCATTTCAGCAAAGAATATCTAATTTTGGGTTAATCACATTTTATGCAGATTAGATGCATATTTTACATCTATTTTTTAATATGCTATGTAGCATAACTGAAAGCTATAACAATAACTTACCAGTTTGAAGTTTGAGCTGAATTTTATGAGGAGTTGAGTGAGGAGCTTAATTGAGATCCCGCCTCACACATGCGCACTCATTCTTCAGAGCATCAAAAAGAATATCAGCTATTATAATTCAGCTGATATAAACAAACATTAGCTTGAAGTAATGTAATAGGCAAACTAGTAAGAGTTAATTTCCTTTTCTGAGGGAGGGAGAGGAGGGCAATCAATCTCCTCACTCAACTCCCTCATAAAATTCAGGTCAAACTTCAAACTGGTAAGTTATTGTTTGAGCTTTCAATTTTATTTCGTTCGTCGGGGGTAGACTGGTAGCTACTTCTGCTAGGGATTATCATGGTAGCGACCCTGAGATGCCAGTGATTTTTTCACTGCTGGGGCTTGTGACTGTCTGCGGCCCCTGGTGTGGGCCTTTCTGTTAAAAAAAGGCCTGTAAATTGTACCTGCTTGGGGCCGAACATTGAAGGAAGACCACCCTGCAGCTCTGTATTGACATTGGCGGGAGAAATCTACTGCTCTGTATGGGTGGTAGTTGGCATGACCTCGATAGCGGCCACAGCCTGGCTCTGATGTGCTAACAACTCACCCAGTAGCTTTCTGTACTTTGGTCATGTCCTTCACTTGCTTCCCCAAACCGTCCCCAAAAAGGAACTTTGTGACCGGAAGTGTTGGTTTGCTCGGTGACTGTATGCAGCATCCATGTCAGGCTTTATTTGTTCCTCGCACAAAGGGTACCAGTAGCTGGCACCAAGTCATGAATGGTAACATTAGGGGACTTAAGACTGCACCTTGCCCACTGCACCTTGCAAGTCATGGTACTTAAAGTTCTGAGGAAGGGCGTTTATGTCAGGTTCCTGCTTCAAAGGGTGCTGATTACCGGTATCAAATCATGGAGGGTACAAGTAGAGGACTCATTTATATATAACGTGTTAGCTTAGGTACTGCCCGAGTTGGATTTCATGTAGGTCAAAGCTTGTACTTTTGAATAATGTGGAAGTGCTAACAAACTCCACTCCATAAAGATGGC
>OZ022581.1:6302116-6642714 GCA_963669155.1 Arbacia lixula | reverse complement strand
TGAAAATGATATGATATATCTTAATCCATAGAATAATCAACGTTTAAAACAATATATCTCCCCGTATTAAAAAATTACGATTATTCAAGTTTTGCAACCTCATTTATCAATTATTGCGGAGTTTCGTGAGAAATGCTATAATTAGTCTGAAAATTCCGATCCGGTATCGATACACGAGATGTCACTTATATCCGACTTCGCATTCTCTTCGAGAAACGGTTTACCGTCATTAATACGGGAAACACACGATTATTCCGAATGTTATGCGACAAAAACGCCCGGATCAACGAACCCTTTTTCGTTTTCGGACTAACAAGCATCGAGGTATAGGCAATTTACGTGTTTCGGAATTTCGAACCTTCAAAATAACGAACCTTCGAATATCGATCTGTAACTATATAGCGTGAGTTCCAAGTGAGATGTCACTGGCATTCTTATGCAGAAACAAACCCGATATTTAGCACTGATGAGGTGATTCTCGAAGCAATTACAACTCTAACCTCAGTTCCAAATGCTGGCACTGCTCGGACACTGTCGCATCTATTGTTCTCAACCCGGACGCTCCTTGAGAACAATTGTGACTAATAATGGAAAGTTGAGTTGCGTAATGATAATTTAGGGCCATGAAAAGTGAATAACTTTGCATTTACGCGTGCTTATAATGTTTATTGCTTTTTGTCAAACTTCGCTATATAAGCGTATCAGCTATGGCGGGCCGGTATAGGGGTTTATACTTAGCACCACTCTATATTATGAAAGTGATATTCACCAAAAAGCTGAATAAATATTTCATAATGTTGAGTATCATTAGTATAACGTAGGTCAAAAAACTTGTATGAATATGCCAAATTTTAACACTTTTTAGTGTTCAAAACTCACTAGAGTTCGCTTATTTCTTTTAAGATTATGAACTGTACATTTGATCGAGCTGTTTTACATGCAATACATGCACTATGATTAACATTTTTTTTCTACAATATTCAGACATCAATATTTTAAGCTTGGCATGTCCCCCATGACTAGCATTTACAAGGTATCTTTCGACACGAATATGATGCAAATGGAAAGCATGTCAGAAAATCGATGAATAGACGTACCAGAAGAAAATGGAAGGTTTGATGTCACAATAATATTCATTGAAATTATTTGCTATGCATCACTCCTACAGGTTAATCAACGTGTTAAACAATTATATTTTACCCCATATTTAACAAAATTGTCAATATTTGGGAAGCACCCGTTATTCCGTAGGTTCGTTATTCCGAAGGTTCGAGTACTCCGAATGTTCGTCATTCCGATGGATCACTATTCCGAAGGTTCGTTAATCCGAATGTTCGTAAGTCTGAAAACGAAACAAGGTCCGTTATTCCAAAGGTTCGTTTGTCCGAAAACGTAAACAATTTCGTTAGTCCGAAAATGAAATTAACTTATTTTAGGAACAAGAACGGTGTTGCAATTAAAAAAGAATAGGATATTATGCAATGATAATCTCGGCGGAGGATGATTCATGTGTATTTTGTGGCCAATTCATGTATTGCATCAAGAATCGATCAAGCATCTTGATTTTATTTTACCTAAGCAAAATTGCTGTCTGAGACGATGCCTGCGGATGGCTGTTTTGCCTCCCCCCCCCCCCCCCCATATCCCCCCTCCCACCCCGCGCAGAGACACATTTTTAGGTTTGTAAGTGGTAAACATTTAATCAAGAATGGATTTTTTTTTAGTATAGAAATGCTTAACTTGGACAAAACTATTTCAAAATGCAACAATACTCCCCCATCGAAATGTACAGGTATGGCAATGAGAGATAAACATGATATCGATTCTTGCTTGAATGAACTAGCCCATAACCCTATGATCTACCCTTTGAAAGACTTCTGCGTATTTAATCTCCCCTGGTAATGATGGATCAGCCCCTTCCCACCCCCATAACAACAACGGTGATCCCCCCCCCCCCCCCCCGGCCCCACTCCCTCACGCCTTCCCTCCCGGTTTTCCCGGCTTCGCCACAGATTATTCTAGTTTCGGACTAACGAACCTTATTTCATTTTCGGACTCACGAACTTATACTGCGTATTCGGATTAACGAGCCTATTAGTCTAGTAGCTAGGAGGGGTTCCCGTGCACCCCCCTTAAAACGATTACCCACTATGATTCTTAGATCCGCTAGAGTATCTACTTTATCAAGTTTAAAGTTAACATTTGATAAAAAGGTCCCTGGAGATTTGGGGGCCATTTAATTGGGCCCATGTCAAAATTGCATTTTTTCACAATTTTCATCACGTCTTGAGGTCTGTGAAAATAACACCCTTAAGTGAAGCCATATCTCCAAAAATAAATCATCACATCGTGTAAAATTTCGCTCAATGTTAGTTTGTTCTAATATAAAAAGACTGGTGGTGTTACATAGACATTGCAATTTATCTTCATCAATAATTTACATCATATAATTTGCATATTAATAGATGTGCTTTTTCTTGTGCCATTTTTTGACAGAAAACGACTCATTTCACTGATAGTTTTTGTACAAGCTTTGTTAAAGGTATTACGAGCCGACATTTGCATAGATATACGCTTTGGTATCCCTGCTAATTGAAAATTAATGTTAAATTGAAAGTTAATGTGCTACATATTGTTTAGAACACTATTTAAACACTAATACAAGGCAGAATATTGGGCTGATTTCACTAATGTTGTATTGCCTAAAACTTAAAAGTTTAGGTGGAAAGCTGGGTGGCAGTCCACCACCTGGATTTATGTATTAACATGGTTATTCATACTTAACATACATCTCCTGACAAAAGTTAGGACTTACAAACAGGAGAAAGTATCCCATGTGACCCTAATTAGCATATCCAAGATGGCCACCACCACCACCATGCATTTCAATACGAGCTGTCACAGTTCAGCCCGTTTTTAAGCCTACAGTGTATAATTTTCTTAACTGAATTTGATTAACCTGGATTTGACATGATTAAATTAATTGATTGGAGATTCATACTAGCAACTTGAGTTCAAGTTCGCATGCAATATCTCATCAATGTGGCTTTTCGTTTTAACGAAATTGTTTTGCGAACATTAAACAACATGCATTTGCTATCGTGTTCATAGACAGAGATGGAGGGTAGACGCCTTCGCAGCATCTTCGTGCTACACGTATGAACTAGAAATAGAGTGGCCATTATGCTGGATTATGGATTTTACTTACGATTATTTTTTACCCCCTTATATCTTTCAACGCATTGGATCAAGTACAAAGGTGCCCGTTATTGAACGTTTCCTTCTTGTATGATGCCTTAACATTTACAAAAAATATTACATTACCATTCATCATATAATCATAAAGAGCATGTTCGTTTGTAACTACATTTAAGTATGTTAGGATTATCTAAATATCGTGTACCCCCATACCTTCCCCCCCCCCCCCCCCCCACCTCCACCCCCTAACAACCCTGGTTGTTACTTTGCCGTCCTAATCAATGAACAATATTTTTGATATTGTTAATATTTTCTTGGTTTATTTATATACTGTAGAGCGAAGATCATAAATTCGGTTTTACACTTTCTGTACCATAAAATGCTGCTCTTTGAGAGGTGATCCACTAGTGGTATTTTCAGGTTTAATACACATTATATTGACGCAAAAAGATATTACAACATGATCCTAAGTTAAAGCCCTGCGGCAATACTTCTTGAAGGATGTGGAATTGGAGCATCCAATTACAGCCCGGTAATCCAAACTAAACCAAACTAATTACAGTATGGCTCTATAATGCAGGTAGGGCTAGAATATGGTAATACTTGAAACACGATATTCAAGTCCTGGTCTTGACCAGTTGACCCTGCACTTATACGTACCAATATCCAAATACATGTGTACAAGGTTAGGTCTTGGACCTGTATTAGTGAACCTATTAGTGAACCCCGAGGCACATAGACACGATCCTTGGTCATGTACTTAATCATGCTAATTGAGCATAATTAAATTTTGGCAGTTAGATACTAAATGTTGGGTGTGCAATCACAGGCCTGCTATGCTATATAAATTATCTGGGCCCTTTGGTGCTAAGCAAAGGCCCCACAATGCTTGTTGTTGGCTGTGTAATGCCATATACATGCACTATAATGCTATATCTGGGCCATTTGATGATAATCAAAAGGCCTCATGATGCTCATTGGTTGTGTAATACCATTTACAGGACATTATGACGCTAGATTTGGACCTTTGATGCAAAAAGAGAGCCACAATGCTTTTTATTGGCTATGTAATATCATTCAAGCTAGATAATGGCCTTTTGATGTTAAGCAAAGACATCAGAATGCTTGCAATCGGCTATGTAAAAGCAAGTACAGGCCGCGAAATGCTAGATCTGGGCCATTTGATGTTAACCAGAGGCCCGGTAAGGCTGTGTAATACCGATTAGAGGCCCTATGATGCTAAATCTGGGCCCTTCGATGCTAATGAAAGGCCCCATAATGATTAGAGTTGGCTGTGTAATACCATTTACAGGCCCTATAATGCTATAACTGGGCCCTTCGATGCTAATCAAGGGCCTCATAATACTTGTTATTGGATGTTTAATATCATTTACAGGCCGTATAATGCTGTATATGGGCCCTTTGATGCTAATCAGATGCCCCATAGTGCTTATTATTGGTTGTTTACTAACATTTAAGGCCCTACAATGAGAGATCTGAGCCTTTTGATATTTATGAAAGGCCTCATAACACTTGTGTGATACCAAGTGAAAGCCCCAAGATGCTAGATCTGGTCCCTTTGTTGCCAAGCTAAGGCTTCAGGCTTACAAAAATGCTTATTATTGGCTGTGCAATACATTTTATAGGCCTATTATGGGCCCTTCGATGTACAGCCCTTCGATTGAACATTCCCACAATTATTAAAGGCTATGTAGTATCATTAACAGGCCTCATGATGCTATATCTGGGCCTTTTGATGCTAATCAAAGGGCCCATATTGCTTGTTATTGGCTGTGTAATACCAAGTAAAGGCCCTAAGATGTTAGATCTGGGCCCTTTGATGTGTATCAAAGGCACAATACTGCTTGTCATTGGTTGTGTAATACCATTTACAGGCCCCATGATGCTACATCTGGCCATTTGATGCTGATCAAAGGGCCCGTAATGCTTGTTATTGGCTGTGTAATACCAAGTTAAGGCCCTAAGATATTAGATCTGGGCGCTTTGATGTGTATCAAAGGCACAATAATTCTTCTCATTGGCTGTGTAATACCATTTACAGGCCCCATGATGTTACATCTGGGCCTTCTGATGGTAATCAAAGGGCCCGTAATGCTTGCTATTGGCTGTGTAATACCAAGTAAAGGCCCTTCGATGTGTGTCAAAGGCACAACAATGCTTCTCATTGGTTGTGTAATACCATTTTTTATGCTTCATGATGCTACATCTGGGCCTTTTGATGCGAATCAAAGGGCACATCATGCTTGTTATTGGCTGTGTAATACCAAGTAAAGGCCCTAAGACGCTAGATCTGGGCCCTTTGATGTACATATCAAATATCTCAAAATGCTAATTATTAGCAAGTCCAATCCCTATGATGCTAGATCTGGGCCCTTTGGTGTAAATCAAAGGCCACATAATGCTTTGTTATTGGCTGTTGAATACTATTAACAGGCCCCATAGTGCTGGATCTCGGTCCCAAAATGCTAATTATTGGCAAGTGAAGGCCCTGTGATGCATCCAGGCCCCTTGACGCTTATCAAAGGCCCCAAAGTTATTGTAATTTTCTTTTTGTATACTGTTGAAGGATCCATGATGCTACACCAATATTCCTGAAGCCATGTGATGCTTCTTCTTGGCCCTTAGCTTTTCGGATGAATGATTTTAGATGTTGCCTCTGAAATCACTGCATATCATAATAGGCCTACTCATTGATTTAAGACCGTAAATATGGAGAAGATTTTCAGTTTAGCTCAGTTATCATTGACAATATGATGAGAATAAGAATGAGAATGATTTTAGAGATATGATCGGAGTATAGAAGAGTGAGGCACATTGACTTTTAATTGCACCACTTGTAGACCACACTCAAATCTTACTAGCATGCACCTTTGAAAATATAACAGATGGCAAAACGTGTGTTTTGGAGAGAAATATATAGCTTAAACTTTGTCGAATATGATGCACACAATTAAAAGTCAAGTACATCAATGTATGACAAGGAAATGGAAGATACAGAAATAGTATTCTTCCTCCACCCTCGTCTAAGAACACGGTAACTATAACCCATGCCGTTTAATGTAAGCAAAACAATATCGTAAAAACGAAAAGCTGCAATGCTGAGAGATCAAGTGTGTGACCTTGAGCTAAAATTGCTTGTATGAATCCCCAATCACGTATCTAATACAACTCAGACTTTAATCTAATCATGTCAAATCCAGGTTAATCAATTTTGGTTATTAAAATTATACACTTTGGGCGTTAAAAAGACGGAACTGTGACAGTTCGTATTTAGATACAGGGTGATGGCGGCCATCTTGGATATGCTAATTAGGGTCACATGGGATACTTTTTCCTGTTTGTAAGTCTTAAATTTTATCAGGAGATGTATGTTGAGTATGAATAGCCATGTTAAAATAGAATTCCAGGTGATTCACGGCAGCCCAACTTTCCACCTAGACTTTTGAGTTTCCGGCAATACAACATTATCAAAATAAGCTCCATATTCTGCCTCGCATTGGTGTTTAATTAGTGTCCTTAACAGTATGATGCACATAATCTTTCAGTTTAACATTAATTTTCGACAAGCAGGGATACCATAGAGTATGTCTATGCAAATATCATCTCGCACTAACTTTAATGATGCTTGTACAAAAACTATCAGTGAAACGAGTCGTTTTCTGTCAAAAATTGAAACAGGAAAAATCATATATATTGATATGTAAATTACATGATGTAATTTATGGATGAAGATAAATTGCAATGTCTATGAAACACCACCAGTCTTTTTATATTAGAACAAACTAACATTGAGCCAAATTTTACATGATGTGATGATTTACTTTTGGAGATATGGCTTCACTTAAGGGTGTTATTTTCACAGACCTCAAGAAGTGATGAAAATTGTGAAAATATGCAATTTTGACATGGGCCCAATTAAATGGCCCCCAAATCTCCAGGGACCTTTTTATCAAATGTTAACATTAAACTTGATAAAGTAGATACTCTAGCGGATCTAAAAATCATAGTGGTTAATCGTTTTAAGGGGGGTGCACGGGAACCCCTCCTAGCTACTAGACTATATTTCGTTTTCGGATTAACGAAACTTCGGAATAACGAACTTTCGAAATCACGCCACAGCGTCAGTGTTCGGATTAACGAACCCTTTTTTTGTTTTCGGACAAACGAACATCGAGGTCTAGGCAATTTACGTGTTTCGGAATCACGAACCTTCGGAATAACGAACTGTAACCCAATATTTCAACCTGATATTTCATCAGTCTGAACGATCTCCCTGCACATACTGGTATCCTTGCCTCGATGCACCAGGATGAAGGCGGATCCATATCAATCTGTTTATCTCTCTCTCATGTCCCTGCTCTATCTATCCATCCTTATGCATCCTGCCTGTATATTTTTTTTAATAAGTATTCTTTCCATAGGTGCTCTCTCTCTCTCCCTCCCCCCCTCTCTCTCTCTCTCTTCCCCACCCCCTCTCTCTCTTTCTCTCCTCTCTCTCTCTCTCTCTCTCTCTCTCCCTCTTTCTCTCTCTCTCTCTCTCTCTCTCGATCTATCCATGCTACGGTGCTGTACTATACAGGACGAAGGTGGATAATTAAAATAATATGATTACCATTGATTCGCATCTACATACTATCGTCCTTGTCATGGTTCACAGGATTACTAATCATTGCGAAAATGCAAATTGCATGGTCCGGCATATGCCAGATCCCGCCGGTGTTTGATGATGGCACTTATGATGACACCCATCTTCATAATGAGCATCTGCGCGAAATGGAGGTGATAACAAACATACGCTCTAGTCTAATTTACCAGCGGCAATTTCCAGACCTCAATAATTGAAAATCTACACAAAAGGTATTCTGTTTATTACTACGAGCTAAAGCATTACAGAAAATAACGAATAGCATTCAAAGCATGAACCTCAGCCCGAGAGTAACAGGCGGAATCAACATGACACTGTCACTGAAACTTGTCAGGAGGAAGAAAAACATTTATCCAGTGTAATTACCGAGTCGACCTTGATCTTAGACTAAGAAAAACAAATCGAGCAATCATGGCGGATGCGAGGAGGGTGGCTGAGGCAAATGAACATATCGCAGCTGCGGAAAAGAGGTAAGTTTATGATTGTTGAACTATTAAAAAATAGGATATCCATTCCTGTAACACATGTTAATTTATTGTGTTCAAGTGGCAACAAACGTGTGCGTTGCTAGTTTTTACTTTTTGGAAGTTGTAGTTTTTAAGTTCGATCGCCGGATCGTGATCGCAATGTTGGTTCTACATCATCTCTGCTTCGCTGGAACACGACAAGCAAGTGGGAACAACGACGGCCGAGCCCTCGCGTAGTGCAACCACTGATATCTCCACTGAGTGGACTGCAACTATGCTGGTAAACTGTGCTGCTGGGATTCTGCCGCTGGGAATCTGTGGTGTCGTAGCCAGCCTGCAGCCGCGGACGTTCGGCTGGGTAACTGTCCGTAGACTACTGCCCAGTGCCTGGTTTTATTCTACCTGAATAATAATGTTTGGGGAAGAGTTCCTTTTGTGACAGCCACCCAAATTGAAAACAAAAAATAAATGCAACTTAGATAATGTAGACCTCTTTTGGGTTATCGGCTATACTTAGGTGTTTTATATTATTTTGGATTGAAATTAGAAACCGAAACTATGAATGAATCATATTATAGGGGGCCCATTCTCGCCGTAAATATGATTTGAGACGATAAGTAAATAAGTATTTTAATATACTCTTACACTAAATCACGCTTACTTTGATGCTATGTACTTCCAAATTAAAATACTAGTAACACTTTTGGAGTAAACATGTACACTTAAGCTTCCTAAAATAAGTATTCTTCAGGGCAAATCTATATCAGACTGTCAATATTTATCGCCGAATATATGTGTCTCCTTAAACACCACATCGTTTACGTGTGTTATCAACAGGCTTTTCCTGATCGTATTTGTGTTCGATTTTATGGTGACTTTGTGATTTGGAAGAAAAAAAAAGAAAGAAACTTGTAGTTTGTTCATGTTATTTATTTTTTAAGTGGACTCTTACTTAGTCTTAATAGCAGAATTCTATGTTCTTTGAGGCTACCCTAGGTGTTTAATGGGACTAGGTCCGAAAAAAGGGGGACTGCCATAATAAGAGTGTTTTCATTTTGATTGTATTTTCTTGTATTAAACGTGCATGATGTAGTGCTGAAGGCATGCACATCGTGATCAAACTGACTTCTCCAGTCGGCGACCGAAGCCCCCGGGGGGGTGGGGGGGGGGCACTCAAATTATATTTTGATGGGGGTGTGCCTCACGAAACCCTGAAATGGGGGTCTAAGGAACTGACTACAAGGGTAAAATCCGCGTAAAATATGGGGTCGTAAGAACTAAAAATATACCGCCCGGCATTGTGAAAACCAGGGTCTACAGAACTATCCTCGCTGCACATGCGACGCGTTGTGTTTATGTCAGGGTTTTCTTGCAGTTGGCTCAGCCGGTGGGTCGGGCGGCCGGGTTGATGTTGAAGCGGAGCAAGCTGCACGCAAGCCGCGGACCTGGGGAACGGAGGGAGGGGCACAGCGGGGAGGCTAAGGAGCGGAACTTTCACGGAACTTACGCCATGCGTAGGATATAGAGGATCTAAAGAACTGATAACGAGGTCTAAAAAAGGGGGTCTTCAAAGCGGCACGTCCCCGTACCACCAATGTATGTGAGTGCCCCCCCCCCCGGGCCGAAGCCATCCCTGATCATATGCACAGCAGGACTTTTGGAGAAAACAGACTTTCTGGTCGGCATATAATTTTGACATTTGCGGAATAATGAGATTTTTTGTAGCTTCAAATTTCAAAAGACGATAATTTGATGAAACCCAATTGCGTAGCTTGACCAAAACTGTTGTGCCTGACACATGATATACTTCCCATTGCATTCTAATGCACATTTTTGCTAGTGTGTTGAATAAGGAGACCGTGGTGAGAATGGGCCGGTAACCATAAAGGATAACCGAGTACAGTGTACCCTATACTGATCAGTCAAGCCATGGACCTATCATGGATGGACTGTGCTCGGATAGACTTCCTTTGATCTATGATGACCGCCGCCTCATAAAAATTCAAGACATTCAGCTGTTTTAAACAATTAGCTGTATTTCTAAGTAGGTGGTGCCTTCCTCTGAATAACAAAAGGAAATCTGTTTTGAGAAATATGTCAACCGTTCAGTCTTCGCTGGGAGCTCATATCTGATCTTTTTACACACACTGTTAATTAGTTGTGGGATGAGCGAGGGAAATTTTGAAAAAATTGTAGAAAGAATTTGGTCCATAACTTTTTCAGACACCTCCGGACACGAAGTTGAGCTTCCATGGAAGATGAAACACTCAATAAACGATTTACAAGATATTTTCAAGGAAATATGATTGTGATATGGAGGCATTTCTCTGGCATGTTTTTACAGTATTCTCCTTTTATCACTAAAACGAAGCAACAATATAATCTGAAATTCACAGAATCATATCTTTATGAGATGTACTACTACTGCATTATGCATTTTAATTCATGAAGTGGTTCTGAAATCTTCTGCGCATACATAATATATATCGCTCTAAATGCATCCAAAATTTGTTTTGCATATTTGGCGGCGGTTGTCACTGGATTAAAGAACCAAATTTGTCAAATATTCTATTGTGCTACAATGAACGTGACTGGTGTAGGAATAAATAACTCTTCATGCCGACTCCAGTTCTAACACCTCTCTGGTCAAGCTTTGCCCTTCTTCAATCCTCACAGTCTGTATTGTAATTTGTTCGCAAAATTCCAATAAAAATGGTGTGGAAATTCTATGTCGATCCGACATACAGGGTGTATGGTTTCACAAAAATGATGACGAGAACATAGGGGCCTTGGCTTTATAGACTTCGACTAAATGTTTGATGGGGGGACCATTCTTACCGCACATATGCTTTGATGAAAAAACAAATTAGCATTTTAATATACTCATACACTTCATCACACTTACTACAAAACTATCGGCCTGTCAATATTTAGTGCCATAAATGTGTGTCTCCTTTACCACCGCATCATTTTGTATTATCAATACATGTATTATGTATTATCACGCATATGGAGCGTGGCATACGAGCAAATTATGTGTATTTCTAGGGTCAGTTACTACCTTTCTGCTGGCTAGTTGAGGTTCGGCTGTGTCTAAGATGATGACGTTCTGAGAGGCTCGTACTTGCAGGCAGCTTTCACACATGTCACACACAGTTGTGACGCAGGTGACTCGCAGCGCTCGTATGTCGCCCATAACTAACATGGATCAGTATTAAAGCTTTCAAAGGTCACACCAAAACCTATGTAAAATGACACATTGGGGTTTTCAGCACATTTCAAATTGTGATAACTCAGATAAAGAGCCAAGACAATGGTATTTTCTGTGATGATAGTCTGTAATCAGCACTAAAAGAATATATATCACAAATAATTTTGTCTTCTTGTCACTGACCTTGAAAACAGTGCAGCTGAAAATCCCACACAAAAAAAGGTTGGTCAATTTTCCGTAGCCATGCTAACCATAATGGTGTTACAGTGTGTTTACATCGACTTTTAGTTGTGTGTCATATCAGTACCAATGGTGACTTAAGCTGATAACTGAATATCATGTTCAATTTATATTTTATTTTAAGCTACAAAAAATATCTCAAGTCATATTCATATCTTTTGACCTTGACATTCTGAAAATAGCTGTATATTCTCAACACCAGTGATCTTTAGAACACATTTCAAAATCAATGTTCTCTCAGACATGATGCCTGATCATGTTGATATTTGCAGTATTGGTCATCTGTAATGAGTATTTAGAGGATCTAATATTTATTAATTTGTCTAACAT
Organism: Arbacia lixula; assembly: GCA_963669155.1. NCBI lineage: Eukaryota > Metazoa > Echinodermata > Echinoidea > Arbacioida > Arbaciidae > Arbacia > Arbacia lixula. The sequence goes on along the minus strand of OZ022581.1, from coordinate 6,630,602 downwards.
GATGATGACCTTGAAAATAAAGCTAAAAATCACAAAAAATCAATAATCACTCAATTTTCCTTATTAAGGAAAATCTTTGTAAAAGTATTTGTAAAATGTCCTATACTTAAAGTATAGGGTGTTTTACAAAGACTTTCAATTGTGTGTCATTTCAGCTGATAATTGCAAATTGTATTCCATTTTTGTTCCATTTTGAGCTACAAATAATACTGTAAAGCTCATGTGTGTTGTGAAGTATCCATATTTTGAGGCCTTAACTGCTATTTCTACATTAATGTCAAGTTCAAATGCTTTGGATATGACTTTTGTCATTTGTAGCTAAAAATGGGACAAAAAGGGCAACTGGTTTGTGATTGTCAGCGTAAAGTCACAACTGAAAGTTGGTGTAAACAGCGTATTATTATTGGAAATTTTAATGATTGATTTTGTTATGATATTCCAGATGTATTTTCAAGGCCATTGTCATGTTAGACAAATTAATTAATACTACCGGTACTCTAAATACCCATTACAGATTACCAATCCTGCAAATATCGACATGATCAGGAATTCTGTCTGAAAGAAAATTGATCTTGAAATGTGCTGTTTAGCTCAACGATATTATGAATGTGTTAATTTTATGGCTTTTACAGCTATTTTAAGAGAATAATCAGCTTAAAGTCACTGTTTATACTGAAATGACACAACTGAAAGTAGAAAACACACTTTAACACCATTATCGTTACCATGGTTATGGAAAATTCACTGATTTATTGTCTTTTTTTGTGATTTTCAGCTGCAATGTCAAGTTCATTGACAAGAAGATGAAACTCTTTGTGATGTTCTTTTAGTGCTGATTATAGACTATCTTCACAAAAAATACTATTTTGTCTTGGCTCTTTATTTCTGCGTTTTCACAATTTGAAATGTGCTGGAAACCCCAATGTGTAATTTTACATAAACACAACAAAAAAGTAAGTCCCCCTAAGCAAAATAGCATAACTTTTGATCAAAAAAGTTTTAAGCAAAATCATTTGGCAGGACTGTTTCCTAACTTATTGACTAACTTCCGTGTGAAAATCAAATTACTCCAATCACGCATGCTTGAGTGAGCACACATTAAAGGCAAAATTGTCACTTTTCAAAAGTCACAAGGGTGATTGTTTATGCCGTTTTAACAGTACAATTTGGCATTTCTTTTTTAAAAGTTTCAAACTCAAGAGGAATGAGTATTTTTTAAACGATGCTCACTCGACCAGAAGAATGGATTAAGTGTCGGGATAGGTGTTAGTGCATCCTGAGATGGATGATAAACAATGAAAGGACATCAATTATGCACCAGAAATAGAATTGATTTAAAATTCATATGACAGAATCTCAAAATTACCTTTGTGACTTTTGAAAAGTGACAATTTTGCCTCTAATGTGTGCTCACTCATGCGTGACTGGGTGGATTAATGCGATTTTCACATGGAAGTTAGTCAATAAGTTAAAAAACATTCCCGCCAAATTATATTGCTCAAAACCTTTGCGATAAAAAGTTATACTATTTTGCTTGGGGGGGGGGGGACTTACTTTTTTGTAGTGTAATAATAATAGTAGTGCAATAATAATTAGTCAGATCCATGCCATAATACATTGTGCATGTTAAGACTCTAAAGTTCTTCCAATTGATAGAAAATGAGCAATGTAACTCATTTAACTTGGCTGCATCAGTCAATCAAAAATACCAAACTTTATTTCAATTTGGTTGTTCGAACACACATTGTATGTTTAAGGAGGCGGTATCTTAGCTGCTGTTTGACATGGGGCAAAATATTTCAGAATGTTCCGTCAGACACTTGGGTGAAAATTTTGTGTGAGTTTAAAGCAGATACGAACTAATAGCGCCATCTCGAGTCCTAAAGTACTCATATGTGGCCCATTTCCTAACCCGTAATGCTAATGTAGTCTAGTAATACAGACCCGCTTGAATGAAAACGTGCTAATTAACTACTTAATACATTTATATCGCAATAATCATTTTACTTCATGGCAAAATAACTACTTTTCCTCTGGAAACATCTTTTTCTATACAAATACAATTATAGCTTAACTTATTCTCTGCATTATTAGTATAGTTCTCTGAAAATGTATATTCTAACTTATAACACACAGTCAATGAGAGACCACACACAGTTCGCTCCCCCTTTAAAGAAAATTGAAGGGTGTCGGGTTAAGAGCATTGATTTGACATGGATTGACTCATGTATGCTCTTGCATGCTGAAAGTAGAATTGTATTCTGCATAGATCAGTATTCTGTATCTGGATGGTTTGTTCAGCAAATGTCTGTTCCAGACACATCGACTGTAAGGATTTGTGGCGACTTGATACGCAGTATGTGGATTGGCTGTCTATGACCAAATTAAGCTACTGGTGTACACTACAGCTCAAAGTAATTGGCATAGGGAAAGGGAAGGGGAAGAAAGGGAAGGACCCACAGTTTTAAACTGCGGTATATTTTGTCCAGTTCAGCATGAAACATGATGCTTTTTAGGTTAAAGCATCATGTTTCATGCTGAACTGGACAAAATATACCACAGTTTAGAACTGCGGGTCCTTCCCTTTCTTCCCTTTCCCTTTCCCTATGCCAATTCCTTTGAGCTGTTGTGTAGCGATTGACATTCTAGCAAATAAAAAGGATTCACAACTCAGATATTTTGAGGCCCTGGTAATGGTGGCTTCTTTTCTACTGTAAGTTTACTAAAATACTAGAACTCAGAACCTGGTAATTTAGTATTTGAGTTAAATATCATTTTGTTATTCTATTGCTCTTTCTTATTTGTACATTTCTAGTCTGAAGACTTCATTCTTCAAATGGAAACCAGATTTTGGAAGTGCAGCTCATGAATATGAACAAGCAGGTGAGACAATGAATGCACATATTACATGGACAATTCTCCCTATCGCATATAGCCGATATCAAGCGATATCACCTCACGATACCGATATCTGATCGATTGCTCTTGGGACGTATACTTCCGGTAAGAGCTGGTTGTCGGCAGAAAGTGACCAAGAAATCACTTTTTTTATGAATTAAGCAGTGAAAATTTTGTGTAGGGTTGTGGTTAGGGTCAGGGTTAGGTTTAGAATAAGGTTTAGGGTTAGTGTTAAGGTCAGGGTTAGGTTTAGGGTTAATATTCATAAAATTAGTTGGATACCCTGGTCCCTTATTGTAGTACGGGATTGCCGAATGTTCGTGGACCGGAAGTTCATATCCCAAGAATTAAAGGTAAAAACATTAGAGCGCCACACACGTTCAGATTCGGAGAGCTATATGCGATAGGGAGAATTGTTCCAACATTTAACATTTTATCTATGCATATAAATGCTATTCTAGGATGTCTTGTAAACAGATCTCTGGCACTAAAACGATCACAAAAGAGACAGAAAGAGACAAAGAGACAAGTCGATGACTGAATGCGTCTATAAATATCTTGCTTTCATATAAATTGTATGAGAAGTCCAAGTATAGTACCTCGATATGAATTTGTATGTATAGTCATTTCTCTGTCTATCCATACCAGTATGCTGAGGCTAAACTGGGGCCATATTCACAAAATCTTATAGTATCAAAAAAGGCCTTGTGAGCTTCTAAATAAAGGCCTACCATACTGACCGGCTTTGAGGCTGCAGTTTGAAAAACAAAACAAAACAAAAAAATTATTGAGCGCTACCTTTGCCTCTCGCCCGTTTCTAGCGGGGCGGGGGGGGGGGGGGGGGGAGGCGCACCACGCTGCTAACTTAATTGCCGCAAAAGAAATTAAGTAAATTTAATCGTCATATGTCTCTGCCAGATCCTATAACAATGATGTGACATACTGACATCACGTTTCAAAGTTTGTGATTAATATCGTGTTGAAATTATATGACAAAATGGATTTTATCTGCTGAACTACCCTTTGTTGTTGTACATACGTTTGTGTGCTACAGTGTATTGTACATTTCCACCAAATATGTCTCTTTCTTAACAAAAATACGATTGAAAATGAGGCTTTGTCATGTTACATTTTCAAAGGGGGTACTGTAAAACATCTTGTCCAAACCATTAACTTTCTTCATAGCAACTTTTACAGTATTGACAGGAAGGTTGTGACCTGGGTCTGATCCCGGTCAGAAACGAGAGGCAGCTCATTTTTGATACGCCATCTCGCATAAAACAAACCCGGGTTAAACTAACCCAGGTCAGTCTTGGATAAAACCACTCCACCTCAGGAGGCGGGTCAGACCCGGGTCAGACCCTGGTCTGACCCTAGATGCTGGCAACTTGAATACATACTGGATTAACAGTGGGTTAACATTTCACAGCCGTTCAAAAGGTCAGATTCGGGGGAGTTTGTTCCTTGTTTTTTATGTACATGTACTGCTAAATTTGTAAATCTTTGCAGTTTATTTCCAAAATACAATATTGAGTCTTGAAAAGAAATATTAATTTGAACAGTTATTTTGTAATAAAGTGACAGATCTCTTTTTTTAAAGCTTTACATTTATGTGATCGAGGATTGTATCTATTATCCTTTCTCCATATGAGTCAGTCAATGGAGCTGCCCTCCACAATAGTAGCAGCAGATTTTGGAACCAAAAAATGTTTATATGAGTGTCATAACTGTAATGCAGGAATTGCCCACAATTTGTTTTACACAGCGATTTGCTGGAAGAATGCCCAGAAGCCCTTAGAAGCTAAAAAGGCGTACATCAATGCAGCAGGGGCACACCGTAACAATGATGCGTATCCTTTGCTCCTAGTGTAACACATCCATGTGTAAATAGACTGATGCTCTCTGTTTCTGATATTGAAACTAATAAGCTGTAAAACTTATTTTATTTTCAGGACGCTTTTCCCCCTCTTTCTTTCTTTTTCTGTTAACCGGTAAATACTTTGTGGCTAGTTCAAAACTCCCATCACCAGCTCCTCTATATACATCCATATTTTAATCCCCCGATTGTGTATGGCAATGATGTAAATGGTTGAATAAACTTAAGCCTGTGATAGTGAAATTAAAAAATATGTATTTATGTAGAGCTTATGTATCATACACATGATGCATTTCCTTAACAAAGCTGTGGTCAGATTGTTTCACGCAGCAAAGGCATATGAACAAGCTGGCTTCATCATGAAGGTGGGTTGAGGAAGTATAATTTTTTTTTTCTTTTATGTCAATTTGTATAATTCTGGTTTATCATTTTGGTGATGTTTAAACATAGTTATCTTGTCATCCTGTTTCAATTGTGACTTTATTGCACACCCATAAACTAATTGGCAAACTTCAATTATTTGTTTCTTTGATATAAATTGTTATTAAAGCAAAGTTATCAATACAAATATTCATGTCTAAAACATGTATCTGGTGAAAGAGCACCCATTGTGCAATAGCTTTTCTGGCTGAATGCAGTGCATATCTGTATTCATAGATTTCACAAATAAAGTAAATGCTTATAAAAATGAGCTACATATCACAGACTTGTAGGCTGTAGACAACCATTGCTGTTCTCTTTGTTTCACAGGAGATGAAAGACTGGGGTGAAATGATGGGTCTGTTTGACAAGGCGGCCAGTCTATTTGCAGAGCATGGTACCCCAGACACTGCTGCCATCTGCCTTGAGAAAGCTGCAAAGTAAGGACTTGAGACAAACAAATGGCACAACACTTTGTCATAAGATTACTTTGAGAGTATACCATAAGTTTTTTTACCCAATTTTATTGATGCCAACAATTTTGTTTTCCCCCTCACCAAAATACTGCTGGAAATATATTCCCGGGCTGTCCAAAGTATCTTGTTCACATATTATTCACAATGCCAGACAGAATTTAATCAAACTTCCTGTTCTGAAATATGTAGCTACAAAAACAGCATACTAGAAAGTACACATGTAAGCAATATATTATATTAAGATTGACATGCTTTGCAATATTACTTTTCTCTTATATGAGCATGGATGCAATATGATGTATATTTTCAACTGTGTTATTGTTCACTAAAAAAGTGATATTTTTTTTGTTGTTGAAAATATATATGTACATACAGTTGGCAGCAAAATTATTCACCCCCCCCCCTCTTATTTTTGTCATTCTGTCATAATGAATAATATTGCAACAGCAGATTGCTACTAAACCATTAAGATAGTTAGCAGACAGTTAATTACTAAAGAATACCAGAGAAAAAAAAAATCAAATTTTACTTCATAGTTCACCTGAAATAGTAATTTGTGCCCAAAAAGCATGTTGCAAAATTATTCAACCCCCTATTTTACACACAAGAAACAAATGCACAAATAATGAAAATTTAAAAATCAGTGCATATATTCTGAGGTGAATGCTGATTTTATTTATCCTCCACCTGAAACTGGCACCTTTATATGCACAACAAAGAAGTTGTAATGTCATTCGACCCAGATGGATGTGTCTTTTAGTACTTTGTGTAGCATCCATTTGCTGCAATGACTTCCAGCAGACGAGATGAATAGCCTCTCACAAGCTTCTCTTTGGGATGTTGGCCCATTCCTCTTGCGCACCTTGAGTGGCCATCACAGTCTCCAGACCTAAACCCAATAGAGAATTTGTGGTGGGATCTGAAGAAAGCTGTTGCAACACGTAGACCTACAAGCATCACTTACCTTAAGAACATTACGCAAGAGGAATGGGCCAAAATCCCCAAGGAGCCTTGTGAGAAGCTTGTGAGAGGCCATTCATCTCGTCTGCAGGAGGTCATTGCATCAAATGGATGCTGTACAAAGCACTAAAAGACACACCCATCTGGGTTGAATGACGTTACAACTTGTTAGTTGTGCATATAAAGGTTCCAGTTTCAGGTGGAGGATAAATAAAATCAGCATTCACCTCAGAATATATGCGCTGGCTTTTACATTGTCATTATTTGAGCATTCATTTCTTGTGTGTGAAATAGGGGGTTGAATAATTTTGCAACATGCTTTTTAGGTGCAAATTACTATTTCAGGTGAACTATAAAGTAAAATTTGATTTTTTTTTCTGCGGGATTCTTTAGTAATGAACTGTCTGCTAACTATCTTAATGGTTTAATAGCAATCTGCTGTTGCAATATTATTCATTATGACAGAATGACAAAAATGAGAGGGGGGTTGAATAATTTTGCTGCCAACTGTATATCTGGATACAAGTCGTGCTGGGAAGAAAAAAGACAAATGCTTTCCAGTTTTACAAGAGGCTCAACTTGGGATACATTTTCAACTGTTATTGTCCACAGATTTACTGCAAATTCCAAAATGGCTCTTTTCTTACTATGTACCCACAGAATGCTTGAGACATCGAATCCCAGGATGGCAGTGGAGTTTTACCAAAAAGCATGTGATGTAGTTGAGGTAAATATTATCACTTGCAAACTGAAAAATGACCTAGCCTATCTGAATTACATGACTTCATTTTCAAAACAGCACAAAATTTCAACCATGATAAAAAGCAAGGACATTAAATGACCTCATGTAAGTGTTGTTTTTTATGCCTCCACAACAAAGTTGGCAGATGGTATTATGCGCCAGGGTTGTCCTTACATCCTCTCAGATCTTGTTTACACGATAATTCAAAAATAATTGACTGAATTTCATTCATGGCAGGGTAAATGAACTGGTTAGTTTTGGGTCATAAAGGTGATGTTTTACAGGACAATTAACCCCGTGTCCAGACGCAAAATATTCATCTTATAGCTATACCCAAATGGTGTAGCTATACGTTGTATAAAGAATAATCTTAGAGCGAACAGGGTGTCCACACGCAAACAAATCTATATGACACTTTATAAAGAATCAGTGTATAGTGTAGTGTATCTGTAGTGAATCTATAAACCTACACTCCCCTCCAAATGTTTGGGAACACCTGCATTCAGTGTGTGTTCTTCTATACTTGGTAGACTTTATTGATAAAATTGCCTAAGCATTCTAAATTAAAGTAGATCCCCCAAACCAAAATAATTTTAGGGTTAACTATCCCTTGAATAATATCACAAAAATCAGAAAAACACACATAACACATTACAGTGTTACATCACCACTGTACAACAATCATTCCAATAATTCACAAAATTATTTATCAAAATTATCTCCGCACAAGACAAAACCAAAATTGCGCAATTCTTCGCTGAATTTCAGATTTTCAAAACAAATACAAATTTCTCATAATCGTCGGCAGCTCTGTACCAATCACAACTCTTAAGTCATTGAGGATTGGACTTGAGATTGAGTCAGTTTTACTTTTTATAAGACAGGGCCCTGGCCTTGTATTGAGCATTGATATTAACTCTGTGGGGACTTTTATTTCTGTTTACTGCTCAGTTGGAGGACAGGCCTCGTCAGATCGTGGACTTCCTGGGGAAGTCTGCTCGCATTCTGGTGCGGATACAGGACTACGACCAGGCTGCCAAGCTGCTGCAGAGGGAGAGAGACATGAGGCATGACTTGGGAGATATCGACGCAACAAATAGAGTAAGAAGAACCTCCACTTTTATTAATATAGTGATATTTGTGCATCTTATGTTCTTACGTCCTGATTCGCGAAAAATTAGCCTCGCGAAATATATGGCGTATGGAGTATCCTCACACTAATACTCCTAATACTGTCGATATACTGTCAAATTTTGGCCTCAATATTTCGGAAAGAAATTTCAGCACTTTTTTCCTCTGGTCCTTCCCGCACATTTTGATACCAAATTTATGGCGATCGGACCTACTGTGCGGGTGTCAGATTACATTTACCGAACACATGTCACTGAAATGCTATTTCTCTATAAGATTGTGTATAACTCTATGGACAAAATCAGGAGCTTTTCCATTTTATGTAAATACTTTTCTAGTAAGTATCATTGTTTCAAATAGTGTAATTGATTACCACGCACACACAAACACATTCGCACACACACACACCCAAATAGCAAAAACGCTTCATGAAAAACAAAGAAATACATAAGAAAATTGGAAAACAAAATACATAAGGAATAATTACTACAACCTATTATTTTCTTTCAGGAATTGATGAGGGAGTTATGAAAGACATTTGTACCAAAAATTGCTATTCCTGAGGCTTTAATAGTTCTCGCATTTTAAAAAAAATAAAAGGCTTTTTTCGTAAATTTAGCTTTACAAGTTTGTAGATTATATAATTCTTGACCCTTGTGCAAAATTGTAAGGCAATTGGGCGACCCGTGGCCAAGATCTCAGCGGGGGAGGGGGGGGGCTGGCATAATGCCCCCCACCCAGTAATATCAAGCTTTGAAATACCCCAGGAGTATTAGGGTTAACTGTATTTTATAAAAAAAATTGACTACCAAAAGGGACACAAAATGAAAGCATGAATCTTCCAATCCTCATCCTTCAGGCGGTGTCAGCGCTGGTCTTGGTGCACCTGAAGAGAGGGGACAATGTGGCAGCAGATAAGATGTGTGGAATCGCCATGAGGTGAGTGCCGAGGTCATGAAACGCTATGGTGAATTCTCCATACCACTTATAAGGAAAAGTTGTCTCATGATGCAACGCGTAGCCACATTTGGATTTTGTTTGCAGTCATGTCTGCTTCCAGCTTAGTGTATGAGAACGGAGGCAGATATGAGTGCAACATGTCACTTGTCACTGCGTGGTGAATTAATGCACGACTTTCCCCTAGATGCGGTCTGGAGAATTGCATCTCCAATCAATCAAATTAAGATCATCAAAACAGCCCCCCCCCCCCCCCCCCTAAGATCTCGATCGTTGATAGCGCGATCGCGACAAAAATTGGCACGTATGTCACCAATGACGTAATCTCCACAATTCAATTGTCTGTTGCACCAAAATTATTCAATTTTATTTTTAATTAATTAATTATGCTAATTAAATGCATAAAAATCATAATTTGGTTGTACATCTTTAAATACAGCCTCAAAAATGCTAGATATCAGTCCAGACACTCTTCTTAGGATTTTTATCAAATAAGGATTTCAAAAAATGGCAATATCAAAGTTTTTCTTATGTATTTTATTGTTTTTTTAAGTTCTTATGTATTTCTTTGTTTTTTCGACTTTATGTTTTCTATTGTTTTTTCAATGGAAATCATTGGCAACACTATTTCAGTCATAAATAACATGAAATCTATTGTTTGTCATCATTAAAAATAGAAATAATGATACATTTATGAATTTTGGCTAGATACAGAATTTGCATTGGATTTGTACATGAAATCACGTTTTTGAGCAATTTTTGGTCTGACATGCACATACAAAATGTTACGTAACTTCCGAACCGTGTACCCCCGCGTCGCAAATTTGGTCTTAAAAGTTGCGTGAGACTTGAAAAAAGTCATGAAACCTCGCGGCGCGATCAAATTTATTGCGAAAAATGTCGAGGGGGGGGGCTGTTTTTGCCCCCCCCCCTCCCCCCCGGGCTAGATAGGGTTAAGTATTTGAGATTATTTGCAAAATTTGGCAGCTACACAATTTTAAGAAATTGAAATGTCTGTGTTACTACGTATCATACAGTTTTGAAGGTTATGCAGAGAGCGACGTAGCCGTGGCACTCAGTTCTCTACTGGACGCATACAACTCACAGGATGATGATACGCTCAGTCAAATACTCAATCTTCCCTTCTTCAAGTACATGGATAATGATGTAAGTTATAGTAGAAGACTCTGGTTACACTTCCACAGTGCCAGGGCCTGGCTCAGGCCTGGGAAAAAGGTGGCCAGCATGATTCCAGATCTGACCTACTCCTGACCCAGGCCCATGCACCATTGTAGTTTGAATGAAGCAGTGCATGCTATAATAGTGTTTAGCAGCCACCCCCAACTCCCACGCAGAGAAATTTAGTGTTAACGACCCTTGATATAGCAGTCACCTGTCTAACGGGACCAGTGGCCACCCATTTTGTGTCTCTTGGGCAATATTTGACCATGTATAGCAGCCATCAATTTGAAAATCACCCATTGTTGTCAGCATGGGAAGTTGGATTTTTGAAAAGCTAAAGGCATGAAAAGCCTGCTTTCTAGCTGAATGATGCAATACAGCTCATAAACACATTTTCCCATTGGAAGAAGCTTGTAATTGAATGGTACCAGGGCCATAAAAAAGCAGGATCTTAATTTAATTACCCTAGTCAATGAAAACCAGTTATTATTTTTGAGTGAGTCTCCGCCGTGTTTTGTTGATATGTGAAACTTGGAATACCCCTCTCTCTTGAATAATTATGTTCTTGGGGTAATTCCATCTGCGCAATACATGAACTAAGTTGGCGTATCGCTCTCTCTTGAATAATAACATTCTGATTGTCATTCTACCTGCTCAGTATGTAAAACTGGCGAGAAGTTTACGGGCTCCAGGCGGAGGCATAAGAAGCGGGCCAAAGCAGAATGCCTCATCGGCTGGAGCTGTGGCAGGAGCAGAAGGAGGCGAGATGGACGGAGAGGAGGATGATATGGAGTTTGATCTGAAATAACATACCCATTGTCACCAGTTGCCATGACAGCGATGTATAAAGCATGAGGGCAGAATAAGACTCTTGATCCTGTGAAGAGTTGCGAAGACATTCCTGCATAGACATTGCATTCTGACCCATAAGCAAATTATGTATAATCGTCTTCGTCTTACAAGAGTTGCAATTGATCTGAGTCCAATGCTCTATCTCTAACTTACATAGGTACGATGGATATGAATTGCTGGTCAGGTTCTGTAGAGCACTATTCCACAAAGATCACAGAGCCTCTCCCATGTAAAGTAGTCATGGAATAGATGATTGTTTACAAATAGTGGTTGGGAAAAACTTGAGGATATTTCCAGGTAGGTTGTGATGTGTAGATTAGACATCCTGACATCAGTTTTTTTTCAGACTTTGATGGTGGTGTATCTTTGTTTGACTGGTAGAAAGAGAAAATAGAGGAGGTGATCAAGATATCCCATGATGCACATTAGACAATCCTACACACTGCATAGAAGGAAAAGTCTTCACAAAATGCCTGGACCAAGACACCTGGGCATTTATTTGGTGCTTAATACGGGCATTTCTAAGCACACTGTGTTCTGTCAATTATTATAGGAATTAAAGTAGAAACCTCAAGCAATTTACAATAATAAATATATAAATGGGTAAATACTAAAATTCGACGTTAATGTGTTAATTAAACACCATACATGTATGCAATGAGTAGTACTATGCAACTATCATTAGAAACCATCTGTAGACTTCTCCAAACGAGCTGCCAGATTTCCTGGAATTGGCTCTGTGAATACTGTATTACACTGAACCTAATGCCACTATCATTCAATTGATCAATATATTAATTAATGTACATAGAAGACCACAACATGACCCAATGAATATGGACAAACAGTAGTGATGATATTGAGGATAACAAACAAGTCATAATTAGATGAACAGTTTATATACTTGTTTGGAATTATGAGATGTCACATAAACATTTTCTGAGATTTGATCTATTACTTGGTGAAATATTCTTTCCGGTACCATGAATGGCAAAAACAATTACCAAAAGGAATCATTTCAGTGAGTGATGCATACTACATGTACTAGTGTGAAAGTTGACAAGTCTTCAAAACTAACTGAAGAGAGTACTCAAATCTATTTGATCATGGATTGTCAACAAATTAAAATACTTTTTAGTGAAAGGCTTTCTTGGGTAATTTCAATTTTGAAATGAAAGTCAAATTTGAAGTAGTAAGGATAGCATGCTCCATCCTGTACATGAATGAAAAACAAGTCGGACAAAACTCTTGGAAACAGAAGGGCTTTGAAGAAAGGATCATTTAGCTAGATTTTAGTGAAAGGGCTTTCTGGGGTAATTTCAATTTTGAAGTGAAATACATGTATTAGGCATACACCCAGTAGCAATAAGGATAGCGTGCTCCATCCTGTAAATGAATGAAAAACAAGTCAGACAAAAATCTTCGTAGCAGAATCTAGACAAATGGTCCTTACGGCGGACTACTTATGAATATCAATGAGTCAGATTGAATGAGACTCTTAGGTATTTGTTTCCATGTTATGGTGTCTTGACCCATGAACTAGAAAATAGCCTGCATGGTTAAGTCACTGCCCGGTAAGCAGTAGATTGCAGGTTCAAATCCCTTCTGGTACCAAGATTTTTGTCTAACTTGTTTTTCATTTATGTACAGGATGGAGCACGCTATCCTTACTACTACTGGGTGTATGCCTAAAATTTGATTTCAAAATTTAAATACTTTGTCGAACTGCAACAAACAACACTGCTTCAATTTGCTTTTCGAATCTTCATTCAGAAAAATCATCCATATATATATATACACATGTACTGTGTATGCTTGTGGTAATCAAACTATTGTTTGCTTGCCAACCCTACACAATATGTGTGCATAAGGTCTGTATCAGTACGTTATTCTTTTCTTCAGATTTTTTTCTTGCTTTATAAATAAATATGGCACCGGTCTGTCTATGGAAAGTATACATTCATTGATGTCTAGAGAAGTGAAGATCAGGTGTAGACTTCATTTCTTTATCAATTATGGTCTCCAGACCCAATGCCAAGAGAATTAAAATCACATTTTGTTTTTGCTTTGTTATTTTATATTATTACTCGATGCATTGCCTGGTCGAATACCGTATATAAATGTAGACTATGGTCGGTATGAAATGGGGTGTTTGAGAGGAAAGCAAGGATAGTTTTTAAATTTTCCTGGAAAGGCTGTGAAGCTTTGGGAGATTTCATACATGTTATCTTCAGGGTATACTGCTGATCCATGTCGAGTTAAATGACTTTTATGAAAAGGCTTCTCTCTTTTATCCATACAAACAATCTGCCCTACTTTAACAAAAGGAAGCAAGTAACAAGATGGACTTTTCTTGTAAATGAGCAAAATATGTTGGTCATTTACAATTGCAGCAATGCCATACCACATCATGTTAGATTAGATATCTCACACTGATATATATTCCTTTCACAGATGTTATGTTTGTAGGGAATGCTGGTTAAAATCTAAAAACATGAACAGCTCAAATTTCAGTGATTTATCACTTGCTTCCTTTTGTCAAAGTAGGTCAGGTGCACGTATATATTTAGAAGGCGATAATAAACACAGTTCTTGGTGTTGTAGTTCTTAACTTATACATGTATAGAAAAGCCTAATTTTCCCTGTGGTCTCACTTTACATTGATAATGTGTAAGCACGGTCATTCGCAAAAATGATTTGCTTTGCAAAACAAAAAAAGGGGTTTCTTTGGATGACAGCATACTTAGAACTGAAAAATGGGGTCTACTTTTGTGACTTATGAAAAGGTTGAGCTTCTTTGTGCAAAAGTGTACTTGAAATGCAAAAAATACAGGGAGTTGTTCGGGCTCATTTGTACTCACTTTTATGGAAAATAGAGGTGAAAATTGCAGAGAATGTTCTTGGAACTGCACAAATAAAAGGGGGGGGGAGGGGTTACCTCGCCAATAATCATGAGTTACATCTACGAATATTAAGTGGCACCACAGGGATAATTTCAGAGTCGAGTATCATTTGTCATATATTTCGTAGGCTGTATTGCATGCACAAAAATAGGAGACAGCTTTTATTTTATTGTCATATATTGCTTGTATTTGATTCACTGAGGAGACGGGAAAGAGGAGGTTATCTTCAAATATATTATTGGTGCAATAATCTGTCAGGAAATAACTAGACATGTACATAAGAATTGTGTACACATCTTCATAAAAAAAAGTAGCAATAGTAGTAACTCAAGTATGTGAATATTTAATGTGATTTGTAGATTAGAATTACAGATATGTTTGCAGTCTGCAGTTTTGGTATCAAAACCCTATTACCTATACTTGCACTTAACTTATTATATACTGTAAGCTGTAACTGAACAGTGTTTCGTATGAAGAATGCTTCAGAATCACAAAGAAAGACACACATACCATTGAAGTATTATATTGTACATATGTATGTCTAGTATGGATCATTATTTAAATTCCAAATCATGTATTTTTCACCTGTCAGTTTTGCACCTTTGCATATTTAAAAGAGATCCCTCTTTTATCGTTCATTGTGGAGGATACTCCGCTTGCTCTGGCGATCTAAGATAGGATAGGACTGCTTCATACATTCCCGTTTCCCTCCTGCATTTGTGTCCATGCAATTTTTTGGCACAACTGAATCGTTTGAAATTACGACCACCTTACACCACCAAAATATGACGGAGTGTTGAATTAATTTCCTCCTAAACAACTTCAGCTAAAATCCTGCTCTGAATGTTCATTTATTATATATTTCTAAACTAAGCCTGGACAAATTTGCCATAGCACATTGGTAACGGGACAGACGAGTGTGTTACAAACCCGTCTGTCACGTACCAACGTGCTATGGCAAATTTGTACAGGGAGAATTTCCTGAAGCGTACAAAACCTTGTAAAGTGCAAATCAATACATTTCTTTGATACATGTATTTTATTATTATTGGCTGGTTTATTTAAGAGACAAAAAAATGGAATTTAAGAGATTCATGCAAATGTTACAGTAAATGTAACAGAAATGTACCCCATTACTGTAGACAGGCCATGATGTATACCCACCACAACAAGGAAATTTAGTGTCTTATGGAAATTGCCCGTGTTAATTGGATGCACGTATTGAAAAATTAAAGCGTATGATGTGTGTTGAGATGTTCACACACAGGGCGGTGTACAGTTTCATGTTAAATCATTTGGTGGACACTCAAAAAGATCAATACAAAAGCAATTTATGATATGAGACATTTATTACTTATACAACTTGTAAAACAAGCAGACAAAAATATATGAACTATGTGTTTAAAAGAATGCATATTCGTACTATGAAAGTTTGTTTTGCACGAGTACATATATCAGTTATATCAATTTCCACTAGTTTTGTTTAATTTCTCACAGTACAACCTTGCTAATAATTCCATATAAATGTCACTTGCAGTTGTTTAATTTAAGTACCAACTGTTTATACAATGTTTATACAATGGAATGTACATGCACAAGAGCATCGGTTACATAATAAAATTATTTGGATATTTCATGTTCCTTTATGACTTGATAACAAACTGAAAATTTTGGCAAAGAATTTTTAGGGATACACCCTGGAGTATTAAGTTATAGTGCCTCATCCTGTAAGTAAATGAAAAAAGATAATCTAAACTGAAAGTTCTACTGATCTTTGGCAAAAATGTTATTTGATAGAACTATTGATAATGATCAATACTATTTCAAGCCATTCATTGCCATGTTCCTATATGACTAAAATCCATGTTTGTAACATTTTAAATGAGAAATCCTTTCAAAGTTCCCTGTATACCAGGTAATCAAATTTAGAAATAATTACTGCTTGCAAATTGATTGACAGTTGTACTACTTAATCAGTGAAGGGCATTGAAGTATTCATCCATTCAAATGTTGGCATTTTTAGGCTATTTGTAACCTCCACATGTTTGCAGTATTGAGGAGAGTGAACAGCTTTGCAACAGCAATTTGACTAAAAAAACATTGATACACCCATTGCAGAAAATGGTCAGCTTGCTTTCGATCAAATGCTATAATTTATCTTCAAGATAAATTTCTAAACCAAATATATAATGCAATTTCATTGCATGTTTATTTATAGTTTATACCTTTGCTTGTTCTGTAAAGAGTTATTATTAAAATAAAATGTGAATGTTGTCAAAGAATGTTTTCTTTCCTCGTATGCTTTCTTGCAGGTTAGAAAATTAACACAAACATTGAAAAAATGAAATAAAATAAACGCAAAAATTGTATTTTATAACACAGATGACACCAAAATATGAACATCATTAGAATGAACACTTATCTATTCATAGCAATAAAATCACTTTAGTACTGGGCATTTTATTGACTTATTGAAATTAAAAATACAAAACATGGGCTCTGCTAGTATCAATTTTGGAGTTAGCTGAATCATGTATACCAGTAATAATGTTGGTAGAGAGGTATGTTGCTTTATCAGAACCCCAAATTTACAGGGTTTGTCACTATTTCTAAAGTCGGGGCCCCTTTTATTAAAAAATTGTGATTGATCTGAAGTCCAATTCCTTACATCTTATGTACAGATTTACAATTGATGTATATTGCAAGTCTAGTTGAGATCAACCACAATTTTTAAGACCGGGCCCAGGCTTCAGGTTTTTTTAACAAATTTTAGAGGCGAGACACAAATCAATGAGTGTGAGAGAGTCAAAAGTGACAACAAAAACACAATTTAAAATCCCAGTAATGGGACAAAAGATAAGAAGGAAGTCACCAATCACTAAAGTTTTAGTTATTGATGTTTCTATAGTTAAGTCAGCATTCATGTACAGACAAAATCGGGCAAAGAAATACTTGTCTTGCTATATTGTGGTGTTGTATTGATACAAAATGCAAATGACATACAAATTTTGCTTATATACATGTACAAGAATAGTCTAGCTTCTTTTAGGCAGATATAATAAAACATTTTAGTGCCAATCCTTTTAAATTGAACAGAGTACTGTAATCTTAGCAAGAAAATCACATAAATTTGTTGATTTCAAAAATGTTATACAGGTGTACATTTTAAACATTGTTAAAGGGCATATACTGTACTGGGAAGGCAAAAAAGCCTTCAAAATGTAATTGTTGGCAATCTTCTTGCCAATGGTCTTAAATTCATGTATTGTCTATTTTAAAAGCTTGCTGAAAATTATTTGCCCTCAAATGATTCACATATGGAGTAATTAATGATTAATGATTAAATCCTCAAAATGTTCGGCCCGAACATTTTGAGGATTTTGGGATTTAATCACTCATTACTCCAAATGTAGATCATTTGAGGGCAAATAACTTTCAGCAAGCTTGTAAAATAGACAATACATGAATTTAAGACCAGTGGCAAGACGATTGCTAACAATTACATTTTGAAGGCCATTTTGCCTTCCCAGTACAGTATATGCCCTTTAAAGATTGACCTCCCTCTTATTACAAGTCTACTCATGAAAAATTACTTTAACCATCTTTTTATTCATAGGACACATATGACTTAGATCACAAATATGTAATCTTTCCAAGACCATAATTTTGACTTGAAATTGGCAAGAGTGAGAAGTTCCCTGAGATTTGAGAATCTATTCATGACTGCTGTATACGCAATATATTTCGCTGGGTTTTTATTTTCGCGTATTTTGCTAGTCGGGTGCTATTCGCGAATTTAACAACTCGTGAAAACATGAATACCATGTGTACGAGCGCATGTACTAATAGTACTAGTACTCCACGAACGCGAATTTAACCACTCGCGAAATTGTTGGGAAGTCCTAATTCACAAAAAATTAGACTCTTGAAATATTTGGCGTATAAAGGAGTTCAAACAAGAATCATGGTTGGCATCTGCAGAGCGCACATTATTGTACCCAATATATATAAATAGGCATTATCATCAGTCCCAGATGTAAATAACCATTCATGACCGATACATGTCTGTAAAAGCAAAAATTCACACATTATATATCTCAGAGCATTCACAAAGTTGAATCTGTCTGTATGTCGGGGGGGGGGGGGGGAGGGAATAAAACAAGTTATGTATAACCATTTCCCTGCACAAACAAGTGAGAAATAGCTGGAATGATAACTGAAATAACTGGCAGTATGGCCAACCCCAGAAAACACAGGTGAGTTGCATTAGTCTGAATGATGCCAAAAACTTGTTTGCCAATAACATGAACAAAGTAGAGCAATAAACTGATAGGCAAGAAATAAATCTTTTATATGTAACACAATTCAACTCTCTTTTCATTTACAGTTAAAGATTACACATTTTGAGAACTGAATTCACTAACAGTACCAATTCCATGATTTACACTATCATTTGGAATGATACTACAAATCGCATGTTTCAGAGAAGTAATTCAAATAACCTAGCATTTCATTTTACAGCTGAGCTGTGATAATGCTTTATACATGTATTGTATTTAAAAAAAAATGTTTATACATTTTACTCAAAGAACAATATGCAAACAAAGGAATATACAGGCAAACCCCATTAGAACGAGCATGGGTATAGCGAGAACCCGCTTATTGCGAGGACACATCTCGGGTCCCAATTTATCTTCCATAGACGTCCATGTATTCTGCTTCTCTTATCAGCTATCGCAAAATTTCTGCTATAGCGAGGCAAATTCCCAGCCCAAGAATAAAGATAAACAGAGAAAATTGACCCTGTTATTACGAGCACTCCCTTCAGCCATGTTGCCCACCAAGGGAAATGCAAGAACAATACAAGCAATTTTTTTTGCGCCATCAAACATCTCCCTCGCGAGAGACTGATCACACACGCCGTGCAAGAATCCACACACACACCCACACATGGAAAAGTCAACATTACGTGTGTGCAGTACTGCACACCCTGCGCGCCGCTCACCAACCACCAACATGACTACGCACACGCACGGCAGGGGGCGTATTCACACAAGTTCAACAGCCTCTATGTACATGTGACAATATGTACAATCATTCATTGTTTACACGCTGTCACACCAGCAGGCGGGGGTACCTGAGCCTCCCAGCTCCTTCATTTGTCGGTAAACGGGGACGTTGGAAGCATCTTTATTAACATTTTCAACTGTGCTGTAAGATATTTTGGTGACTTTCTATCTAGTCAATTCAGTTTAACATACTTGGAAAACCATAAAAATATGTTAAATTTGATGTTTAGTCGCATATGCACATATTTCTGTATGTTTTGATTTTGTACTGGTATAGTGAACAATCGGCTATAGCGAGGAAAAAATGTGGGTCCTGACATCTTTGTTATTATGGGGTTTGCCTGTATCACATCTATTTGGCAATGAAAATTGGGCATTTATTATGAAGCATAATTACTTGTAACAAGACCACTGATAGTATAGCTACATACATTTTACAAATCTACCTACACAATGGAAGAAACCATGAAGGAAAATATGTTCAGTACACCACAAAATATGACTCACTTTAAATACAAGAGTTACATGGTAAATAATGACTAGCCAAACTACATTTTTATCACATCGCAAAATGAATTAAGGGTCACACGTTCTTAAGTCAGCCTCTTAACCAATTCATCCACAAATGTTCCCATTCATTTAACGTCTAATGCACAGCAGGGGATAGAATGATTTAGAGATTGATACTCAAGCTGATATTTCGCCATGATCTCGACATCTGAAAGCTTGTAGACTCAGCTACAACATACTAAAATTTGAGAGTAAAAGCCTCAAACATAAGTGAGATACAGCTCCTAGAAGATTTTCCATTCCTTTCCATTGACACAACACGTACATACGTCCGATTTTGACATTAGTGCATATAATGACATTTACACCATGATAAAATGAAGGCACCATAGAGCAAGGTCTCAGCTACAACATACTGAAATTTGGGAGAAAATTGATAAAACGATTTGTGAGATACGTAAAAACATTTAAAAATGTATATGACATCATACATGAAAATTATTTTTTTTTTTTCATATGGCAATATGATGACGTCAAATTAAATTTGAGGGCTAAATTGAACATGAAATCACATCTACACTTCCCATTCTTTTGGAATATAAAAAAAATATGGGGTCACTTGCCATTTCGCAGAGCTATGGCCGATTGAAAGTTGTCATGTGTTTCACTGTATTTGCACACAAAAACACTTAGACGCACCCGCTACACCTTGTTATTGCATGAACATGGCTCAAAATTATCGCATGAATAGGTCTGAAAATGAGAGGATCTGATATATGTAGTACTAGAAACATTAATTCAGTGAAAAAACAGAATTCTGACGTTGTGTTTATATTACATTTTTAAAAATGCTTGAAATTACCTAAAACATATGCAAACAAAATCTAAAAAGATTTGGAGCATTTTTAAAGTTTGCACGTGTGCAAATACACGCTTGTTTTGGTATGATGAAATTAATTGTCTGATAATTAATTTTATTCACATCAAATTTCATTAGAAATGAATGATCCTTTAAAGTGATATATATTTAAAGTACAATATTTTATGTCAATTGCTTGTTAATGACGTCATAATCATGCGATGATCTTGAAAAGCTCATTTAAATAAGATTACATTAATACCGATGAATGACAAAAATGTCAATGAAAATGATCAATGTTATTATGAGTCATGCATGACACAAAAAGGGGGGTGAAAAAATAAAAATAACGAGACTTGTGGACAAGTATGAGGTGGTCTGTTATGACAAATTCATGCAAAGACGTAGCTGACAAATTTCACAGTGACACGCGCAGACATTTTCAAGATGCTTGAAATGGCCTGAAACATATGCCAAACAATTTCTAGTCGATAAAGAGCATTTTAAAATTTTTGCATTAATGTATGCATACACACATGCTTTTTTGTAATACAATTAATTGTCTACACATTAATTTCATTCATATCAAATTTCATCATGATCCAAAGATCCATTCTAGAGAAATATGTAGTAATAGATTTTCATTAAAGTGCTCGTTGATGAGCTGTCAAGACCATGTGATGACCTTTAAAAGCTTATTCCTACAAGATTACATTGATATCAAGAAGTGATGAAAATTTCAATAACTAGAACAATTCGACTGCCACACAGGCGATAAATATGCCTCCGCCTCTTTGCTAGCTCTGTTTAGATTATTTCCAGAAAATCTGTTTGTTTGGTTGGGAATGTTTCAGTGAATTCCTATTAATTCTGTTTTTCCATGTTAAGCGCAGTTTGGCAGTGTTCATTTGACCTTTGATATCTTACTTCTTTGACTTCCAATCTAACCAGTCTGTCTAAATCCATCCTTGTATCCTTGTGATTCTTGTACCATGTTTTCTTGAAATGCATAATTGGATTGGGATTTATTGTGAGAAGTATCAATTTGGGGGCAATTCATAAAACTTTGACCTCTGACCTTTCATGAATTTTACCCAAACTTTCACCAGTCTACCTTCATGAAGTGACACATCTCTGTACCATGTTTGTTTGAATTGAATCATTAGATTTGGATTCAATGTGAAAAATAGTCAATTTTGGCAAAGTGCATTGACCTTTGACCTCTGACCTTTGAGAAATTTCACCAAAAATGTTATCAGTCTACCCCCAAGTAGTGATCCATCTTTGCACCATGTTTAGTTGGTAATGTACAATTGGATTTGGATTTACTTTGAAAAATATCACTTTGGGGGCAATTTTTAGGTAATTTTTTGGCAAAGTTCATTGACCTTAGACCTCTGACCTTTGAGGAATTTCACCAAAAATGTCACCAGTCTAGCCCCAAGTAGTGATCCATCTTTGCACCATGTTTATTTGGTAATGTACCATTGGATTTGGATCTATTGTGAAAAATAGCCAATTTTGGCAAAGTGCGTTGACCTTTGACCTCTGACCTTTGAGAAATTTCACCAAAAATGTCACCAGTCTAGCCCCAAGTAGTGATCCATCTTTGCACCATGTTTAGTTGGTAATGTACCGTTGGATTTGGATTTATTGTGAAAAATATAAAGTTTGGGGCAGTTTTTAGCCAATTTTGGCAAAGTTCATTGACCTTTGGCCTCTGACATTTCAGGAATTTTACCAAAAATTTCATCAGTCTATCCCCAAATAGTGATCCATCCGTGTACCATATTTAGTGAGAACTACATCCTTGGACTTGGATTTATTGTGAAAAAGGTCAAATTTTTGCAATTTTTCACAAAGTTCATTGACCTTTAACCTCTAACCTTTCAGGAATTTTACCTAAAATGTCACCAGTCTACCTCCAAATAGTGATCCATCTTTGTACCATGTTTGATTAGAATTGTATCCTTGGATTTGGATTTAATGTGAATAAGGTCAATTTTGGGCAATTTTTCACAATGTTCAATGACCTTTGACCTTTGACCTCAATAAGATTTGACCCCATTTTTACACACTTCATTGGTTTTATGCAATACACACATGTACCAAGTTTGAAGCAAATCTGGTTCACGGTTCTCAAGATATTGCCGAAACGGATTCGGGATGGACGTACGGACGGACGGACGGACAACCCGAAAACATAATGCCTCCGGCCACTTCGTGGCGGAGGCATAAAAAATAAAAGGACTTTCGAAAATTTAGCTCTACAACTTTGTAGATTACATAATTCTTTACCCTTGTGCAAAATTTTGAGGCAATCGGGCGACCCATGGCTGAGATCTCAGGGGGGCCATAATGGCAACCCCCCCCCCCCCCCCCCGGTAATAACAAGCTTTGAAATACCCCGGGAGTATTGGAGAGACAGACCTGTCATATATTCTGCAATTTATCACATACATGTAAACAGTAACACTTCACAATTTGACCTTGCCTGTCACCTTTCTGACCCACATTACAATGACTTAATTGTCCTGTCATATATGATTATTGTACCAAGTTGGATGCAATTATCATGTCAAAAGTGAAATTTTAGAATTTGACCTTGACCCATGACCTTTGAGCTTTGACCTACCCGTATGTGACCCTACAAGACCCAAAATCTCTTCATCAATTGCCCTGCCATATATTATCATTGTACCAAGTTTGATGAAACTAAATCAATTAGTTTTCTAGTTATCACGTAAATGATATCCGCACGGACAACCTGGAAACATTACGCCATCCGATAACTTTGTTGCATAGGCATAAAAAAATTGTTTAAGACACACATTTATTGTGGTCATTATAGGAAGGTGGTCTCTTGAAACAGGTAAACACTAAAGCAGGTTTGACTGTACATGATGCTGTTCTCTATGACAATGGTGGGAGACTGTGAACCTCTGGGATGTCTGCAGTGGGATCGTCCTCCACCGTCCTCAGGCCCTCGCTCTTCCTGGTTCTCCCTGCAAGCTCCAGGAGAGCCGTGGCCTCGGGGTCCTTGTCCAGGATGCTCTTGGCTCCTTCTTCCTCCTCATCCTGCGAGTAGCAAGGGGAAAGAATGTCCATTAGGAGGAGCAGGAGTGGAAGAAAGAGGGATAGCAGGACGAGGGAGAGAGAGAGAGAAAGAGAAAGAGCGAGAGAAACGGAGGAGCAGAAGGTAAAGAGAGAAAGAGGGAGGAGGAAGTTAAGAGGAGAGAAAGGAGGGAGGATGGAGAGGGCGGCCGTGATAAGGCAAAAGAACATAACCTGAAATAGGAGCAGTTCTCATTTGCCAAAGAAAGTATCCCAACTTATGATGCACAAGTATTCTCCCGCAGAGCCATATCAATTTGGCAAAAGAACATCAGTCAAGATAAGTTCTTTTGCCAAATCGATATGTCTCTGCTGAAGAATGCCTGCGCGCCGTAAGTTGGGATATGTTCTTTTGCCAAATTGATAAGTCTTGGCGGGGGAATACTTGTGCGATTTGAGTTGGGATTAGAGCCACTCCTCCAGACGGTGCCTTCATATGGCAAAACAATGTATGTTGGCATACATTCTTCTGCTGCATCATTTCATATTATATTTTTGTCGGTTCTAGTATGGCAAAACAATGTATGTCACGATAAGTTCTTTTCCTGTGCCAACTTGAATATTTTTCTTTGCAATTTTTATGTGTATCTTGAGTTGCGCCCTTTTGCCTAGTTAGAGATGACAAAGTTGTGACAAAATCAACTAAAAAGTCAAAATATTACGCTCTTTTGCCTTATTACGGCCTAGAGGGAAGAGGAGGAAATGGAGGATGAATAGAGAGAGAGGGAACAGGAGAAAGAGAAGGAGTAAGAGCAGCAGGAGCAGGTGGAGTATGGTCAAGGTAATGATATTGAAGGTGGGGCAGGGATGATGATGTTGACAATGGTATGGTGGTGATAATAAATGAAGCAGAAAAGGAATGGGGAGAGAGAAAAGACATTAGAGAGACAATGAGAAAATACAAGAATAAGAAAAAATAGAATGGAAAGGGTAAAATGACAACACAAAAGAAAATGAAAATGGAATAAAATAGGAAAAAGTGAAGAATGTGAGAAATGTGTAAAAATACGTGAAAACCAGCAGGGAGATATGGGAGAAGGCGATGGAAAAGAAAAGCAAATTGATGGCAGATGGCATGGGAGTATGTGATCCTTTTTTTTTTTCATTTAAGTCAAAATGGAAGGTGAGGGGAAACTTAGATATGACAAGAGGAAAGAAAACAAATCTGGTATCATCTCACCTCTGGTTTCTTCTTTGGCAGTGGACCAACTGCCCAGACTTCCAGGCAGTCTATCGTAAAGTCCTCTGATGCTGACAACTGAGGACTATCAAACGTGGTGCACTTAGGCTTAGCCCTGCTGTGGCCCTTCCCGTAGTCCTGGTCTATCCACAAGCCAAAGTACTCCAACTGTCCACCCATGCCCTGCAGGCAATTGATTGCCGAGATGATGCAAATAAATCTGCTGCATAGTTGCACAGCCACGTTGCATACATTGATTTTCAACTAATACTGTGATTATTTGTATACTATATGTTGTGTAATTGTGCATAGTCAGTAGCAATTTTTCTCCCCCAAATGTCAATCTCCGTATCATTAGATCATTCCTAACTGTTGTATAAGCTGATTTCTTGACACTTTTTTTGCTTTGCTTTTCAAAGATTTCTGCTTCTTATCAAAGAAACTTATTTCTGGACTGGAGTACTCTTCTAGCAAAATATGCAAAACAGAAGCCTCCTGCAAAAACAGAGGTGAAATCACTGAAAGAATTCATCTTTTGAAATGAAATTGAATCATTAAAAAATCAACAACACTAGAATGTGGAGAATGGTCACTAACCCTCTCAATATCAAGTCCTGGAAAGGTGACTAAGTGAGTAAATCTTTAAAAGCCTTAGGAAAGAAGATAAAATAATGTATGTACAAATGGCTTATAAATACTCACAAGGCCATTGGGCATGGTTTGCTGATCAATGTTGAGGTACATGAAGTGGTCGTTGTGGCCCGTTGACTCATAAATTCCAAGGTCAGGGGTCAGAGAGAACAGGAAGCAATGGGAGTTTCCTGCGCAAAGCAGAATGTGAAAAATGACAGGAATTCAGGTGCAGATTTATCTGAACGATAATTCTTGCCTCAGCTTCATTAATTGGATAAGCACTTTAAGACCAAAAGACAGGGTGCCCCATTTGCAAATATCATGAAACTCGGCATGAATCAGCAGTCTACCCCAATGACACATACACAACAGCTCAAAGGAATTCACATAAGGAAAGGGAAAGGGAAGAAAGGGAAGGACCCGCATTTTAAACCATGGTATATTTTGTCCAGTTCAGCATGAAACATGATGCTTTTTAGGCTAAAACACCGTGTTTCATGCTGAACTGGACAAAATATGCCACGGTTTAACCCTATCTAGCCCGGGGGGGGGGGGGGGGGGGGCAAAAACAGCCCCCCCCCCCTCAACATTTGTCGCAATAAATTTGTAACGCGAAAAGATCGCAAGGCGACATTTCAGGACTTTTTTCCTTCAAGTCTCACGCAACTTTTATGACCAAATTTGCGACGCAGGGGTACACAGTTCCGAAGTTACGTAACATTTTGTATGTGCATGTCAGACCAAAGATTGCTCAAAAACGTGATTTCATGTACAAATCCAATGCAAATTCTGTATCTAGCCAAAATTCATAAATGTATCATTATTTCTATCATTACTGATGAAACACAATGGATTTCATGTTATTTATGACTGAAATAGTGTTGCCAATGATTTCCATCGAAAAAACAATGAAAAACATAAAGTCGAAAAAACAAAGAAATACATAAGAAATTATAAAAAAACAATAAAATACATAAGAAAAACTTTGATATTGCCATTTTTTTAAATCCTCATTTGATAATAATCCTAAGAAGAGTGTCTGGACTGATATCTAGCAGTTTTGGGGCTATATTTAAAGATTTACAACCAAATTATGATTTTTATGCATTTAATTAGCATAATTAATTAATTAAAAAAAAATTTAAATAATTTTGGTGCAATTGACAATTGAATTGTGGAGATTACTGCATCGGTGACGTACGTGCCAATTTTCGTCGCGATCGCGCGATCAACGGCCGAGATCTTGGGGGGGGGGGGGCTGCTTTTGCCCCCCCCCGCTATGCGATTTCAAAATAGCCCGGGCTATATCGGGTTAAAACTGCAGCTCCTTCCCTTTCTTCCCATTCCCTTTCCCTATGCTTATTCCTTTGAGCTGTTGTGTATGTGTAGTTTCACAATCTTAGTCTCACAAACCATTTCAAGAAAAGTGAAAAACTAGCAATTTTCACGTTTGAGACCTAGCAGCTGTAGTCTACTTTCACAATTGCATTGCCCCTGTCAGTGCACTATAGGGCCCACACACCACATGCTCCCATTGAACGCATGCACTGCGGTGCGGACCAAAAGGACAAAACCGTCTCCAGACTCCTATGCTATAGGTTTCGAATGACCAGCCCCAAACCTCTACAAAACCTAGCTATTGCTATAATTTCGCTTTCCAGTCAGTTTCCAGTTCTATCATTGGGAGGGAAGTTCTGATACAGTATCTTCTTCAATTTTCCATGGTATTTCTTTCTTTTTCTTATCACATTTGGACCTGCAAATGGGACACCCTGTCTTTCAATTGTATTGTCAATAGTATATGTCTTTACAGAGACACACACAATGCTTTGATTGTCATCAAAGTATTAATGCATACGCCAGTCAGAATCAGTGGGGCCAAAAAGTGCTTCTTGAGTTAGATCCGAGGTTAGTGTTGTTGCAGTCATGTCATTTAACTAATCCAGGTAACATTCTCGTTCACACACAGACTAAATGTATTTCATATAAAATCGTCCACAGGGAAGAAAAGCCTATGGTACACACAAGGTTATCACATTAACAGAGTATATTACAATGGAATAACCAAAATCTTACCAGTCAATCAAAGTATCTTTCACATTTCTCTATAATACATTACAGGGAGTCATTATTGCTATGGGACAAAGCAGGTTGCAGAAATTTTTTGTTTACAAATTGTGGGTAGGTTTCATCCTGCAATGTACATGTTCACCAATGTTCGAAATGTTCGAATATTTTTACCCTATAAAAGAAATGAACAAGTGTTAAATTATTGTAGCATCATGCACGCATATTTAGCTAGGAACCCTTTCTGGCCAAATACAATGCAATTTTATGGTATTTTTGTCACATGCAGCTATATGGTATTTACTGGTGAAAAAATCCTCCCATGGCTCTCAAGTGTATTATACTGCCTTACTCTGACAAACGGAAGCAAGTGACAAATCACTCAAATCCGGGTTATTGGTATTCTTAGATTGTACCCAGCATTCCCTACACACAGCCAAAATCTGGACAAGAAATATTCATCTTGCTGTGAGATATTCAATCTAACATGATGTGGTTTTGCACTGATGCCAATGCAAGTGAAAGACACAAAAGTCTTTTTTGTTAGCTGCTTCCTTTTGTCAGAGTACGCATAATAAGCTTCATGGTTTTCATGGGCAGGTGGTCGTTTTGTACAAGTTACTTTAATACATGTTCTATGAAAAGCATTGTTCTAGGGAACCAACAATTGTGTTCTATACAGGCAGGTAGGTGTTGTTTTTTTTATACACCACTCAAATGAGACTACGGTCTTTATAGGCTTTATAGGTGGTCTTTCTATGCAGGTGATCGCTAGAGCAGGTTCCAAAGTATAAGAAAACTCACTAATGTACAAAATAAATCAAAAAGTGCTTATAAGATTACCTCGGAAGTTTGGACCTAGGGACCAGCTCTCTGAAACAAATCCTCCAAACACCCGTCCGTCCATGTCCCTGACGACAATCACCGAGGGGCCTTTGTGCTGGATGTGGGCCAGGAATGTGGAGAAACTCGACCCATGGATGGACGATGAGTACAGGAATCTACATGTGCACATGGTTAACAATTATCATAATGCATGTGTATAGACTGTATGCATTCTTAAAGTATGCTTTCTCACATAAGACGGCATTCACACACAAGAATTAGACAGATCCTGACTATGTGTGAAAATCTCACTGATTCTTGCAGGCATTCACACACAAGTTGGAAAAGTATGGATTTGGAGTAATTGAGATAGAGACAGCGTGTGGGTTTGGGTCCACAATAAAGTAATAGGCATGTGCATGTCTTCACATGAAGATTTAATATAATCTAATCAAGTCACAGAGAGCAAATAAATCCTACCTCCACTCCCGTCTGAGTTCATGAGGAAGGTGATAGTTGATGGTCAGCAGGGCCGGGAGGTCAAGTAGGGTCGTGACCTTTGACCAGGGTGTGTCACGACAGGTCGGTAGTCTGGGTACATGGTGAAGGATATCCTCTGTGATGGTCTCTGCCTCATCGACATAGGCCGCTGCTGAGGCTGTGCTTACCGTCTGTTACCAGGACAACAAGAAAGACAGGTTCAGTACATCCATCTCAGTCAACAATGACCAAATCAGACTTTTAGGTGTTCAGTTAGTTGATTTGCTCATTTGCCTTTTAATTGCCACTTGTTGTTTGGAGATGTTAACCACATTCAAATCGCAAATCTCCCAAATTGATGTTTAATTGGAAAGATCTTAAAAGTACTTAATGGATGTTTGGGCAAATGTGCCATTGAGAGCACTTGCAGTCGATGTAACAGGCATACAGTTTAGTATTCAATTAAAAGACACAACTTGCCTGCAGACAGACTCAATTGAACAAGCATGTGTCTGCAAACTAGAGCACTGCTGTTGAGCATGAAAGTGGAATTCTCCTGTGTTAAAAAGAAATAAATAAACAGTTCTGGGGTGGTATTTCTGAAAATCCACAGAAATACAAATTTTATCTCTCCTAAGATAAAATGTCCCTAAAATATTTTATCTTTGGTATTCCAAAAAATATCTTAGGAAGATTTTAACCAATATTAATGAGCGCATGCCCTGCTCTCCTATCCCAGAGGCAGCCAGTAATGAACGTCCTTTCATGTCTTTTGCATACATTGACACTATCAAGCTGATGGTGTGACATCATGAAACTGATAGTGACATTGCTCATCAATGTCTATCAGTGCGCCTTATTGCATTCAATGCGCTGATATGCTAAAAGTTGAATGCGTGAATTACTTTTGCACGCACCGGTAATGCAATGGAAAGGTATGGGCTTAGGCTAATGCGTCTAGAGATAAAATTGCTCTGGAGCAGTTTTGTCTTTCATCCTAACTTTTTTTATAAGTGCGTTTCAGAATACCGATTTAGCTCATTTGTAGAAAAAAATTATCTCTAGCTCATTGGAATAAAAATTGTATCTTTTATCCTAAGATGGCTTTTTGGAATACCAAAAATACCACCACCACCACCAACAACAACAACAAAAACACTTCCCCCCCCCCCCCAGTCCCTGAGATACAATAATTTCTTTCCTAAATCCAGAATAACCCCCCTGCATACTAACCCTTTGTATTGAAGTGCTTGGGTGAAAGCTCACTTGGAAGACATCTGTCAGCAGAGAGTAAAAGACGACGGACTTCTCTAACCAAGTCTGCACATGGGCTGGCTCCAAGACCCTCTCATCATCTATGGGAGGACAGAGGAGGAGGAGAAGTGGGGTGGGTGTGGGAAAGGGGGCATAGGTGTGATGTGACATAGGTGTGATGGGCAGAGGGTGAGACACAAAGGGTGAAAGGATAAGAGGTGGGGTGGGAAATAGCAGAAAAACGCGACTGAGAGAAGGTGAAGGGGATGGATGGAAGACAGTGGGAGTGGAGAGTGAAGGAGGAGAATGAATTAGATGGACAGTGAACAATGGGGGAGAGATGATAAAAGGTTAAGTACTTTTAAAAGGAAGGGGAGAGAATAGGTGGAAGAGGATGAAAGGAGCCAGATGGCAAGTTAGAAGAGTTGGTTGAAACAAGAAACAGAGAAAGATACAGGGAGATGGAGACGGAGAGCAGGGGGAAAGAGAGTGAGTGCACATTATGGAGAATATATTGATGTAAATCATATTGGATCAATGCAAAATTGTACAGCTACAATAAATACATTTAATGGCAAAGTGAAACATATATAGTTCTTACATGTATTTGTATACACTATTCAACGAACGTAATCCATTTTGTACAATATGAAGAAAATGAACTAACACCTCAACATTATCTCACCCACTTCCAGTCCCTGTATAGCGTACAGCACAAATCTCTGCTTTGACTCTGCATCTGCCTCCACTCTCCAGCCTCCCATCCTATCAGAAACCTTCAAGACTTTTTCATAGCATGACAGGATCTCACTGATGAACTGAAAGAACAACAAATTACAGTGTTGAAAGCATAAAAATCAATTATATTGCAGTCTGGCCTCCAGTATCCAGCCACGTCGGGACCGGCGGCCGTCCAGAAAAGCGATATGGCCGGATAAGAGAGATTATGTTAAAATAGGCACTTTCTAGTAAGTTATTGTAGGGGTAAACATGTGGTATATATTACCAATTAACCAGCATTATGATTATCTTACTCAAAATACACAGAACAGTAACAGAAGTTACTCCAAAATTTCAACAAAATATGAATATTAAATTGCCACAAAACACGATCTCACTTCGCTACAATCATTGCAATCAGACGATAGTATCAAAAACATTCACATGCATTCATCATTTGATTTTTACACGGACGTGTGTTGCTGCCCTCTAGGCTCTACATTCGAAGAGGCCATGTTGCAAATTATCAATAAAATTTCATTCAACTGTAAAATGATGATGATGTGAAAAGTCAGGATGTATTTATGTTAAATGTGTTTGTCAAAACATTTTTGGTGTAGGGATCGATGGATCCGATTAGAACGGACTATAATGCGTTGTTGGTACAGTGGCAGAAACAAATTTGACTAGCGCGAGTGTTGTGACATCGCTACTCCATGCGTGTTGACTCAACAGCTGTCCATTACTATGATAATGCTGCTGAGAAAGGTGTCATAGATCCAGTGGTAACTTATCTCTAAATATCTCGATTGCAGTGATTGACAATGTCCCAC
Source organism: Arbacia lixula (assembly GCA_963669155.1). Taxonomy (NCBI): domain Eukaryota; kingdom Metazoa; phylum Echinodermata; class Echinoidea; order Arbacioida; family Arbaciidae; genus Arbacia; species Arbacia lixula. Next base: position 6,598,661 of record OZ022581.1, on the reverse strand, counting down.
AGTGTATTCGCATGATCGTGGTAGCATGTGTGTTTCCTGAAGTGAGTTTGGCACTGAAAACTCATAAATACATTTAAATACATTCAAAAATCAGCCAGTCCAGGTCATTAACAGAGTCGGCCGGAAAACCGATTGCGTATACCGGTAATGGAGGCTGGACTGTACTGCTTCTCTCAGTACCATAATTTAGAGTGGAAAAGCTCAGAAGACATGACATGGATGGCAGTAACAGTTTTAAATTCCTTCTAAGTTGCGAAGACAGAGAGTTTGTGGACATGATAAGGATTTTGCTATACAAATTATATCTCTCATCTGTTACAGAACTATAAAGATACAGAATATGCTAAATGCTTTGAAATCTGAGGAACAGCGCTCTTTTATAAAGGCGCTGTCACACCTTGGCGTTTTAGACAGCATATGCCCGACGGATGAGGAATTTGGCGAATACGCTGGCGTACGTCGAATACGTTACGGGTAAGTTTTGCATACGTTAAGAGTACGCTAAAGTACACTGGTATACGTTGTCATACAGCGAGGTCGTCGAAAAATTTTGTGCAAGCACAAAATTTTTCGACGTATGCCAGCGTATGGCTCATACGTCCCGCATACGCGGGCCATAAGTTGTAGGCAAGTTACGCGATCGTTGATACACGTTGACACACGTTACTCGTAAGTTACTCATAAGTCGATGTATGTCGAGATAATGTCCAGCGTACCCTAAAACTTACTTCTAACCTATGAGTAACGAGCTTTGAACGTATGTGTAACTTAACTCCAACGTATATTGACGTATGAAGACGCGCTCCGGACGACCACAAAACTTACTGAACGTGTTTATAACTTACAGCTACCGTATAATGGCGTATTGACAACGTTTATAGGAATTGGTATATAAAGGTGGGGTTTCTTTGGCATGGCGGTGGTGTTGATACGGTGATGTATCGTGCGGTTATGATTTGAATAGTCGAACGGCAGCCTTTTTATAGGCTACGACACGTGTTCGTCAGCGATACGCTGCCGCGCGCTATGCGTAAGTTAGGCTTTCGTAGGGCATAAGTTGTGTACGCCAGCAATATGCTAAGCATTCGTTGGAATACGTTACTTATAAGTCAACGAAGTGTTCGATATAAGTTACTAATACGTTATGTATACGTCCAACTCGTTATGAATACGCTAAGTATACGCCCAGAGTTGAAAAAAACAAATCAAAGTTCAGCGTATGCCGACATTTTAGAGAAATTTTGATACATCGGGCATACGCTGTCTAAAACACCAAGGTGTGACACCACCATAAGGAACATGATAACTTTTCCTTTTAATTCCTTTGATTTTCAACAAAAAGTAAGTGTACCTTACAAAGATCAGCTTTGGATATCCGTGCACAGTCATCTGTTGCCAGGCAACAGACCATGTGACTTATCTCCTCCATGGTGCCTTTAAGAAGCTTTGCCATGGTAACAATGAAGGCCTCATAGCCGATGGATGTGGTGGCAGGCTTGCTGAAGGTTCCTTGGAAGAGCCACAATTGGTTGAATAGTTGTGTCACAAGCTCCTCAGACATCTTGTTGCTAAGATAAACCTAGTGAAGAACAAAAGAACATGTTAACTGAATGAAAGATATATTTTATGCTGGACTTTATCATAAATGCATGCCCCAGTGTTGCTATAGGCATGCAGCTGGTAACTAAGATAACTGAATGAAAGATATATTTTATGCTGGACTTTATCATAAATGCATGCCCCAGTGTTGCTATAGGCATGCAGCTGGTAACTAAGATAACTTGTCTCTTAGACTCCATCAAGTATGATACAAATATCTATCACGTCATCCTGCTTGTTGCTCAACTCTCATTCCAATGGAACAGGCAGCATTTTGTTTGAAAAACAATCATTTGGAAACTTAATTAGTATCCCTTATTCTCTCATGTTTACTCAATTCATCAATTTTCTTACATGCGTTCCATTTTTGGTCATACAATTTTTTGGTGATACAATATCAGTTGGATATGTTTACAACTTCTTGAAAGAAAGGGGAAATAAGGTTTAAAACATTGCTTATTCTAAAGCTTGGTGTGTAATGAATCATGTACAGTACATGTAGATGAAGATTATTGTGATACAAGTCCCTTATTCTCTCGTTTAAAGGGAGTATACTGTACTGGGAAGACAAAAAGCCTTCAAAAGGTGATCATGAACAGTCCTCTCACCAATGGTCTTAAACTCATGTATTGTCCATTTTAGAAACTTGCTGAAAGTTATTTGCCCTCAAATGATCCACATTTGGAGTAATTAGGTAATGATTATTAGTGAAATCCTCACAATGTTAGGCCCGAACATTTTGAGGATTTGTGATTTAATCAGTAATCACTTCAAATGTTGTGCTGTGTATACAAATTTGGGCTGATAAAATACATCTAGCACCTAGACTACCTCGTGCACTGCGCTAACTCGTGATACCGGGGCTAGATAGAAGAGTGAAAATATTGAGTCATGGTTGTTAGGTCATTTTCTTTAGTGTAAAGTTTAATTTGGGACTTTAACTACCTTAAGAGTACTTTCTGGACATTTTAATATGTTAAAACAACTATAATACATTCCTACTTCCCATTTCTTTTCAGGCAATGTCCTGGTAAGAGTCTGTTGACACTATTACGTAAGACGATGAGGATCGCAGGTGTAATCCAATACCACCACCTCACAAGCAATGGTGATAGTCACTAATAAAACTTTTAACCTGTCAATTGGATTGCGGGTCGGGATATCCCACCTTCTACCTCCATTGATAACCGTACAGATTGCATAGAATCATGCGCTAAAAGTGGTGGGGTATTTTGATAACGCAGCAATCCCGTAATGTATGAAACGTAATCAAAGCTAATTCATCCAAAAATCACTGGTTCATTAAATAAACATATTCCAACCTTCTACTGACATAAGTTACGATCATACAAATTACTTTAGTAACTATACCTTCAACTGCTTTTCGCTGAACATGGGAAGAGACCCCTTTTCAATCCCTCCCTGCTCACATATGCTCTCAAACACAGTTCGCAGCTCCTCCTGTTCGTCCGCTGAGAAGAGAGATTGGTACATCTGATATTCCCCCTTCAATCCCGCTGTCTCCGTGGGTCTCTCTGCACTGCTGTTCTGCCCCATTTTGGTTTAGCAGGTGACTTTAACTTTAAATAATGGCTGTGTAGTCAATAAATAAGTAAATTAACATGGAAGAAGGTACATATATGTAACTCTTGTCAAGCACTTTCTTGTGGCACACTGGCAGCTGTATATAAACAACAGGCAGCATAAGTGTGAAGTAAGTCTCTGGGACCTGGCTAAATGAAATGCTTTAAATAAGAGATAGTCCACCCTGATATCAAGTTGGTTTTAAAAAAAAAAACAGAAACATGAAAGAGACATAGAAGTGAAGGTTTTATGGAAATCCGTCAAAGTATATAAAGAAAGTTCTGATTTTGTGACGTCATGTGTGAGATGCTCTATATGTTGTGAACTTTTTTTTTAAATGTTGATTTTCCCAAAAGGATTATGCATCATTTTACCTGTGCATTTGTACATCATCAGAAACATATGTTTAAAAACAAACCTTTATGAAAAAAAGAAATCCTTCATTAAAAAGAGAAAAAGATCAATTTATGGAATCATACACAACATTTGATGAGTTTTCATCAAAACTTCACTAATACAGGCAAACCCCGGAGATGTCGGGACCCACATTTTCTCATACATGATCAAAACATACAGAAATATATGCGTAGGGGACTACACATCAAATAACATTTTTTAATGGTTTTGCAAGGCTCTTGTGCTTGTGTGAATACGCCCTCTGCCATGTGTTGTGTAATATGCATGTCGGTGGTTAAGGTTGGAGCATGCAGTACCGCGCCGCACGCATGTCAGCCATGCAAGTAGTGAAACACTTCCCTCCATTGGCTAAATGCGCACTGGGTGTGGTCTATATAACCTCCCTTATTTGCATTAAGGGTTACAGAGTCCTAAGGGCTAAGCCTATAAGGCTAGCCTAAGAGGACATTCTGGAATACCAATTTCATGCTCTCTAACTTAGCCAGGCCCAGGACAGGCCTTTTAGTTTGGGCACCTCCTAAGTTGGGGACTTACGAAAAAACTTAAAGAAATTTTGGAATACCACCCCAGGCCATACCTGTTAATATATTTGCTGTATATGCCCCAGATCTAGACTTAGGGTCGAGAGTCTAGTCTGACATGTCTGATGCACTGCCACCAAAAGACTTTTTTTAAGTTTCAGTTTCAAGTTTATACTGCGACTAGCCCTCTCACGCTTCGCGGGAGCTAGACAGGAATAACCGGCCGTCTCATTCGGGGCTTTAATCGAAATGACAATTTTGGACAAGTATACCCTCATACCTGCTACAGTACAAAATATACTTGCTGTATGCATACCCTCTAGATAGGGCGTTCAGAGGAGCCAGATGCAATCTCAGCGGATCCAACGTCCGACAGAGTCTGATTTTTCGGTCTAATTCGGGGCATTCTTTAATCGAAATTACATTTTTGGACATACTGACATACCCTCGAATAGATAGATGCATGTAGATAGATAGATAGATAGATAGATAGGTTAATAGATAGATAGATAGATAGATAGATAGATAGATAGGGCGTTCAGAGGAGCCAGATGCAATCTCAGCTCAGCGGATCCAACATCCTAGACCTAGTAGTAGTCAGAGCAGGGAAGTGTTAAAGGAAGGAGTAGAAACTCGAGCATAATACATTCAAACATCTGTATGGGTTCTAAAGCGTGCTCATGAATGTCAAAAGAATTCCATAATCATGACAATGCTTTGATGTTCCATGTGCCGAGCCGACATTTAGCTGATGTCAACTTGAAAAGAAATTTCTTTAATTTCACATTTGTCTGTAGACGTTTTGTTTTTGACAAATTCGTTTGCAAACTGTAAGGAAGTTAACGTCAGATAATTACAGATCCTAATACTCTGCTTTTGTTTCAAAAAGTATTGAGGAATCATTAAAAATCGGAAAATTGACCAATTTCTTCACTTTCTGACAACTTGTGCATTTGGGAGATTCAACCACCCTCAAAATGACATATTAAGCTGTTATCATTAACGGCGTTTGTGTGTGTTTGCGTGAAGCAGAGATATTTTACTTGAAAAACTTATTTATTTGTGTTTGCTGATACCTGTTGGGCTCATCTTCATGGAAGTATGTCATTAACAGAACGGGACAAGCGAAATGAGACTGTACATTTCTTTTGTTCTCCCCGAGAAACCGTTGCCATACAATCATGTTCATAATTGTTCAAACACCTGAACGGCACCTGTTGAGCTTTGAGAACACCATAAATTTTCAGCGGCTTGGCACATGGGTTCAAAGAAAGAAAGTTGCTTCCTAAATCACTATAGTTAAGTAGACACTTCAAAGTTCACGCACAATAATGTCAGCATAGTCTACATCATTGATCATGTACAGCCACATAGCGACATCGGCCCGGCCAGTAGACAGGAATAACCGTCTCATTCGGGGGCATTCTTTAATCAAAATGACATTTTTGGACATACCCCCCGAATAGAGCCAGATGCAATCTCAGCGGATCCAACGTCCTGTAGAGACTGATTTTTCCGTCTACCCGGCCAGCTGCAGTATTTGCAGCAGTGCAGTATAATTAGGGGCGCGTCTTGCGTAATGATAAATCATATGGGATCTGACGTGAATCCATGTCAAGTCGCACCATGACCAACTCGCACCAAGACCAACTCGCCCCACTTTTTGAACAAGTCGACCCACTTTTTGGTCTTTTTGTCTCGCCTGAACGAAGTTCGGTAGAGACCTAGTGATGACTTTTCCTGTTAGTCTGTTGGTATGTTAGTCTGTTGGTCTGTTGGTCTGTTACAAAAATATTCAAGTTTTTCTTTAACTTGCTCTCATTTCTTTATTTCTGCAGCAATTGTGATCAGACTTGGTACAAATGATCCTCAGGTTTGGGTCGACATAATAACATGCATGTGCACATAATGCAGGCACTGACTGATCTCCGAAACAGCTGAGGAAGAAGAAGATCAAGAAGAATAAGAAGAAGATTGATCTAGCGGTCATCCTCCATAAAGGAGACGAATTTCTCATATAATAAATTTATACTAGAAATTTTAGTTGTTAATAGTAGACTAATGTAATTTGATTTTGTACTGTGTATTATGTCGGTGAAGTCGGATAAATCTTTGATGTCGATATTTCCAGAGACGAGTTGTATAGAATACATGTATGCATTTTGTTTTCAGCTTCTACGTGTATTGCTTAATAACGCTTCTGGTCGCTCGTGGTAAGCTAACGAACTGTACAATAACATGAAAGCGGTGAAATAAACCTCATAAATGTATCAATTGGTGTTTCTTTTAGAATTTATTGGTTATTCTATACTTCAGTATGTTTCATTATTTTCGGTTATTATCTTCAGTCAACAGGTCAGCTCGGACGTGGACCAGGCAGTATCGCACATGCACGCATTGCCAAACGATGGGAACGCTGCAAATAGTGATTGAGTGATACTGATACTGATAGGCCTAGAGTCTTGTTGATACTTGTCGTCAGCAGAAAGTCACCCAGATAGTCCTAGAAATCTGTTTTTTTTTATGAATTAAGTAGCGAACATTTTTTCTAGGATGAGGGTCATCGGTAGGTTTAGAATTAGGTTGAGGGAATAGGGTCAGGGTTAAGTTTAGAGGGTTAAATTTAAAATTAATAAAATTAGTGGGATACCCAGTCCCAGGAGCATCCCCCCCCCCCCCCCCCCCACTTCTCAAGGTGGGGGGATGGCATGTACAATCATCCCCCCAGGTTTGCGGGAATGATATTTGGGTGCTAATGCACTTTGGTATCGCACATATATAATGGCATTATTAATGCACACAGTGGGAACGCTGCAATACTGATTGTTGTCGGCAGAAAGTGATCTAGAAATCACTTTTTGGGACAAATTAAGCATCAAAAATTTTGTCTAGGGTTAGGTTTAGAATTAGGTTTAGGGTTAGGGTCAGGATTAGGTTTAGGATTAAAATTCATAAAACTAGTGGGATACCAAAGTGCATTAACGCCGATATTTGCTTACTTAATGAGTCATAATGATGATAGGGCCTAATAGTAGTAAAAATAATAATAATAATAACACTTCTAATATTAATGATGATAATTATCATGATGGTGACATTAATTCTCATCATTATTGTAATCGTGTTTATTGGTATTAGCTGCATTCACACGATGAAAGCCAATTCAGACGTTAAAAAAGAGAAAATCTTACAAGTATTTTGTGGTTATCTTGTGGTTTGTCCTCACTAAGCAAAAAAGCATAACTTTTTATTAAAGAAGTGTTGGGCAAAATAATTTGGCAGGATTGTTTCTCACCTCATTGACTAACTTCTGTGTGAAAATCACATTAATCCAAATATCCAATAAGTCATGCGTGAGTGGGCAAATTTAAGAGGCAAAAATGTAACTTTTCAAAAGTCACAAGGGTAATTTGGGGTTTCTGTCATATGAATGTTTGATGAATTCCATTTCTGATGCATAACTTATGTCCTTTCATTGTTTATCATCCATCTCTTGATGCACCTACACCTATCCCGACATTTCACCCATTTAACCCGTTAAAAAATTACTCCTCCCTCTTGAGTTTGAAACTTTTAAAAACCCTTTATTTTTGTGAAAAAATACAACTGGATATTTTGACAAAGATGTAACATGACCTGTTATGTATACATCGGAAGTCATTTCCGAGTCTTGGTTGAGTGAATACACTTTATCGCAGAAAATAAAGAAATGCCAAAATGTACTTTCAAAACGGCATAAACAATTACCCTTGTGACTTTTGAAAAATCTACATTTTTGCCTTTAAAATTTGCCCACTCATGCATGACTGATTGGATTAATGTCATTTTCACACAGAGGTTAGTCAATAAGTTAAGGAACAATCCTGCAAATTATTTTGCCCAAAACCGCTTCGATGAAAAGTTATGCTATTTTGCTTGGGGGGGGGGGGATACTTTTTTGTTGTGTTAATAAAACAAAAACACGTGGTGAGTCCGCTAAGAAGGAAGCCTTGTTTTCCTTAACTTTTTAAGGGGAAAATATATGTGAGTGTGTCCCTTACATAATTCACAGCGTGAATTGATTTTCGGATTCTAGGATGGCTCATAATAAGAAGTTGAAAACATCAAAGATCATTTTTTTTCAAGCATAATGAGAAAGAAGAACATGATGGCGAACAGAATCGGATAATGTCGGAGAAAGGCCTGTTCTTACGGAAGTTCAACCAGAAGAAAGTCCCGTTGAGGGTGATGAGCATCTGAGGCGAAAGATGATGATGAAACTGATGCCGGTTTTAACGACTGGGTTAGCCCCAATCACCCCAATTTCTTCCATTCCCGTACTAGAAACTAAACCGCAGAAAATTATGTTTCAAGCCAAATGGTACCCAAACTACCCCTGGATCCATAACGAACCCTCCCTGCAAAATATATGTCAGTCCATTCCGTACTCGGTCAGTCAGTCGCTTCGCTCCCTCGATCGGGCGCTGTCGCGCCCTCTCGAGTGTTGGCAGCCCAGTCATCCCCCCCAGGTGTACGAACCTGTCTATGCCACTGGGGATACCCTGGTCCCCTATAGTACAGGGTTGACGTCCGGACCAGGTCGGGATCCGGGAAGGCTCCCGCACTGCGTGAGCGGTTAGTTTGGTCGGCTGGTCGCAGTATTCGTGCACCGTACCGGCCCGGGGCATGCGCGGATTTTAAAGAGATATGGTGATTAAATCTACTTCTACAAGATCTAGTACATGTAGTAGGTTATTAAGTTGAATCCATGTCAACTCGCACCAGACCAACGCGCACAACTACCAACTCGCCCTAAAACAGTTGAAAACATATTTCTGTGTACAAACATGACAAATTTTTCTCTTTGAGTTTGACTTTTGAGAATACTCCAGATTAAAAGCGGTCATACATGTGTCACCTTTTCTGAACATTCCATGGTATTCAATCATTCTTTGCTGCTATATATTTACCGTTTCAGAGAAACTTGTAAGCCAATATATTTCTTTTCACCCAGGTTCGGTATACTTGAACTCTACATGAAATTCAGCTTCCAGGATCAGGATAGTGTCCACATTTTACTGGGAATCTGTCTCTTCAGAGATAGCTTTGTTGTTTAGATGTTATTTAACTCCATTGTATTTACATATGATTTAGACTGTCTTGGTCATGTTTGGAAAGTTATTCATTCCAGAAGTATGATATACAAGATGGTGTTTATGAATTGTTGAAATTAGTTCCACTCAATTTCCACATTTTAAAGGGATAGTTCACCTTGAAATTACATTGGTTTCAAAAGCAGACACATGAAAGAATCAATTTGAAGGTTTGATGAAAATACGTCAAAATAACTTAAAGAAAAAAAAAATTGGGTTTTGTGATGTAACATGCGAGGTGCTCTCCCATTATGTTGTGTACAATTTTCTTTGAAAATGTGCATTTTCTCAGAAAGATGTGCATCCTTTTACCTGTGCATTTGATCAGTAGAAATACCTTTTTACACATGTACCTGTATGACAAAGAATCATTCTGTTGTCAAAAACAGGATGAGAGCAATTTATGGAATTGTACTGTACACAACATATGGGAGCGCACCTCACACGTGACGTCACAAACTTGACATTTCAAAAGATCTTAACTTTTTTATCCTTTGACAAATTTTTCATCAAACCTTCCCCAATGTGGGTCTTTCATGCTTCTGCTTTTATTGAAACTAATTTATCTTCACTCTCAGAAAATGGAGTTCCTCACCATGGTGTGTAGTCCGCTCTCAGGAAACCAGGTTCTTCAACATGTTGTTTTGTGGTAGTGTTGCATGGGATAATAATAATATAATAATAATAATGGTTATTTATCTGCGCTATACACAAAAAGTATCACAGCGCTTACAATCAGATATAAAATATAAATATATACATTAAATTGCATCAACCATTGGAGTTCTCGACTGTGCCAGATGAGGCCTGGTGGCCTCTTGCTTGCTGCTTCGTTCACCAACAATTTAAGGGACAAGCCCGGTCAGCACATTATTCACAGAAGCTCTAGTATAGCACTTGAGGCCACCAGGCCCCAGATGGGTTAGCCAAGTCAAACCAAATAGTGATAGCAAAAATCATCAACAAATACACATTAAATAAATGAAAATATAAAACTAGATATTTGGAAAAAGATATGACTTGAGTTGTCGTTTGAAAGATGATATGGTCGGTGTTGTTCGGATGGAAGAGGGGAGTGTATTCCAAACTCTAGATCCAGCTATACTAAAACGTTTCTCTGCTATGGAGAGGTTTGTTCTCGGAATAACAAGTTTGGTGGTATCATTTAGGGAACGTAGATTACGAGCAGGTGTGTAATGAGCAATTGTGTTTACAAGATATGAAGGACCAGTACTGTTAATCAATTTATAAATGTACAGACAAAGTTTGAACTTGACACGTTGAGAAAAAGGGAGCCAATGGAGTTCCCTAATCAAAGGAGACGTATGTATGTTGCGACCAACTGAAAACACCAAACGTGCGGCACGATTCTGAACACTCTGAAGTTTTTTCTGATCTTTAACACAAAGAACTGAAAAGAGACTGTTACAATAGTCAAGTCGAGAAAGTACAAGTGCCCTAACTGCATGATGGCAAGTTTTTTCATTGATAAATCTTCTAATGCGCCACAGATTCTTAAGATGGAAATTACAGGTACGTACAGTATTACTGACGTGAGATGAGAGTGTAAAGCACGAGTCAATACATATGCCAAGATTCTTAACTTTAGAGGATAGTGCAATTTCATTATCACATACATTGAGTTTTACGTTGGATAGATTTTCATTGAATTGGTTTTTCCGACATAGTATAGTGAATTCAGTTTTAGAAACATTTAGTTTGAGGAAATTTGAAGTCATCCACGTGTTTATCTCAGCAATACATAACGAAATTCTTTCTAACACTTCTTGCATACTTGATGGTGAACGAGGATCAAACGCATCATATAGTTGAATATCATCGGCATAGATAAGATAGAAAAGATTGTGCTTACGAATTATAGTTGACACAGGAGTGATATAAACATTGAAGAGTATAGGGCCCATAACAGACCCTTGGGGGACACCGTATTCGCAAGTCCAAGGAGCTGAAACTTGCTCTGATATTTTAACACGAGATGTCCAGCCAGTGAGATACGAGTGCAACCATTGTAGAGCAACATTTGACACCTTAAAATTTGATTCAAGTCGTTTTACCAAGATCTTGTGGTCAACCGTGTCAAAGGCTGCACTCAGATCCAGAAGCACAAGAAAAACCGCCTTTCGTTGGTCGAAATAAGATAATGTGTCATTTTGAAGCTTTAGAAGAGCAGTTTCAGTACTAAAATTCATTCGATAGGCTGATTGCATAGGATCATATAACTATGAAGTCTATAGTTTAACTTAATTCTGAGTCAAAGGAGGACTAGTGGACTCTAAGTGCATTTATGGGTTGTACATTTAATACTCAAATAACTCATTCCTCTTCTACCTCTGAAGCAACTGATGAATCTGTCTGATGAATCTCAATCTCTGATTCAAACTTTCTGAGCTTTATGGGCTTCAGGAAAGTGGTCGTATACATGGAAACATGATTTGGGCGAGAAGTGGTAAAAGAACTTAGAAATATCACATACCGGTAACAAAAACTTCCATTTTTTTAAAACAATATTTCTTGTAGAAATTATTAATTGAAATCAGCCATGTTATGTTATAATATTGGGTGATAACATGTCAGTTGATTGCTGGTGCAACTGTGTTAGACTTGATGGCGATGCTCTAATATAACTGAGATTGGACTTATGTACAGTATGTACAGCAGCTCAGCTGTAGCTCTGGCTATCACAGCGATTTACCACATTTATCTATTTGTATCTATTCCTTTGGGAATACAGTGATATTTCCCGAATCAAATATGAAAGAAATGGAGGATTAAAGCAAAAATCCAACAAATTCAAGAATGTCAAGAATATAATGTGTGCGACGTGAACAAAAAGTGGGTCGACTTGGACTAATGCAACTGGATCGCTGTGAACTTGGGAGATATACGATTCAGAGTTTGACCTTTTTTTCTCTCATTTGTTAGAGTTTGTCCTAATTCTTTGGTATATATGATGGTAAATATGATGGTAAATATACATTTTTCAAACCATTATAATGAAAAGAAAGGCCGTATAATACTGAAAGAATTTATGTGAAGAAAAAGTGCAGCGACTTGACTAAAAAATAGGGCGACTTGTCAAAAAAGTGGTGCATGAGGACCAAAAAGTGGGACGACTTGACTAAATGTGGGGCGAGTTGGTCATGGTGTGAGTTGACTGGTTACCGCTAAGTTACTCTACGTAGCTAGCAATTCAATATGTGTTGCCTGCTGCATTCTGCCTAGTCTTGGATGAAAATGTTGCGCGCTGGTGTGTGGCTGCGCAGAACATGCTTTGGAGGATAGTTTGATTCCTCAAGGCTCCAACTAGACAGGAATGACCATCTCATTCAGGGCATTCTTTAATCAAAATTAGATTTTTTGATATATGCCCCCAAATCAGTAGGGTGTTCAGAGGAGCATAGCCACTAACGCCAAAGCTAAAAGCGTGGGGTCCTCGTAGTGCAATATGATTACGTAAATTGCTCTGGTTCTGTTTTTTTTTCCTGATTCAATTCAATTCAACTTTATTTCGCATAAAACAAAACATGCATACAAACAGCAATTGCCATGGCAATAAAATGTGAGGGCTAACCGAGAAGGTAAAAGCACCTGCGAGGGCCGGTTAACCCTTGAAACATGTAACATATGATATACAAACAGGAGAAGAAAACAAACAAAAACACAATTAACATGAGGATTACATATACACTTGAATGATTAGATAAAAGTAGAGAATGCTGTACAACATGAGTATGATAGTAATGAGTAATGATAAATAATAATTGTGTACTTTTCATTAGCCCAACCCAAATATTGTGAAATATAATAATCTTACTAAGCAATGTGTGTAAAAACATATTTCTTATGGTGTATCAAATGTACAGGTAAAAGGATGCATCTCTTTGAGGAAATGCACATTTACAAAAAAATACTGCTTACAACATATGGGAGAGCACCTCGCACATGATGTCACCAAATCAAAACTTTAAAAGATCATAACTTTCTTATCCTTTGACGGATTTTCATCAAACCTTCACAAAATGTTTCTTTCATATGTCTGCTTTTATTGAAACTAACATAATTTCAGGACTAACTATCCCCTAAGTGAGCAGGGCTGGGCCGACCATGCCCATGCTCAGGGGTGCTATGATTACACTATTCAATATATTTGTGCTACTAAAACAACTAACATGAATTATTTTATTTTTCCTTCCGTGTCATTATGAACAGCCTAGTGTTGGCAAAGTAGGAAAATGCTTCAGACATTGCTGCTTGTAGCTGTAAGACAGCCATGGTCATGCAGACAGATAGCCAGCAGCTGTGTTTGCCTTGCAGGGAAGACTTGGAGAGAAAGGTATGTCAGCATCAGACACCATGGCATAGGACAGGGTTGTAGCAGGGCTGTCAAATTGCCATACTGGTACATGTATATGTTTCCCCAGATTGAATGAGTTCTCCAGAGATTAAGTAACTGCTATCTCCAATGTACTGTTTATTTCCAGGCATAAGTATAATGAAGATGAAGTACAAATTAATACATGTTTGTCATTTGTATTTTTCCTGGACTGAATTAGTTGTTCAGAAATTCACTACCACTATCTCTAATATGCTATTCATTTACAGATATAATTGAACGACAGAACAAGTACAGACTGATTCATATTTGTCATTTGTTTTTTTCCCAGACTGAATATATTGTTGAGGAATGATTTACTGCTATCTCCAATATGCTTAAATAGGAGTGTGGGACTGCAGACAGCGATCAAAATTATGTGGCAATATTTTTGTGTGATGTTGAATTTGGGACCCTTCACCTATTTGTGAAATTCATGAAAATAGCACCTCATACAGTATGGGGGGGGGGGGGGGGGTCGTCGTTTTATGCCTCTATGGTGCAGTTCTAAACACCCATGGTGCAAAGATTGATCACTACTTGGGGGACAACTGGGGAAATTTTGGGTAAAACTCTTGAAAGGTCAAAGGTCAGTGAACAAGACAAATGGTGATTCATGACCTTGAACTTGGCAACTTTAGAAAAACATGCACCCAAAAACAAAAGCTCTTAACATGACCCTCAACCTCATTTTGGGTGACCTTATGTGCCTTAACAGGTAGTCAGATCCATTGTCAGATACATTGTGCAAGTTGAGACCATAAAGTTCTTCTACAGAAAATGAGGAATGTAACTCATCTAACTTCACTGCAGCAGTCAATCAAAAATAGCCATTTTTATTTAAACTTGGTTGTCCGACCATGCTGTATCTTAGCAACCGTTTGACCTTGGGGCAAAATATTTCATAATCTTCAGTCAGACACTGGAGAACATTTGGTTTGAGCTTAAAGAAAATTAAAAGGGGTCAGATTTCAAGCATTGGTTGATTTGGCATGATTGACCCACTCATGTATCTGTTCTTAGATATGTTTTTCATGAGGCAAGGTCTTGGGAGGTCTGGCAATGAGTATGGGCTCCTCACCCATATTTATCTGTTCTTAAATATTATATTTTTGTTTAGGCAAGGTCTTGGGAGGTCTGGCAATGAGTATGGTCCCCTCACCGATCTACCTGATTGGTCTTACGCAGGTGAGAAAGTTATATAGATGTTGGCTGCCGCTAGTGGAAAGGATACAAGATTTTCGTACTGAGGGTGTTTGCACTGCGCTGAGGGTACATATAGATAAGTCATGAAGGCAAGTGACTTATTTAAACCGCTGTACAAGGATATGCTAGTAACCGATTGCACGTTTTAAATAAAAATGTTGATGCTTTCCTCCCATTCAAGTAAAACATTCTCATGGGAAATATAAAGCCATTATGTTGACTGGCAAAATGACATCCAGGACCATGGGAAACATACAAATTTCTTAGATTTTCTTAGAAATGAATCACCTTCCATAGGTTTGCGCAATAAAGTGCACAGAGAAATGGAATATCTGGGATATATTGAGTTGGACCCTGCAGTCTGCCACCAATTGGTATCGAAACGGTGGTTGCATTGGCGTGCATCCCCCCAAAATTCGCAAATATGTGCTTATTATTGCCAAATGTTATCAGGTTTTGGTGCGTGCGTTCTTACTGAACTCACTACATAGGTAAAAGTAGCTTTTGGCTTATTTTTATGAAGTAAAAAGCGGTAGCTTCCAAAATTTTAGACACAAAAAGAAAATGGAGCAGCCCCCCCCCCCCAAAAAAAAAAAAAATAATAATAATAATAATTATAATAATAATAATAATAATAATAATAATAAGGAAAAAAAGAAATCCCAGAAGCATAGTGCATTGTGTAATTTCCCCATGAAAATGTTGAAATTGCCCTCTCCATCCTTGCTCAGATGGCAGACCCGCACCTCCTCAACCCAACCAGCTCAGGAGGAAGGAGGAGCAGAGGCTGCTGGCAGTAAGTGGCCTGTAGACGCTCTTCAGTATCACCACTTTCACCACAACTAGCATCATTATCATCGCCATTATTACAATTACCACCATCATTATCATCATCATCATGATCACCATCATTCAATTCATTTCAATTTCATTTCTGTCTCGCCTGAACGAAGTTCGGTAGAGACCTAGTGATCACTTTTCCTGTTAGTCTGTTACAAAATGTTTAAGTTTTTGTTTAACTTGCTCCCATTTCGTTATATCTGCATCAACTGTGATCAAACTTGGTACAAATGATCCTTGGGTAATACCACATGTGTCGTCATGAGGATAATGGGGTCAAAGGTCATCTAGGGGTCAAAACGTCAAATGATATGAGGCTGTGTGCATTATTTTCTCCAAGGTTCTGTTTGACTTGCTCTCATATCTTTATTTCTGCCCCAAGTGTGATTACACTTGGTACAAATGATCCTTGGGTAATACCACATGTGTCTCTTCATGAGGCTGATGGGGTCAAAGGTCATCTAGGGGTTAAAAGTTTTGAAAAAATATTTGAAAAAAAAACCTGGGATCTGAAATGAAAGATTTAGGAGACAAAACTATAATTGAAAGGGTTATTTTTTTTATAAAACATGATCAAAGCTGCAGCACAGAACCACACGAAAATACAAAGACAGAGATTGGAATTTCAATACTGAATGATAATGAGAAGTATAAATTACGAGGTTAATACACAGCATGCAATAAAAAATTTTAGTTATATTTTGTTATTTAAACCTGTGTTGAGGTCAAGCCCCCTTCTAAGTGTTCTATCTGATATTTGTCCATCCATTTTCTATCCTTTCCTGATCTCCTCCAAACTTTCTGGAAATATTACGTAGTCAGCATCTGAAGTTATGCATGAAACCTTTTTTCTAAATGGCTCAAGCGTGGTGATCTATACGCCATTTAAAAAAAAGAAGAAAAAAAGACCCCTTTTTAGTCCTTCATATTTTCCATACCATAAGGGTATCAACTTCTATCAAAGCTCAGTAAGGACTCTAAGACTTGCTCTTTCAAGATAATGAGTTGTCCTTTACACTTTGTCTTACCTCCCAGCTTCCTTTTCCACACTCTTTGTATAATAACTTTTTATTCCTGCAGTCTTTCTCTCATATTAAGTCCTATGTAATTATATTCTTTGTCCATTTTGAAGCTTCCTTTCCTTGCTCTTTTGTATTCCTTTATTTTTTTCTTCATACCATTCTTTGTTTGGGAAGCATTTGTTATTCTGAAAGTTTGTTTTTCCGAACGTTAAGCGACAAATGCTCGGATTAACGAACCCTTTTTCATTTTTGTTGAAATATATTGTTTTTCTTCTTCGTGTTATAAAGATTGTTGTTATTACTGTCATTGTAATATTAGTATGATTCTCCGCCTTCCCCAGGAGCGCATTGACCTACTGGCCCAGGAGATGCTGCAGGCCAAGGTGACTCATAGGGAGAAGAAGGAGGCGGAGCTGCAGGCCAAGGAGAGGAGGGCAGAGAGGAGACTTAAACCCAAGGGAAGCTTCTGGAGGAAGGAGGGTTACATAGACAAGAGGCAGCCAGCTTCGTCTTGACCTGGATACCCACCTCACTGCTTGAGAAATGAGGGATTGTTCAACGACTTTTACTTTTTGACTCCTCATTGCCACTTTCATTATTCCTGTGGGAAAAGTGCTTCCTGACAACCAAATCCGTCTTAAACGCTGGAGGATAAGGATGATGATGTGACTCTGACTTTTACATCTGAATGTGCTACTGTCTGAATTGGTAGAGCGCTGATATACTACAAGGCAGCATTTTGTTTGATGCAGAGTAAATGCAATAATTTGGAATGGTTGATTCCCCCTGCTAGTGTCCAGATTGTTCTTGGTGTACCTAGAACCCGGAGTAACCTGTGATGCCCTCTTAGGTGATTTCCCTATCATCTTAACAACTTTCATTATTTAAGTACTGCTTAGCCAGCATTCATGGGCAATTCAAGTGATGTGCGAATCGAGCCGACCACTTGGGAAGATATGTGAACATTCTGATCAGAAGGCAAGGCTACAACAGTGTTTCCAAGATATTTAATAGTTCATTTGTTTTTAAAAGATACCAATGGTAAAGCTTCATGTGTGTTTATACAGGCAAATCCTGTTGTAATGAGCACGGGTATAGCGAGAACCCTGTTATTACGAGGACATTTCTTGGGTCCAGATTTTTCTTCCATAAGCCTCCTCGTATTCTGTTGTCATATAAGGAGATTTCTGCTATAGTGAGGCAAATTCCTTAGTCCAAGAAGAAAGAAAAAGAAAGGAAATTGACCCCATTATTACGAGCACTCCCCTCAGCCACGCCGCCCAGCGAGCCAATGCAACAACAGTACAAGCAATTTTCCTCGCGCCGTTAAAAATTTATCACACACACCGTGCAAGAATCCACACGGCCATACATGCACAAGTCCACATTACGTGCGTGCGGTACTGCACGCCCCCACGCCCAACCATCAACACAGTCACGCACAAACATGGCAAACTATAGAGCCTCTACACACATGTGACACCGCACGTGTACGATCGGCCGTGCATGAAGATAGCATTCAATGATCATTCATTGTTATACACGCAGTCATGCTAGCAGGCGCGTGGCCAGGTATAAAAACAGAGCCTCCCCGCTGCTTCATTTGTCTTCAACGGAGACGTTGGAAGTGTTACAGTTACAATTTGATATTTCGAAGGTTCGTAATTCCGAAACACGTAAATTGCCTATACCTCGATGTTCGATCGTTAGTCCGAAATGAAAAGGGGTTCGTTAATCCGAACATTTGTCGCGTAACATTCAAAATAACGAACCTTCGGAATAACGAGCGCTTCCCACATTTTCAGCTGTGCTGTAAGATATTTAAGTGAATTTTAGCAAGTAAATTCAGTTTATCACTGAAGTTGTGCAAAAGAAACATGTAAGCAGCACCTTTCTGCAAGTACATGTAGTTATGATATTGAACAAAGTTGCAGAAAAGCACTGTTGAGCTGTCACAAATTTGAAGTAACACAACACTAATATTGAAACTACTACTGTGCAGATTGTTTGATGTATATACACGTATATGAAGAAATATTATGTGATGCATTGTGAGTACATGTAGTAGATACAATGCTTTTTTTGTCTATGAAGAATGGAATTACAAATAAATCATGTTTAATGTCTCAAAAGAATGCTTGCATTTTTGTGTTTATTCACAAGGATGTGAATGAAATTCCATGTATATCAAAATTGGAGTGAAAACTTCTTGTTTACAATTTTCTCAGAATTCAGTAAATCTCCTTTGAACAAAAAAAAAGTATATTTAAAGTACATGTACTATAAAATCTTGACAAAAAAGCATTTTCAACATCAATAAATACATTAGCATAACAAAACCAGGAGAAACTTCGTATATCAGGCAATATGATTTGAATTTTATAATGTCACTGCATTTCATTGAGGTGATTGTTGGCTAAAGATACATTCATGACAATTCATCCTTCAAAGTCTTGCTTATTAGAAGAATTGGTATGTCATGCAGCCCCAGGGGAGCATATGGAATTTTTGCTCAATGCTCAGTATGGGGGTTGCATTTTGAAAAAAATTTTGGTCAAAGTTGTCCCAGCCAAAACGGAGAGATGGAAACTCAGAAAATTCATTGTTGCATATCTCCCTTATTTTTCCATAGAAAATGGTACATGTTTAACCTTTCGCCATGGATGAAGAGTAATCATGTCATATCACATATGAATTTTCAATAAATATGACGCAGTACTGTATTTTTATGCCTTTGCCACGAAGTGCCCAGGTGCATTATGTTTTCGGGTTGTCCGTCCGTCCGTCCCAAATCCATTTACGCAATACATGTGTCTTGAATATCTTGAAAACTGTTGAACTGATTTGCTCCAAACTTGATACCTGAATGTAATTCATCTCTTCAATGAACTCTTCAAAGTTGGGGTCAAATCAGATTGAGGTCAAAGTTCAAAGGTCAATGAATGTTGCAAAAATTGCCCAAAATGTCCATCCTGACACTGTTTATGCAATATCTTGAGAACTGTCAAATGAATTTGGTTCAAACTTTCTACATGTATGTAATGACTAAAACCAATGAACTGTGTAAAATTGGGATGAAATAAAAACTAAGGTCAAAGGTAAATGAACTCTGCCAAAAGTGTATCCTTTTCACAATTAATAGAAAACCAATGATTCCATTTCAACCAAACATGGTACATGTAGAAAAAAAAAACAATCAATAGACTTCGGAGGTAAACTTATGACTTTGTAGGTCAAAACCATGAGAGGTTAACGGGCAATGATCAAAATGTTACCCACATCATCACGAATTCTCAAAATGGGATATTTACTCAAGATATTTCAAAAGATAATGATCCAATTTCAACCGAAGGTGATAAAGACTTAATACACTTTCCATATTCAAACCAGTGGAAAATTTCCAGTAGAAACCAGTAGAAATTCTAATGGTTTTTCTCTACTGGTTTCTACTGTTTTTCGCCATGGGAGAGTAATGTTTTAATGTATTAATCTTCTAAAGTACAATGTTACCGGCACCAGAACGAGGACATGGATCAAATTGTTAAACCATGTGCAATTTCATTTTGAGTTCAATTTTTCAAGATCAGTTTAATTAAAAAAATGATTTGAGCAAATAGATGTTTTGGGGGAAAATTATTTCTATGACATATGCTTAGACAGGTGCAATGGTAATTTTTGTCACATTTATTAATGTAATCATTCATATGCACTTTTTAAAACAAGTAGTACATTCTTCAACACAGTTATAAGCTCAAATATTACTACTCATATTTTTGCTACTTAGCACAATTTCTTCAATCTGAAATGTACATACGATAGTTTGTGTCAGAGAGTATAGAGATGCTTATTTTCAACTCTCCTACATTGTCTGTGAATAAAGGGGGGGGGGGTTATGACGTTTTTCGAAAAAAAACATTAATCCGCCAATCCGCTCAGTCTCGTGGGGGTACACGACCGATAACAGTGGGGGGGGGGGACATTTGATATTGTGTCCCCCCCATTCAAAATGGAGGGGGGGGGTTATGACGTTTTTCTGACAAATTCTGACATGGGCGGAAATCCCCCCCCCCCCCCCCCCCCCCCCCCCG
This sequence comes from Arbacia lixula, assembly GCA_963669155.1. Taxonomy (NCBI): domain Eukaryota; kingdom Metazoa; phylum Echinodermata; class Echinoidea; order Arbacioida; family Arbaciidae; genus Arbacia; species Arbacia lixula. The sequence goes on along the minus strand of OZ022581.1, from coordinate 6,577,859 downwards.
GATTTCCGCCCATGTCAGAATTTGTCAGAAAAACGTCCCCGGATTTCCGCTCATGCTGGGTCCAATAGAAGACCAATAGAAGACCAGTACAATACCAGTAGAAACCAGTAAGAATCTCTACTGGATCCAACAGAGATTCCTACTGGTTTCTACTGGATTTTTTTTTCTACTGGTTTGAATATGGAAAGAGAAATGATTTCCAGTAGAAACCATTAGTAAAATACATGTACCAGCAGAGTGCCAGTAGAAACCAATAGGAATTTCTCCTGGATCCATTAGAATACCAGTAGAAACCAATAGAATACCTACTGGAACCGTTATGAGACCAATAGGAATCAAAATATTGATGTACATGTAATAATGATTTGAATTTAGTTTAGGATAATCCGGATAATGGTATATTTCCTTATTGTTTTAACCTAATCCTATCCTTATTCCTATCCTATCGTATACCTATCCTAATTACCAGCAGAATTCACTGGTCTCTAATGGTTTCTACTGGTTTGACTCTGTATTTACACTCCTTTCCAAACCATAAGATCTCACTGGTTTCTATTGGTTTCTACTGGTTTGACTTTGTATTTTTCACATTCCTTTTCAAAACATTATATCTCACTGGTTTCTATTGGTTTCTACTGATCTCCAATACCAGTAGAATTCACTGGACTCTAATGGTTTCTACTGGTTTGACTTTGCATTTTTCACACTCCTTTTCAAACCATTAGATCTCACTGGTTTCTGTTGGTTTCTACTGGTTTGACTTTGTATTTTTTCTCACTCCTTTTCAAACCATTAGGTCTCACTGGTTTCTATTGGTTTCTACTGGTCTCCAATACCAGTAGAATTCACTGGTTTCTACTGGTTTGACTGTATTTTTCACACTCCTTTTCAAACCATTAGATCTCACTGGTTTCTGCTGGTTTTCAATACCATTAGACTACCTTTTCTACTGGTTTCTACTGGTTTGATTTTGAAGTTCCTCTTCAGACCAGTAGACTCTACTGGTTTATGAAAAAAGAGTAGAAGCAGTAGATGCTCTCTACTGGTTTCTATGGGAATTTCGACCTGGGCTGGATAAGCTACATAATTCAGCTTAACATATGTGACTTTACAATACTGTACATGATTATACATGAACATTAAAATAGGATTATATAATTATCTATAAACATTAGAATGGAATTTACTAATATGTATTTACTATAGGTGGTAAGAATGCAATTTTATCTGCATTCATCCCACTATAGCTAAGAAATTAACAAAAGAAACAAAAAACCCTACAAATTATGCAAGCTAGCTTGATTTCGTATAGAATCATTATTTAAAGATTAAAGGGTAAATTATTGGAAAGGGTGAACAGAACAATCAAATAAACTGCCATAATTATTTTATCCTTTAAATTGCATTCATCCCACTATTACTATCCTAAGAAATGTACAAAAGAAAATACTACACATTATGTGCACGATTTTGTACAGAAATCATTATTTCAAGATTAAAGGGTAAACTTTAATATATTAGAATAGGTAAACAGAACAATCAAATGAACTGCCACAATTCTTTTACCCCGTTTCTCAGATGACTACCTACATAACTTCTTATCACAAAAAAGCAATGTTCCAAGCACTATATCAGTCATTTTAGAATTAGATATACATGTGTTATTTTTGTTATTTAAGTATACGTTATAAATTGTACAATCTGATGGAAGGACAAAAATTAATTTGGTCTGACTCTGAGAAAGTGGTAGCAATTAAGTGATTACAGAGTCAGAGATTGCCTGTTTTGGTGACATAGTCTAAAAGTTATTTTACTCCAAGTGGGTATAGCGTACTATGCAATAACTTATTTTAGTTTGAGTTGCACAGGCGCACCAGCAATGGAATTGGGCTATATTTCATTCGGTTTGTTCTAAAACTGAGTTCCAGGAGGTAGGTACGGTACGCGTGAGGTTCTTTCTAGTTCAGTGGTTGCTAATCGAAAATGCTCAGGCAGATATGTCACGTGAGTCAACTTTGTTTTCCTGACCCATCACGTGAGCGAAACTTGCGAGCGTAACAACTAATCACGTGATGACTGTGGCCTCCGCAACCCACCAAATTCACATGACTTGTTTGTGAGGGTCTACCTTTCATCGCATTCTCGATCTCAGAGTCGGAGTCTCGGACATTTGCCGGGAAGATCGAGAGGATAAACGCGTTGTTGACTTCATTTTAAGTTCAATGAGCAGTCTGTTACAATGGCGGTAAAGAGTAATAGTGAAGTCCATTTATTTTGCTGGATAACAGCGGTGGTAATTAGTGTAACCTTTGCGGCATACGAGCCCGATTTGGTGACCGATTTGCCGGGCCTGAAAACACAGCCGATGTTCCGCCACTATTCCGGCTACTTGAATGCCTCGGACGACAAGCGGCTGCATTATTGGTGAGTGCGGAGGCATGGTACGAAAAAAAAACTACGAATAGTAACCGAATGCAACTAATTATTAACCAGTAACAGGAGTGACACTAAACAATGAACCTAGTCAAAAAAGGCTATAAAAGAGGCGCAAGTATTATTTATAAGTGTAGAAATCGTTGTTAGGAGATGTGTCACGGTGCTGATGATGCTTGGATGGGCGCTGTGATCGGGCAGGCACTGATGTAGTTCATAGAAAATGTTCAAGGAGGCATACATGCCACATGTTTGTTTGTACACTGTTTGTACAAGAGTTGATGGTATATAACACAAACAAAAAGGATGGAACGATATGAGTTACGCGATGTTACTTCCTTTTGACAAAGGTATCGTGTAGTAGTAGACGTATGTTCCAAGTTGAAAAGTCCAGAGCTAGAAAGTGTTATTCCTGCTGGAGAGTTCGTGTTGAGTAAGTCCGAGTGTTTCCGTGGTTGCGAGGAGAAGTAATGATGAGATGTAAAGTGATGAGGAGATGCCCCAACATCTCGAGAAGCCCACGATGTAGATTATGAATTCTGATTGGTCAGAATTTCCCGCTGTTTTGGCATAACAACTGCGTGAGTTCGGTAAAATCACCGGAAAGAGGGTTTCCGGACTCTCGCCGCAAGAACAGATAAAGGGTGTTCTGTTATATATCACTCTTGCCGCAAGAACAAAGAGAGTTTGTTATTAAGGGTGCTCTGTCAAATGTCACCCGTGTGGGGTTCGGACATGTAATTCAAGATAGCAGAAATTGAACTTGTTGTTCCTTAAAACATGAGCCGCTACATAAGCTTTGTATTACGGCATGATATTCATGACTGATATAGCGATAGACTCAAAAATCAGCCTCTGACTATATAGGACGTTGGATCTGCTGAGCCTGAGTGAGATTGCATCTGGCTCCTCTACTAGACAGGAATAACCGTCTCATTCGGGGCATTTTTTAATCGAAATGACATTTTTGGACATACCCCCCGAATAGAGATGGTACATCCACACCGAACGCACAATGGCGGGGTTCTTACAACGTACAAGCAAATACAAGGTTTCCACCAAAGTTACCCGATTAGTGCAAAGTCTATGGGAAAACGGATTTTGAGATAAATATCATAGCTACTTCGTCTAAAAAAGTAAAATTTTAACATCTTTCAAGGTATGATGCAACAAATCTACTTCAATTAAAATTAGATCTATATTATAAATTTATAAATTCTAGGAGTAGGACTAAAATCCGCCCGAAAAAATCGAAAGGTGAAAATTAAAGACTTACTTTCTGCCGATCACACGTTTATCGCAGACATTCTTGATCTACTCAAGTCTGACATAAATTTGACCAATCAGATTGTTCGACGAGTTGTTGTCTATGAATATTTAAATCGTCAATCGGTTCGACGGAAAAAAAAATACCACACGGCAAACGAGCGAGAAAAAAATGTGCGCATGCGTGAAATTTCTTATTCATATATGCATTAGTATTAGCGTTTTCATATTCAAAATGGCGACCCACATCGATCGCCATACAGTGTACAGGTGTTATGTTCAGTCTCTAGATAGGGCGTTCAGAGGACTCAGATGCAATCTCAGCGGATCCAACGTCCTACAGAGACTGATTTTTCGGTCTACTGGCTCCTCTATTCATGGGTATAATCCCGGGGTATAATGTCCAAAAATGTAATGCCCCGAAGTCAGAGTCAGACGGTTATTTCTGTCTAGAGAGTGATTGCTTTTGAAAGAGCCCAAGAATGCCCCCCAATAAAAAAGAAAAGAAAAAAGAAATAAATAAAAATAAAATCATAATAATAAAAATCATAATATAAGTAATGAAAGGGAACAAATGAGTGGGAGAGTTGGGGGAGAAATGGCTTGACATACAGAGAGAGCAGAGATCATCAGATATACAAAAACAAATAATGGGATGTAGCAGAAACAATTCAAAGAATGAAAGAGAGCAGACTTGGGAAAGAAAGACAATGAATGAGAAAAATAGATGGGAGCATATTGTGTATTAATGTATGATTTGACACTCTGTTTTTTAATTTGACTAAAGACCAAAGTAAGCAAATGTGTGGTAATTAAGACTAGGCATATTGACTATCGCTCCTTTCAGGTTTGTGGAGTCACAGAATGATCCTGCTAAGGACCCCTTGGTGCTGTGGATGAATGGCGGCCCAGGGTGCAGCTCCCTCGATGGCATGCTGTCAGAGCTTGGGCCCTTCCATGTAAGTTTCAAGGGAAATCCTACCCTCATGCAAAGTCACATTCAATAAATCAAGGACACAGATAAGGAAAGTTTGAGAAAAATCAGACATACTAGTCAAAAAAGAAAAATGTGTTTGAAAAGCATAGTTACTGGTACTGAATCCTGCTCATTTATCTCCATAGACGATGGATATCTGTACTGTCTGTACAGACGTGTCAGTACTTTTGTCATCCTGGAGCCCGAATTATCTACTTTTGATTTAGAGGATTACAGGGCATGCAAGTACTTCAATGTTTTTTGCATCCTCCTTGTCTTAATTTCACTAAACTTTTTCATCCAGATCTCTTTCTCTTGTACTTCTATTATTCAATTCAATACATCAAAATATCAAACCTGCATATATCAAGGGTCTTTCTGAGGTTTTTTTTTTTTTTTTGTATGCACGCTACTTTAATAAGGTTTTCAGTAAAGAAAACTTTGTTCAAGGTTAGCAATAAATGTGGCCTAATAGGTAGGTTGTCTCTCTGTATACAAGTGGTCGCGTAAGCCTTTTTCTCTATATTTAATCAATGTGTCATTGCCCGCAAGGTCCTTCTGTGCCAGAATACATGCTGTCTGCTATGATTTCCACATTGTACTAGTCCCAATGTACATTGCACTCATTCTCCCTTCTCTCTTTCTCTTAATGCTCTCTCTCTCTCTCTCTCTCTCTCTCTCTCTCTCTCTCTCTCTTTCTCTTGCTTTCTTTCTCTCTCTCTCTTCTCACTCTCTCCCTCTGTCTTGCACATACTTAATGCACTGTCACGTTTTATCTCTCTGTCTTCCTCACCGTCTATCCCACTCTCTGCAGATTAATGCTGATGGCCAGACTGTGTACATGAATGAGTACAGCTGGAACAAAGTGGCCAATGTCATCTTCTTGGAGGCTCCTGCTGGAGTGGGATTCTCCTACTCCCCATCCAAGCAGTATGCCACCAACGATGATCAGGTTCAAAACTTCTGTCGTTTTTACAGTTTGATTTCCATTTTCAACAAAAAGTACTGTTCTGACCGCCGTATAAGACGCAGGGTTTTTCCCTTGAAAATCATGCTAAAGTCTATATTGAAGTCTCCCATAACTATACACTCTTTATTTTCTTTTGAAATTTCATTCAGAGAAGTTTTAACTATATCAAGAAAATGTTTACAACTTTTGTTCGGGGGTCAATACATTACAGCAATTAAGACTTTTGTTATCTTTGTGTGCACCTCAATAAATATACTTTCTAAATAATCACATAAAATATCTAGATCAGGTCATGAAACCTGCTTTGAAAAAAAACTTGACGTCCTTTAATTTTACAATATGAACATTTTAGCTGGATTCCCGTTCAAAAAGTTCAAAAATATTTTTTTTTCAAATAGTAACACCTAGTATGAATCATGTAGTGTATGTTAATCTCTCTCCAATTTTGCAGGTTTCGATGGACAACTACCTTGCCCTCCAGAGCTTCTTCCAAAAGTTTCCGGAGTACTCCAGCAATGACTTCTATGTGACTGGGGAAAGCTATGGGGGCATCTACGTCCCTACTCTGTCTCTGCGGATCTTACAGGGAAATGCCACTATCAACATGAAGGTAGGACATCCAATCTTTTTGTCCTAAATCCATTATTTTCATTTCAATGAACAATATGCACAAAACTTTTAATACTGTTTCTCTAAATTATCTTTTAAAGCATAAGTGCTCTTTTGATATCATTTACCTGTAACTTGCCTCAATAGATTTATCAGAATACAAATGTTTAATCTCTACTTGGGTACCAAACTTTCCACCCCAGGCAAGTCCAGTGCAAACAAATTTGATATGAATATATTAACATTTTCTTGCAGGGATTTGCAGTTGGAAATGGCATCACAAACTTTACCACCAACACTGATTCTGTCATCTATTTTGCCTACTACCATGGACTTCTGGGACTTGAGTAAGTGTGTCGCACAACAAATGCTTAAAAAAACTTGGTGTTTAACATCTCGAAAAAAACATTATATGTAGATATTATGTCTATTTAATGTAAATTAGTTTCGTAAAAATATTGCTGGACGGGTGTCAATTGGAGTACAAAGGCAAACAAATATCAGATTACCGGTAGTTAAATTCTTTACAGTCACCATGATGAATGAGTTGAAGTATTTTAGTTCTTTTGTTTACAGCATGAATTGTGTGATAACATGAATATATGAAATGTGTAATTTTTGCAATGCGTAACTGTAATGATGTGAGAATTAGTAAGGTATAGGCACAGATGTAATGTGGTATACCGTACTGCATTGTGTACTGCAGAAGGAGGTGCACTTCATGGAAATTTGAAATCATGAGAGACTTGAAAGTAAAAGTAAATCATCACTCATCATGTAGCACTAGCATTTTCATGGCCAGCTGACTAAATTACTTTCATTTTCTCCACACAATAACCCCTCATGTTAATTGTGCATTTATGAAAGTAGTGAAATACTCCTAAAAGATGACGTAGCTTTAGCCCCGTTCATATACCATATACCGCTATTATTACCGATGCACATCGGTAAGCAAATTTCCAGCGAGCCGCAAAAGCACCGTTCATATACACCCCCAAAATCCGAAATGTTGCGGTGTTTTGGACAGCTGGACTCTCTCCAAACCAATGGTGACATGCTCCGCTCAGCCATACGAGCTGTAGGATTAGCGACCCACATTCCAGAGCGCGATGCAAAAGGCGCAACATTTACGCCTATTTTGCGGACGCAGTTTATAAGATTCGCTTACCGCAATATTGCGGTATTATTACTAGGTCTCGATCCGCGAAAAAGCCGCAAAATAAGCGCAAAAAAGGAGGAAGCAAATACCGCATTATTTGAGCGATTCCCGTTCATATACGCAGCTATCGGTAATGCATCGGCAAAATTGCCGCAAATGTTGCGCCTTTTTCGCGGATAGGCGGTGTATATGAACGGGGTTTTTGAGATAAAGGGAATTGATTATAGCCCCCAATATGGCAGAACCTTTCTACCCTTATCGCTGGGTGCAAATATCAATGATTCTATCATTTGGTGATGATTCCTTACTTGTATCCTGAAATCAAACAAAGCTAGGACCCATGGTTATGACAGAGGTGCATTTAATCGATTACAGAGCGCATAGTCTCCGCCACTCTACTCTCTACCCATTATAAGGGAGAATAACATTGTTAACGTGCACATTTTCTTGATAACTATGAAAGAGTGTATATTGATCATCCTCACGATGGTTGTTTTATATTTCTTTCAGTCTTTGGAAGAACCTGAATGAGAAATGCTGTCATGGAACGTACTGTGCCTTTGCACAGTCAACAAATCCAGCCTGCCAACAATACGTAAGGGAATGTATTTGTCTATAAAAACTTCTTGTTTTGAAATTGTTTTTATTTGAACATCTGAAGTTTCTCTGACATAAATCATCCGATGATAAGTACCTGTTAAACAGAAGGACCTAATGTAAAAATCCATGTGATATTCATGACTAAAGTACATATATTAAGCATCTTTATGATGAGTCTCAATAACCACTTGCCTCGTAAGAGGCAGTAATGGTATTATTGGCTGTTATCATGACAGAACTGTTCAGATGTCATCACTGGTGTCTGGATTTTGACATATATGTAATTCCTTTTCGACATTCCAAAAGAAAACTTGAATGAGCCATGTTATTGGCAGAATTCCATTGATTACACGTCTAGTACAGTGGAGCGTGATATCAAATGCACAGTGATTGCAATCAAATGCAATCAGCTCCATACATTTGACTGCAGTCTGACTGCAATAGATTGCAATCAGCTGTGACATTTGATCTCAGGCCCAACCGTAGTCTTGAACACTGCTATCCCTTACCTTTAATGTGATGATGGCATATCCATATCAGGATGTTGCTGCAGTTACGGTTCACATATACAGATATCTATCCTGTGCTAGTCTACCAGCTGTAACAAGGGGTATCCCTAGCTGGTCTTTCAAACCCTTTAACCCATTCTTTGCTGAGCCCATGTAATTGTGGGCTGGCTTTTCTCCACTCAGATAGTGAGTAGCTCGACTCCATTCCATAATCTCCAGCGTAATCTGAAGTACAGAAAATAGACAACAGGCTATGAACAAACTTAAAATACCTTATAGTTTGCAACTGAGCCACAACCCTTTGGTAACTGCAGTTCCATGGCAAATGTTGACATCCTAACAGGACCAGGGCTCACCAAGTTTGAAAATCTAACCATGTGCAATGGGTTAATGTACAAGTTTTAATTTGATTCATGTGTGCAAGTTTCCATACCTTTTATATCTGATCAGGCTCTGGAAGCCTTGAACATTGTCTACAACATCGGCCTCAACACATACTCACTCTACAGGGACTGCTACCAAGGTCCTGCTGAGAAGAGCCCTCTGGTGAAGAGGTATCAACATGACATGATGCACGTTCTGGGCTACCTACCTACAGAGCCTCCCCAGTATTACACAGTAATGGCATATGATCTATATACTTTTGATTGGAATACTTTTTCTTTATGCCATAAGTGTGATATGTGTCATGGAAGTTTTTATATTATTGATCATTTACTACCATCCAGAGTAAAAATTATGCTTGTATTCAGTTTGGCAATACTATTATTCTTTTAAATTGTTTCCTTCGAAAGGTATGGCATAGAAAAAGAAAGGTATTTTCCCTTCTCCCCCAAATTGGTAAAATGTGCTTCAAGAACAACTTTGAGGTAGATACAAGCTTATATGTATGCGCAATTAACAGTTCATGCAACATTGAAGCTGTACACTGTGAGAGCCTCAATAATCACAAAGAGCCATTAGAGGTCCACAATGTTTGGAATTGAATGCCGCATCCTGGCTGTGCTGCAAGCTAGCACTGTATAATTGATCGATTTTCAATTATTAACTTCACTGACTTCACTGAGTGTGGGCAGTAATCATTCTTTTAAATCCTGATTATACAACTGATATATCAATTTTATTAAGGCCATTCTTTCATGTGACAAATTAGCGATAGTTCTATAGAGGAAAGGTGAAATGAAAAAGAAAGCTCTCAAACTAAATTTTGGCGTACCGGTATCATGTGTGTGTGTAAGAGTGTGTTGCAGTGTGTTTGTGTGTGTGTGTGTGTGTGTGTGTGTGTGTGTGTGTGTGTGCATGTGGTGCAGTATGGGTTTTTTGTGTGTTTGTGTGTATGTGTCTGTTTGTACCTACCCTAATTTTTGTGAACCTGTTACTTTAATAAAAAATTTTTTTGGCCTAAGGCCATGCCAGTGAATGCGACAAGAGGCAAGCTGGGATTGGTACCGCCATGCATCAACGTCACGGGTGTGACGGCCTACCTCAACCTGCCCTCCGTCCGCAAGGCCCTGCACATAGCAGATCAAGCCCCCAGCTGGGAAGTATGCAGGTGAGGATCAAAGTCAGAGCTAGGCCGTGTTTCATAAAGATATTTGTATGTTATGCATGACTTACGGCACGACTGATGACCTGTTCTTGTGCTGAATGAGATACTCAAATTTTTAACATAAGGGGGGAGGTGAATATCCTACAATCCTAATGAAATTTAACAAATTATATACTTGTTTTCAGATGGTTGTTAACAGATTTCAGCTAAAACTGATGGGAATCAAAATCATTGAGAATCTGATTTGGAACCTAAGAGCAGGTCACCAGTCAGGGTGTAAAGTCGTATGTAACTTTCAATCAGCTTTATGAAACATGGCCCAGGGTAGGAAGCTGCCCTTAATTCTTTGTGTGTCATTGATGCATTTTTGCAAAAATGATACACACAAATCTTGTATTAGCAGTTTTGTGTCACATAAAGGGTTAAAGGGGTATAAAACCCTATGATTCTTTTGAAGTATTTTGAAAGCATCAGATCAGATTGATATTGGTACTTCATTTTCACACATTAAAAAGACATAAATACATATCAAGCATACAGTAAAGAAAAGATCAGAAAAGCACAGAATTAAAATACAGATGAATAAGTATATGTAAAATAAAGCAAACAGGGCCCTGTATCACAAAGAATGGGTTGCTATCTATAGGAACTTTGCAATTGATTGCAACTTGCTGTCGATTGCAACTTTCCATATCATAAAGCCTGCTGCGATCAATTGCAACTTACAATTGATTCTGTGGCCATTAATTGTAAAAGACTGATGGGCAAGACTAGGGCTGTGGTTGTTATTGTTCTTGCTTTGTATTTATATGTATTTCGATAGTAGCTCGATATCATAGCGATACCATAGCTCGATATCAGCGGTAGTCTAGTCGGCTGTTTCAGATCAGCCGCAGTACGAACAGCAAAAAAATGTGGCAGTGTTGCTAGTACCTCTGTCAAGAAACTTGTAAGTTTGAGAACCTATTTCAAAATTCCAAACTTAATCATTTAAAGGGTAGATGAATAAGGCATGCTTGACTGCTGGTGATTAACTGTTTAAATGATTTCTACAACATTTATGTAGGGTCATTGGCCATTATTGACAGCATGATAAACCACACAGGTTTTCTTCGTCGACACAGTATGCAGCTGTACAAATCATATAGAGTCCCATGCCAGTGTATTGTGTCCCCGAAGTTTCGGCCAGATAGAAAGATTTGTGATGCAGTAATTTGGGTTAAACTCACTTCAGTTCTTCTTTTCAGTTCGTTACAGGCAACCATATAGTTGTCCATAAGCATATATATGTATTCCTACAATCTGAAGAAAGTTTCAAAAGGTGTGCAAGGTGTTATGATACAAGATTTATAAACAAAAGTCCCAAAGTGTTAACCAATTTAATACACTATGATCTGCTTATGGTTTCACCATAGGAATTTAACAGGACTTTTTCGGAAGCATAGCCAAGACATACAGAGTTGTGACTATATGTTACGAGGCGTACGACTCATTCTCTATTGCTGTACGTTTTGGTTGAAATATGTTTTTGTACAATGTAGAAAGTTGATTAATTAATAAGACAAATACAAGAATTGTGGTTTTCTGCATTATGTCCTTTATTTAAGCCCTGACATTATTGAATATTTTAAAAACATAGTCATAGCTCTACTGCTGATTTTGCTTCAAATAGCAAGTTGTACATAATGTCAATGGCTACGATTGATTTTCAATCGATTGTAGACTTACGATTGATCTGTAGAAGATATGATCGATATCGATCGTAACTTCTTTGGGATACAGATTTACGATGGATATTGATCGTATGATCAATTGTAACTCTTTGTGATACGGGGCCCAGATATGACAAGAAAATGTTGCATGCATATACTTTTCAATGAGTGTAGTTTTAAGGGAGAAAAAAAAAGAATGTTTAATTCATTTCTTAAGATAGTACTTACTGGCCTTGAAGCCGTGTATCACCAACTTCATGGTGCCAGAACGACGCACACTCTGGAAGCTCTGACATTTTTCTGTGTGAGATAAAATCATTGTAGTATGGTGATAGCCTTTTTTTACAATGCATTATTTTTAATGTACAATACACCACTGCCTACAACTAGTTAAAAAGTACTGTTTGCATTGAATAAGCTTTACACGGCTTGAGGTAAGAATATAGCTATTTGTGTAGTTTGATATTATCTGCACCATACACTCATGATATAAAACCACATTGAGGATTAGCACTTAATAATTAAAACTGCTATTATAAAGTAAGATAATTTTGCACCAGGAGAACCACTTTGTGAGAGATATGGTGCATTTAAAGTCTAAAATTGTCATTATTGTTTAAAGCATTTGATGTATCAATTTGCGGGTTTTATTTGACCTTTTTACAATCTCTTTCCCAGTAACCTACCATACAAGACTGTTTACCAAACCATGAAAGGTGTCTACGAGTCTCTCTTGGGTACGTACCGTGGCCTGGTCTACAACGGAGACACAGACATGGCTTGCAACTTCCTGGGAGACGAGTGGTTCGTGGAGTCGCTGGGACTGAAGACCCGTGCAGAGAGGGTCCCATGGAAGGTGGACGGACAGATCGCTGGTTTCGTGAAGGAGTTTGAGGGGCTGCAGCTGGTGACCGTTAAAGGAGCAGGGCACATGGTACCACAGGAGAAGCCGGCTCAGGCCCTGCACATGTTCATGGCTTTCCTACAAAATACACCCCTCTAATTGTGATTGCAGGGCTTCACCATATTACCGTGGAAGTAGTTAAAGGGAAAATCAACTCTGAAGTTAAATTGGTGCCAAGTTTCAAGTTGATTTATTTCACTCACTGGATAAAAATAATAACAACAAATACACATATATGAATAAATTAAAGGTGAGTGGGTAACGGCCAGGAAGGACGCAGCCTTATAAATAGCTGACCCTAACGCATGAATGTTTAAGATCGACACAAGTAGAATACTAGAACAGCAACGTACAACAAAATATGAATAAAAGTGGAAAAAAATGAAGCCTTACCTAATACAGTGAATTAAAAACAATATTTTTCAATGAGTACCTTTTTAGATTTGTATTTAAAATTATTAAAAGAATGGAAAACTTTGAGATGAGGGATGAAAATATTCCACACCTTTGGCCCTTGAAATGATATTGACTTTTGAAAGCAGGTAGTACGTGGTTTTGGCAAGTGATAATTCAAAGCATTTCTTGTTTCATATTTACATTGCAGAATTTGATTGAAAGTATTGTAAAAGGGACTCTGGTAAAATGTTTTTATTGCACATGTACATGAAAATCAAGACTTGATGAACATATATTTCTTTCAACTTTAAAAATCCTAAAGAAATAAATATAGTATTGGTATGGGCAAAGTATGGAGCATGATTTATTATCCTAATTGCACGTTTTTGTAATATGAATAATCTATCTAAATAATAAGTGAGGCATTGCCCCATGCAATAATACCAAAGTTTAAAAAAGGAAACACTACTGAATTTTACTGAATCTTAAGATATCTTTTGGAAATGATTTGAATTGAGACATAACACCAATATTCTTTTCAAGTCTATTACAGACACTAGTTATTTGTTCATTTCAGTTAAGCTTATCAATCATCCCTAAAAAAATTAATGATGACACCTATGTAATTGCCACACATCTCAATAGAAATATTGTCTCTTAAAGTAACATTGGTAAATATCATAACATAAGTTTTACTCACATTAATAGTCATTCTCAGTATGGTACTTGAAGCTCAATGCATCAACCCTCTCTTTGTTCATGGTCATGTAGCTCATGATTTGTTTTTACATCAACAATTATTTGCTTATTTGTATTTCATCCCCTTTAGATGTATGAATGTATTGTATGTTTGTTTGTTTGTTTGTGTTGTATCCCTGTCATACGAATACAAAAAGTTCCCTTTGGAATGGACTACTACTAATTACTGTGAATGAAATATTTGTTCCAGAGGCTTAGTGTGCCTATTAGTACATGTATTATGAAATAGTATGCTGTCTTGAATCAAGAATATGTCATTGATATGTACTGCCTGTCATTGTAAATCATGTTTAATCTTACAGTCTGTACCAAAGATAGTATTTATTGAAATAATATAAATCTGTTTTTACTTCAGGGAAATCCCATTATAACAAGGTCAGTTATTTTTTCCTTGTTATACCTGGTACCTCGTTATAAACATATACATGTTTTTACTATTTTAATATGTGCAAATGAAAATGGGACTGGATAAACATTAGAGGTAATTGTCTGGGGGTAGTTATCCTGGGGAAGTTGTCCTGGGGGTTAGTTGTCCTAGGGGTAATTGTCCTGGGGGTAATTGTCCTAGGGGTAATTGTCCTGGGGGTAATTGTCCTGGGGGTAACTGTCCTAGGGGGTAGTTGTCCTGGGGGCTAATTGTCCTTAGGGGGTAGTTGTCCAGGGGATAGTAGTCTGGGGGTAGTTGTCCAGGGGGTAGTAGTCCGGAGGGGGGGGGGGGGGAGGTAGTTGTCCAGGGGTAGCTGTCCGGATACGCACATAACGTCTGCAGCCCATCAGACTAGCTTCTTTTTGCCAGCGCCATGTTACATAATGGTTTTCAATTATTGTAAATTACTGTATGTACCATCAATAGTAACTAGCATGGTAACAGGTGCAATCATGAGAGCTCATGGGATTTAAGATAATGGAAAATCTTTATGCAACATAATGCAGAAAAAATGATTGTGTAAAAGCTATATGACAGAAGTTGAAAATTCAGTATGTGTGTATGTCTGATACACAAATTTTGATTTGAAAAAAATACAATAAATGCATTGCTATTGTGAAGAGAGCTTTAAATTTCATTCATTGTGTGTGTGTATGTGTGTGTGTGTGTGTGTGTGTGTGTTGTGTGTGTGCGTGTGCGTGAGTGTGTGTGTGTGTGTGTGTGTGTGTGTGTGTGTGTGTGTGCATATATATATGTGTGTATCATTCATGATACACACAATGTTGTTAAAATGCACTGGATATTTGACCTGCAGTGCATTTTAACAACATTCAAATTGGAGCAGAAACCTCTACAACTAAAGAGATGGAACATAAATTGAGAACAGCACAAAGAGCTATTGAAAGAAGAATGCTCAATTTAACATTACTTGACAAAGTGAAGCACACTGACATACGACAGAAAACGAAGGTCAATGATATAGTAAAAATTAAAGAGATAAAATGGAGTTGGACAGGACTTATATATAGAACACAAGACAACAGATGGAACAAGAAACTCACAGAATGACAACCAAGAACAGGCAAGCGAAGAAGGGGTCGACAAAAGAGAAGGGGGAGAGACGAAATATCATCATACACAAACACAGCAACATGGAACAGAATGACGGCAAATAGAAGCAAATGGAAACTGATTGAGGAGGGCTTCATCCAACAATGGTTGAACAAGGCCTGATGGAGATCATGATGATCATTCATGAATGGATATGTGAGTGTGCCTGTATGACTTAATACATGTAATTGCATTTGAGTGGGGATTTTAAGAATACATTTACATTACATAATATAAAAAGCTTGTTTTGTAGCGATACAATTTATTGTGGTATTTATTTAGTAATTATCATTATTTACCCAGGGTAGCCCGGCCATTCAGTGGTTGAACACTGTTCTACTAGGGGGGGGGGGGGGGGGCTGCTTTGACATAAAACACAACATGGCTTATATATACAAACAAATATAACATGTAAAATTCAGTGAGAAATAAATACCATTTTGGAATTTGCATTATATATGTGGACAATATAAGTTAACAGTTGAAAATGTATCCCAAGTAGAATCACTTGTAAAACTGGAAAACACATTTATAATTTCTTCTCAAAATGACATGTAACCATAAGTTTACAAAATTAAAATTGTATATGTTTTTTTGCAGTGAGCAATAAAACAGTTGAAAACATATCTCACATTACATCACTTGCAGAACTGGAAAAACTGATAAGTACGTGTCTTATCTTATTTCATACCATACATTAACCAAACATATATATGTGTCTTCAACAAAGAATAACTATGTTATCAATTTTTGCAGTGAACAATATTTGCACACCGTGAAAGCGTATTGACACACTCCCACGTTATTGCATGAACATGGCTCAAAATTACATGATTTGAAGATTTTATTTGTAGATTTTATTCAACTCTGTCGACCCCCCTCGGGGTATGAGAGTACATCAAACGATAGTCAACATAAAAACAAGTAAAAAGAAACATCGTAATGAATATAAAACATCAAATAGATCATTTTTAACTGGCATCTGTGTCCAGTCTAACCTTATGGTATATATGAAATACAGACATACAATAGGTCATATTCTAGGTAATGCATATAGAATATAAAAAAGGATCTAACACTAAGGTCTAGTTACAAGTTAACAATAACAATTATAAGTCAAGCTTAATAGGTTGCCTGATTGTTCTACCACTACGACTAGTACGGGTAACTAAACTCATGTTTTGGCTTTCCATTCCTGTTTGTGCATGTATATATCGTTAATATCTTAATTTGAGGGCATTAAGAGTCCAGGTAATACTGAAACCAACGCCTTGATGACTCCACACATTTACCAATCCAGCACTATTCAAAATACCTTTAATGCACGTAAGCCATTTCACTGAGTTCTGGTCTTCACCATGTATACGTCTTTGTTATAGCAAAAATGCGTATTTTTGCGGATTATTCTTCACAAGCCGAAGCCAAAAGCCTACCATTCTACATTTTTATCTGGTTTGCAAGAATGCTACCTCCTGTCTCTCCATATATCATAAAATCAGGGGTAAATTTATTTACCTGTAATATTGACCTCAGAAACTTTCTGTGAAATATTTCTATTTGATCCAAATCTCCATAACCTCATACCTCACAACCATATAGAAGAATTGGCAAAACTAAGTGATCGAATAACTCACATTGGATATCTAACGGCAAATGAAGCTTCTGCGCCTTAACCTTCATTCTAAATAAAGCTTTATTTGCTTGAGAGACTTGCGTAGATATACACTTCTTGAAACTTCCATAAAATTGAACTTAACACCAAGGTACACAAAGTCACTTACAACGTCAACAGTTTCATTGCCAATGTGAAATGTTGGAAATTTGCGTACTTTTCCCCTAGAGAATATCATTACTTTAGATTTACTTGCATTCACATTCAATTTCCATTCATGACAGTATTGATGTACCGCACAAAGGGCTGACTGGAGTTCGTCTGTGGTTTCAGCTAGGATTATTGTATCATCAGCTTACAATAAAGTATAAAGATGGAGGTACAGATCCAAATGTCCAACATCTGAGACTAATTCTATGTTACACTTTTCCTTCGCCAAATATTCCAGGCCATTGTAGTGCCTACTAATGTGCGCCTCAAAATCATTTAAATATATTGCAAAGAGCAGAGAGATTTTCACCCTGTCTGACTCCAATGTTACACTGAAATGCATCAGATGATTTACCATCAATAAAACACAGGACTTTGCACACTATGTAGTGTGAGAAAAATTAATTTAGTTAGCCTAGGTATACTCGGCTGTGAGGTGCATGGACACAACCCAGTCTGTTAACAATTATGTCTGGTTACACAGACTACGCCCTAATGACGTCATAGCTCCTCTGGAGTGAGGAAAACAACAAAATGTTCCTGCATGGAGGAAGAAAGGAATTTGTTAAAACATAAATACATACAAATAGCAGTTTGAAATAAATTTGTATCATACACATTTAAAATACCCAAGTGAAAAAATACAGGTGCAGTATGGGAATAGTAGCTTGAATACGAAATATTTCGTAATGCTCGTTTTTGTACATATATAGTTTGAATATTCTATCAGTATTTTGCTTGCTAGTATTAGACCAAGAAGAATACCCCGTATACAGTATTTGTATAATTTATCCATCAAAATAGTATGACTTGCGGCATCAAAATGCTTTACTTAAATCTAAGAACATACCAACCATAACTTCTTTTCTTTCAAACACATTCAACACACGGTATAAGAACTCAGTTAAAGCGGTAGATGTGGAGTGTCCCGTACGCGGACGATAGACATGCTGATGTTTGCTCAGAGTAGGCCCTATTACATTTATCTAAGAATTAAATAATCTGTTATACATACATTTTTCTAAAATCTTTGAAAAAAAAAACAGACAATAGCGATACATGACGATAATTGGAAACATCATCGTATGATCCAGACTAAAATATCGAATAAACTCAAGAGATTTTCAACTTGTCTGGTACAATGCCGCTAGTAATTAATAAGTAAAATATTGCACACAAGGGATAACATATTACATGAATGACTTTTTTTTTTTTACTATATCACTTGTCACTCCATCGAAACCCACACTTTTCCCATTTCTACAGTTACACACAATATCAATAATTTCTTTTACAGTAATTGCATTTAAAAATGCGTCAGATGTATTAGATGAAATATATCGGGTATAACTCTTATTGCTTGATGCTCAAGGAATATAACATTCAGATGCAAGATTTGGTCCAATATTGATAAAATAATCATTAAGAAACACTGACAAATTGGAGTACCGGAAATATAGTCTCATCATTGCACTGTATTTCATCAGGCAAGACATTTACGTTAGATTTAGTTCCCATTATACCATTTGTTATTTGCCAAGTATGTTTTGTATTTCCCACTGCAGTTTGAACTTTTTATTTATCATATTTGGCAATCTTAATCTCATTGGTAACCATATTTCTAAACTTCTTGTAGGCTTCATGTTTATATTCCGTAGGTTTATACTTCTTATATGAGTTATATTTTTTCGGCAAAGCTTTGACAGTCGTTTGCAAATCCAAGGTTTGTTCTTTTTTGTTATCTTAACTTTTTTTTATACATATGTGGAAAACAACAATTATATATCGACAAAAATTTGGTTAAAACGAACTATAGGCTGTATCTACATTACTACTTTCCACCTCCCAATAACACGTGTTAGAGATTTGGGTGATAAACTTTTTGATGTTGTCATCCGTAAATTCATGTTTGGCATATATGATTTATCAATTAGATTCATTATTTGTATGGAAAATGTAAGGCATCGGCTAATAATTAAAACGCCTGAAATCGTGTTTTGATTGTAGATATATTGTCTAGGAGTGTGGCAGCTATAGCTGAGTTCTTTGTAACATGTGTTGGAAAGCGGATCAAAGGGTACATACAACTTGACATAAATAAATCAAAAGAATGCATTTACATGTTGACACAGGGGGGGGGGGGGGGCTGGAGAGGGGCATGCAAGAGGGGGCTTTTATCACCAGCAAAATATATTTGTTTGTTCTCTTTATTTACAAAGTTATGATAGGGATTCTAAGAATATCTCCAATGTCTGATTCGGCGGCCTAAATATAACTGCATATAACTAAATGTATTGGTGAAAATTTAATGAAACATGACACGTACATGCATGACACAAAAAAGTGGGGCCGTGAAGAAATAAAAATAAAGAAGAAGATAAAGAAAATTCAGACGAAGTCAAGAGGTGGTCTGTCGATTGCGACAGACCATCTAACAAGGAAAACATCCAGAAAAGTGAGACATTCCTTTTCGGTGCCACTACGATGAGCCTTCTCGCTGTCCCTGAGTTGAGCTAGCTAGACCAAAACATATCATTGCCACATCGGGCTAGATTTATCGATCGTCATGATCGTCTCTTTCTAATTTTGTGGGTGCGGTATAATAGCTGCGAGCTACCATATCGCAGATTATAGTCGCGTATTTTACAACGACAACAAACTAGGTAACTACACTCAACAGAGTTCCTGGGCAGATTACTTAGAAGATTGCGGCCACAAAGTTTGGTCTTTTAAAACCTAACCAAATATCAAGAGGAGAGGTAAGTAGGTCCTCCATAGGCTTGAAATTTAATTTGACACGCGCCATTATATTTAATTAGCCATGTGACTTGAAACATGGAAAACAACCACTTCTGGCCCTTCTATCATATCACAGTCTGACAATACAGCAGTACAGTGTCAGTGATGCAGTTCTGCTGCCGCCGCAGCAGAGCGCACGTTTGCATGCTCACGCAACAACACACCATCAATCAGACCCAGGCCAGCTCAGGGGCCTGCGTCTTGAACTTTGAAGTTCGTGGACATCAATGTGAATCTATATCATGGTCAATGACATGAACTGTTGAATAGTCTCTCAACTTCCAGCCTTCAAATAATTCTTCCTTTTCCTCTTGCCAGGTTTGGAAGCTGGAAGAAGAAGAAAAAATGTTGGTCAGCATTCGCCAAAATACAAATCAAACAACAGATAGAAGTGAAACTATCAAGGTTAGATTGAACAGTTTCTGAAAGTGAAAACATGGAAGTCTGGAGGAAGAAATGTTCTTTGTCTTTTGTAGAATAAAATTAAAGAAACTTGTCTGTGTTTCACGCTGAGTACAAATACAAAGAAGAGTATATATGCACTTACTGCGACCAGCCTGCTCTCGTAGTCACAGTGAGCAAAGATGAGCGGGCTGCGTAGCACATAGCCCCGGGACTGCTCCCGTGCAGCGTGAGCGTGAGCGGGCTGGTCGCAGTAACGCATAGGCGGAAATCCCGGGGGGGACAGGGGGGTCGTGTCCCTCCCACCATTTCGAAAGGGGGGGACACAATATCAAATGCCCCCCCCACTTTTTTAGTTCGTGTACAAATTTTGTTAGAAAAACGTCATTGGCGGATTGGCGGAATAAATTTTTTCGAAACCCCCCCCCCCACCACTGAGAGCATTTTCAGAGACTGGGCGGGATAAAAAAAAGAAAAAAACTCCCAAATCCCATCACTACCCTACCCTACCCAGAGGAGCCAGATGCAATCTCAGCGGATCCAATGTCCTACAGAAACTTGATTTTTCAGTCTACGTAGCACAGAGCTTTGGAGCGAGAGAGTTGTGATTAGATCTGTTAATAATTTGAGCAATTCTGTTTGCTCATACTCCATGTATTGCACATATTTACAGAAAATATATACCTGAATATTCTCTTAGCTGGTTTAAACATGATTTTAATCCATGTTGTATTTTTTTTTATTATTGTTTACAATAATAATGGTTCAGAATTTCACGACGGCAGCTGTGATGGTGAAGATTAAAGTTTATGCACATGCACCAGTTCCCATATATTCATGTACATTTCCGAACAGCCAAGATGGCAGCCTTGACGGAATATAAAGATATGTGAACAGGAAATGTGTAACATTGCTCAAAATTTTCGAACATTTTTATAGTGCAAACTTAGATACAGTGAGTCATTCATATGTGATAAATGTATTTAAAATGAGTAATTCATTCATAAGCACAGGTCGATTACACAGTAGTCAGACCCGACACGCAGGAAAAATGAAGGCGAGCTCTCAGGATGCTTCCGCTTTGCGGGAGCAGTCGTGGGACTACATATGCACCCCCCACTAAAAATAACAAAAATATATACAGTTGAGGCCAAAAGTTTACATACACCAGGTAAGAAAACATACAGATATGATTTTTTACCACCATAAGAACATTGGGGATCCTTTATTTTGATGAAGATGGTTGGGTATGGTATCTACTTTATTTTCAAAGAGTATGTTTTCATAACAAAAATATTTAGAAACATATATATGGTTGATTGAACTTCAATTTGGATAAATTCAATGGGTCAAAAGTTTACATACACTAACCAAAATTGGTGATGGTGTTGCCTGTATTTAGTCTTATTTTTCATTTTTTCACTAGTTGAAACTGCCAACAAGGTTCATGTATACTTCTTATGAGATTATTGTCCATTCCTCCAGTAAGACTGCAACAATTCAGTCATATTTGCAGGTTTCCTTGGGCGAATACCATGTTTGGGGTCTGCCCATATGGTTTCTACAGGGATTTGGTCTAGACATGTGACAACCCCTCCTCAATCCCCCTTTGCTTAGTTTATCCACTCTAAAAACTAATTTAAATGAATGTTTGGGTTAATGTGGTAATTAAAGACCTAATTTTAATATATTTCCACCTCTAGGCTGGCTAATTAACATGCTACATGGTTCATCATCCGATTTTACAATCAATAGGGTGTATCAATGGAGATTACACATTGTTTGTGTATTAAGATGTTGGAGCATGTAGCAACATATTAATACACCAGCCTAAAAGTAGTAACCCTGTTCAAATTGTGTCTTCAGTCACCACAAAAACCCAAACATTCATTTTAATTAGTTTACAAAGGGGTGAAACAGAGAAAAGGGGAGATTATGGAGGGTTGTCAAATTTCCAGACCAGATCTCTGTAGAAACCATATGGACAGACTAAAAGTATGGTATTCGACCAATTAAATCTGCAAATGGGACTGGATTGTTGCAATCTTGCTGGAGGAATTGACAATAACCTCAGGAGTAGTATACAGAAAGCTTATTGACAACTCCAACAAGTGAAAAAATAAAAGAAGAAAAAAATACTTAGGGTAATACAGGTACCACCATCACCAATTTTGGTTAGTGTATGTAAACTTTTGACCCACTGAATTTATCCAAATTGAAGTTCAATCAACCATATATATGTTTCTAAATATTTTTGTTATGAAAACATACTCTTTGAAAATAAAGTAGATACCATACCCAACCATCTTCATCAAAATAAAGGATCCCCAATGTTCTTATGGTGGTAAAAAAATCATATTTATGTTTTCTTACCAGGTGTATGTAAACTTTTGGCCTCAACTGTACATGTATTTATATATATTTTAGTTGCCTGATGATCGCAACTCAGGTCACGTGAAACTCCGAGTTGCACAACTAACATGATGAATCCACAGTCATCCGTTTAAATGTGTGTGTTATTATTTCCATGTAAAAGCTCTTCCTGGGAAGGACTGCGAGCACTCTACATATACAAGGAAAGTATTCTTCAAGTATGTATTGTATAGAATGATTTTAAGGCTTGCAGTTTTATTTTTTCTCTCATAGTACCACAGGCATTACATGCATTACTTTAAAAGTGAACTTTACCAACTTGCGTCCCACCTCTACGAGCAACAAGATGAAGAAGGTTAGCAATGAGTGCTCGATGTCATCTATGTCAATCCTTGATGTGAAGTGATTAGAGTGATTGGGTCCCTACGAGTTTGAGGTCGAGATACGATTGCCATGGGTTTCTACAGCGACTCGCAAGTTTCCAGAGTGTTTTGGGTGACGATATCCATCCGCCTTAGCACAGAGTTCCTCAAGATTGTTATCTAAAAACTATCCTAAATACCTCAATATTAGGGTTAGGAGAGCAGTTTATAGGTCTTAGGTAAACTGTTTAGGGTTAGGGTTAGCCCTGGGACTGCTCCCAGGAAGCATCCTGAATTCTCGCAAATCAATTTCCTTGCATGAAAGCTCCAACTACTGATGTATCCTACCCGTGCACATGAATGAATACCGGTAACTCATTTCAAGTGCATTTATCACATATGAATGGCTTACCTTATTGAATGTATTCATATACTATAAAAATGTTCAAAAATATTGAGCAGTGTTACATATTTCCTCTTCACATATCTTTTTAACAAACAAGGTCTGTCAATGCTGCCAAGTTTCGAGTTACAGAATTGCTGAAACCAACTAATAAAATCACTGCTATAGCTAATCTCAACTCTCTTGCTCCAAAGCTTCGCACTACGCAACCCACTCATGCAGTGAGCCGTGAGCGAGCTGGTCGCAGTAAGGTTAGGGTTAGAGTTTTGTCTAGGTCTAGGTTTTTTTTAAGGTCAAGCCAACAATTAATTTACCTTAATTGTAAATCTTTCACACATCCAATCCAATTAATTTTCTCGTCTACGGTTAAAACCACGAAAATAAAAAGCAAAATGATCTCACAAATTCCTCAAACATTGTTCTCTCTGCGATATTCATCAATTTGAACTGCAAAATATTACAACACATTTCACCACAAAAACACAATTTCCTGGGTGATCACTACGAACTACTGTTATAATCTATTGCTTCTTTATTATAGGGCTTAAAGGGCATATACTGTACTGGGAAGGCAATAAAGCCTTCAAAAGGTGACCGTGAGCAATCTTCTTGCCAATGGTCTTAAATTCACGTATTGTCCGTTTTAGAAACTTGGTGAAAGTTATTTTCCCTCAAATGATCTACATTTGGAGTAATTAGTGATCAAATCACAATTTCCTGAAATGTTCGGCCCAAACATTTTGAGGATTTGTGAATAATCACAAATTACTCCAAATGTGGATCATTTGAGGGCAAATAACTTTCACCAAGTTTCTAAAACGGGCAATACATGAATTTAAGACCACTGGCAAGAAGATTGCTCATGGTCACCTTTTGAAGGCCTTTTTGTCTTCCCAGTACAGTATATGCCCTTTAAACACAGGAGTCAATGCAATAGAAAACACAGCAATCAAAGTCTACTACAAAGAAATAAGTGCACATTACGCGTATATTCCACATTTCCACTGGTTATAGACGTGCTGATACCAAGCTCCATAGACTCGCATGTAAACTTTGGATTTTAATCATTTTTCATGCTACTTTCAGCTGAAAATAGTTCCGTACTCAGATTCACAAATAATAAATGTTTTGGCTCCTCACTAATTAATAAATTGATGTCGTGTGCTGATTTTTGAGACCTACTACAGCTTTAGTATAGGAGGTCGTTTTTTGCTGTGGAACCGTTTTTTTTCCCCACTTTTATGACCCCCAAAACCCTTATAGGGCTCAAATTCTAAAAGAAAATCGCCAGCCTGCTTCAAGGATCTCCAGCGTCCTTAACCTCGTTGCTAAGGTAAATCGGTAAAGCTATGGTTACAACTCAGAGCGGCGACCGAGAGATTTGTAGCGTGCTCGGTTGCTGCTGGAATTTAGGCATCACCCAGCAATTTTTGGAAAAATTGAGCAAGCTGTAGAGCACACGCGATGCCTGGGCGGTGCCCTGTTGATTTCCCATTGTTCACTGGTCGTTTTTAGGTCAAAACTGGGCAAAACCGGGGAGCTTCTCCGCGCAGCGTCCCAACAGTGACCAGCTGATGACTCACCAATTCCTGGGCAGTCTCCCACCGGCCACCGGCTGATTGTAAAGAAATTGTCCCGTGGCTGGCCGGTGATTGGCGGTGCGGGTGTTTGGAAGGCGACCGTCCGGGCACCGAGCATATTTTGGGCGCCGAGTGAAAAAAGAGCAGGCGCCGCCAGAATTCTATCCCGAACTTCCCTAGCCAAATTTTTTTTCAAAACTCTTTTCAAGTCAGGTATTGAAGAGGGGTCTGAGAAGTTTGTTCCCAAGAAGATGCTGCATGGACATGACATACCATGGATCACTCCAGTCATCAGACGACTCATCAAGAGAAGGGATAGACTGCACAAGAAAGCTAGCCAGATGAAGAAGGAGCAAATTCCTGTCCCATTCCTCTTGGAGGACGAACTACTAGAACTGAAACACAAAATCCAATCAGAAGCACGACGAGCATATTGGAACCATCTGGAATCTATCTTCACATCTGATGACGACTCAAACCAGTACGAGGGATTGCGGAAGTTCTGGAGATTTGTGAAGAACAACAGAACAGACCTTTATTGGAATTCCTCTGCTAAAGAAAGACCACCAAGAAGTGACAAGCCCAAAGGACAAAGCAGAAGCACTAAACAACCAGTTCAAGTCAGTCTTCACCAATGAGACTGACCCACCTGCTGACCTTCTTCCAAGCATCACCCCCTTTGATTCCATGCCTGAAATCCACATCACAACTGAGGGAATCACAAGGATGTTGGAGAAACTCAAAGTTGGAAAGGCTCCCGGACCAGATGGAATCCCGGCAATGGTACTACACAAGCTCTCACATGTCGTAGCTCCATCTCTGTGTGCAATATTCCAGCTCTCCTATGAGACGGGTGAAGTACCAGATGATTGGCGCCTTGCAAATGTGGTTCCTATATTCAAGGATGGTGACAAAACAGATCCTGGGAACTATCGTCCCATCTCCCTCACCTGCATTGCCTGCAAAATGATGGAACATGTCATTGCAAGCAGCATCATGACCCACGCCAGCAGGAATGATATCCTATACCCTCTGCAACATGGGTTTCAAACAAAGAAGTCATGTGAACGCCAACTTACTGGCTTCATCAGTGACCTCTTGAACAACATGGAGGATAACAAGCAAACTGACATAATCATCACTGACTTCAGCAAAGTGTTTAACAAGGTTGGCCACAAGAGGCTTCTCCAGAAGATGGAATTCTATGGTGTTAGAGGCAAAAACATCAAGTGGATCTCCAGCTTTCTCCACAACAGGAAACAACAAGTTGTCTTGGAAGGATGCACCTCATCTGATGCAGAAGTCGGTTCCGGTGTACCCCAAGGATCTGTGCTAGGACCGTGCCTCTTTCTCTTCTACATCAACGACCTACCTGATAAACTCTCTTCCAAAGCTAGACTGTTTGCAGATGATGCAGTCATGTACATGACCATCCAGGCTCCAGAAGATGCTAGGCTGCTCCAACAAGACCTGGACACCCTTAGTAGCTGGTCGAGGAACTAGATGATGGAACTAAATCCAAGGAAATGCCATGCAATAACAGTCACCAGGAAGAAGACCAGAAAGAAGCATCAGTACTCTTTGAATGGTGAAATTCTAGATTCTGTCACATCAGCCAAATACCTTGGGGTAACCATCACATCTGACCTCAACTGGAAACAGCACATCTCAAACATCTGCCAGAAGGCAAACAACTCCCTAGCATTTCTCAGAAGAAAAAGTAAGAGTCAACTCAACTCAACTCAAGACAACCGCATACCAGTCTCTTGTACGCCCGCTCCTTGAGTATGGCTGCATCGTCAGGGATCCTCACACAGTGGGATGCATACAACAGCTGGAGATGGTCCAGAGACGAGCAGTGAGGTATGTGCTGGATCGCTACCACAACACCAGTAGTGTCTCAGATATGCTGAGCCAGCTTGGATGGGCCTCCCTTGAAAGGAGAAGAGAAATCCACCGTCTCACAATGCTCTACAAGATGCATCACCCTCTGGTAGATTTCGACACAAACCAGTACATCCAACCGGCAGACACCAACCGTACAACAAGAGCCACACGACTGTTCTGCTACAGCATCCCGCTTTCCAGGACTGCTCAACACCCGCAGTCATACTTCCCATGAACAGTCCGTCAGTGGAATGCCTTACCTCTACAGGTTGTCCTTGCACCATCTGTGGAGGCCTTCTGTCACCACCTGATGGAAGGAGCGAAGTAATCGCTGACAAGACTTTTACTTGCACTTTGTAAATGAGCACATGCGCACCCTGTGTATGCACACACACACACAGTATCTGCAAGAATCTTCAGGATTGAAGGAGGCAGATTAACCCAAAGAAGAAGAAGAAATTTCTTGGGTAGCGGTACCAAAACACTGCCAATTATTTAGAGCGGTAGTGTAAATATTGGTCACATGCACTGACACTGCTATGACTGTGCAATCACAAGTGACTGGGTGAAGTGTGTTATGATGTGACTGTGATGTCACACCAACCCTGACAATTCTAGAAGTAGGGTGGCCCATTTTGCAAAAAAATAAAATGGTGGAAGTACCACAGAAATGAAAGAAACAATTGTACTTTATAAAAACTTCCCTCAAAATAACAGAGCTGGAAACTGACTTTAAATGGAATGACATTGATTGCTAGATTTTGAGTGAGTTTTAGGGTGGTTCCTGTCAACCAGAGACCAATAAAGTGCACATCACGGTGCTCTCCCCGCCACAGTGATGCATTGAGGTGAGAAATGCATGGCTGAACGGGCACTTTGGTAGACTATAGTCACTAATAACTGGTGTTTCAAATGTAAACAAAGATAGTTGATCACTTCTCCTG
Source organism: Arbacia lixula (assembly GCA_963669155.1). Taxonomy (NCBI): domain Eukaryota; kingdom Metazoa; phylum Echinodermata; class Echinoidea; order Arbacioida; family Arbaciidae; genus Arbacia; species Arbacia lixula. The sequence continues at coordinate 6,549,908 of OZ022581.1, read as the reverse complement.
AAAAGGTTTGTTAAGCTATGAATGGGATTTCATACATGTTATCTATGGGGAGGGTATACTGTTGATCCATGCTGAGTATTGTGACTTTTATTAAAGGGCTACCCTTCCTTAAAGGTAAGCTTGACCAACCCAGTAGTCTGATAAATCTGATGGATTGGTTGCTTTTTTTTAATATAATTTCTTTTTGCACATAGCTTGTGGACCATGTGTACAGAGCTCTGCTTTTTGACATCCCATCTAAATCCAAATCTCATCTTATCCTTGGTGCACAGATTCTAACCACTTGGCTAAACTGATTGGTCACCATCATGCCTCCGGCCAGAGGGGTCAAGAAGCCCAAAGAGGATAAGAGTGACCACCGCGTCTTGGTCAATCGGTATCGCGTGGAGAAGAAGCTGGGCAGTGGGAATTTTGGCACAGCGTTTCTGGTATTTGACATGCATGCCAATCCTGGCAAAGGAGAGGAGCAATGGTTTGTACAGTCTGTCAGTCAGGACTCATTTATTCATTAGAAATTGTTCAGGCTGAACATGTTGAGGATTTGTGATGTAATCATTAATTATTCCATGGACAAAACCGGTACATGAATTAAAGACCATTGGCAAGAAGATTGCTCACGACCACCTTTTTGAAGGCTCTTTGTCTTCCCAGTACAGTATATTCCCTTTAAATATGAAAATCAATACATGCACATGTAAGTAGAAGAAAACTGTAGAACACTAAAACGATACATTTTAAACAAATGTTTTGTAGGGCTCTTTGAATTTGGCCATTATACATTAGCAGTTCATGAAAGGTCATTTCATGCAAAAGTGGACATGATAGTATACCAAAAATTTTATCAAATGTGGTCACAGATTAAAGCTAAAAGTCCAAAGTTTATGATTCTAATGTCAGAATTACAGTTTCATGCATTTTCATATTTAAAATTTAGCTCAATTATGGATTCATATTTTGGTCAGAAATTGAAAAGAAACTGTTTTGATTCACAAAAAAAAAACACCATTGATCGTGAAGTAGCGTTATTGACCTTTACATCACAATTCAGGCCTAGAAAAAGCATCACCAAAAAAAAATACTTACTGGGGACTTTGATACGATTCAGTGGTCTTATTAAAAAAAAACTTCCCCATTTTTGTGTCATTCTGTTACAAAAAAACAAAAATTTTCAAATTTTCTCTCCCAAAATGGGTAGACAACGATATGTAAAGCAGGTTCAGGCTGACTGACACTATGGACCAACTTTCGCTTTTATTGATACTCCTGATATTTAACAAAACGGTTCAAGTGTTGTCATTCCGTTACCATACTCGGTAACAGAATGACAAGACTCAATGAACTTTTTAGACAGAATAGCATTGGACATAACCCAAATATCTAAATATCTGTGTATCCTATCACTTCAAAACATTCAATTGTCACCTAGCAGAGAATGAGGCTCTCAACAGGTGTTGGAAGCTTAATACATGTATGATAAATAAGCTAATGCACAACCCACATTCACTCTGTCCTGTATGACAAGGCTCATATCCTATACACTCCAGCTCAAAGGAATTGGCACAGGGAAAGGGAAAGGGAAAAAAGGGAAGGAGCCACAGTTTTAAACTGCAGGATATTTTGTCCAGTTTAGTATGAAACATGATACTTTTTAGGCTAAAGCATCATGTTTCACGCTGAACTGGACAAAATATACTGCGGTTTAAAACTGCGGCTCCTTCCCTTTCTTCCCTTTCCCTCTTCCTATGCCAATTCATTTGAGCTGTAGTGTAGATCCAGTTACATAATATTTTACTTGCAACATATACATTAATTTAATGCATTTGGATGAGTTCATGTCTCATACAAGTATGCCTGCGTGCATCCATCCAGGTCAGTTGCATGTCTCTGTACCTATACTAGGTCACAGGTACTTCAGGCTTTAGTCCCAACATGGTTCAATTCTTCTTTGAGTAACAAGTACTGATTATGGTGATTGGTCACTTCTTCATTTGTACAGATAAGCATATTAAACTTCAGCACCATATTCTTGGCATGAACATAAAAAGGGGATATTTCTGAGGTAAAATGTTATGTATAGTGTACCTATTTTTGATGTGACACTTTTTCATTATAAATAATTTTATGCTTTATTTGCATAAATAAGTTTACTAATACATTATTTAAGCAACATTACCAAAACCGCTATTTTGGTGAATTTCAGGGCAATTTAAAGAAATTTGCAGGGGCTTCTTTTCAAACTTGACGTTTGATATCTTAAACCTTTCACACTGAGCCATGCTGTAGAACATATCCAATTATTGTTTTGCATTTTGGGGGGCTAAATCACTCTGAGCCCCCATGAGTGAGTTTTGTGCATTGATGTGTATATTTCCCCCTTTTAATCTTGCAGGAAAGTCCTGAAGGAGATACCTTGTGGTGACCTGGCCCCAGATGAGACTGTGGATGCCATGCATGAAGCCAAGCTGCTCTCTAAACTCCACCATCCAAACATTGTCAAGTTCTACGACAGCTTCCTGGATGGGGAGTTCTTCTGCATCATCACAGAGTACTGTGAGGTGAGATCAGAGTTGTGTGGCCTAATAGAGATTTGCAATTGTAACAACCATGGAGAAAGCCAATAAACTCTCAGCGTTGTGGCTGTTGCCGCAGTGGTTGCAATCAATGGTCAGGTGCAACATTGATAATCTTCATGCAACAGGGTCGAGACTAAAAAACTTACTATCAACTCTGTCATCTCGTGGCTGGCCGCCGAAGACAGTGGCGGCTAATGGCGGCTCGCATCGAACAGAGTTTACTAGTTTGAGCCTTAGCTTTCTCCTTAGCGGTATCTTTAAGTTGTCTCAGACAAATGGTAGCCCTGGTGCTTTCGTAATACCGGTAATTATGCTGGTGATGTGATCGAGATCGTATTACTGGTACTTCAATTGTGTCGGGCTATCAAAGCCATCTATTTTGTTGTTAAATGTTGTCACACAATGCATAGTCCCATACATGTGTATACGTGTTGGTTATAAATACCTGACTTTTGCTAACACCGTGTATTAGCCGCAGCTGGCCTTTGAGGTGATTTTCAAGGGAAAAACCCTGCTGCTAATACACCGGTCAGTATGGTAAATAATATTTAAAATAAAGATTTCATTGTACATAACAAATTTGCATGATAATGCTGAGATATGTACAGTTGGACCTCGATTATACGGCCAACTCTGTTAACCGGATGCCGACTCACTGATTTTTTTTTTTTAAATTCTAATGTGTTTATGAGTTTTCAGTGCCAAAATCACATCTGACAAACACACATGCTACCACGATCATGCGAATATACTGTGGGACATTCTGTCAATCACTGCAGCGGACCGTAATTAATCCCGCCACAAAAGTAGGTAATATTTAAAAATGAATATTCCATTGTACATAACACATTTGCATGATAATGCTGAGATATGTACAGTTGGACCTCGATTATACGGCCATCGATTTTCCGGCCATCTCTGTTAACCGGATACTGACTCACTGATTTTTTTTTTAAATTCTAATGTGTTTCTGAGTTTTCAGTGCCAAATTCACATCTGACAAACACACATGCTACCACGATCATGCGAATATACTGTGGGACATTCTGTCAATCACTGCAGCGGACCGTAATTAATCCCGCCACAAAAATAGGTAATATTTAAAAATGAATATTTCATTGTACGTAACAAATTTGCATGATAATGCTGAGATATGTACAGTTGGACCTCGATTATACGGCCATCGATTTTCCGGCCATCTCTGTTAACCGGATACTGACTCACTGATTTTTTTTTTTAAATTCTAATGTGTTTATGAGTTTTCAGTGCCAAAATCACATCTGACAAACACACATGCTACCACGATCATGCGAATATACTGTGGGACATTCTGTCAATCACTGCAGCGGACCGTAATTAATCCCGCCACAAAAGTAGGTAATATTTAAAAATGAATATTTCATTGTATGTAACAAATTTGCATGATAATGCTGAGATATGTACAGTTGGACCTTGATTATACGGCCATCGATTTTCCGGCCATCTCTGTTAACCGGATACTGACTCACTTATTTTTTTTTTTAAATTCTAATGTGTTTATGAGTTTTCAGTGCCAAAATCACTTCTGACAAACACACATGCTACCATGATCATGCGAATATACTGTGGGACATTCTGTCAATCACTGCAGCGGACCGTAATTAATCCCGCCACAAAAGTGTCGCTGAAGGATGAGGACTGGTAATAACACATGTATGCCCTACAATAACATACTAGAAAATGCTTATATTAACATATCTCTCTTATCCGGCCATATCGATTTTTCCGGACGGCCGCCAGTCCCGACGTGGCCGGATAATCGAGGTCCGACTGTACTGTGGAAACAATTTTGTTGGCGCGAAGTGAGCTGCGTGTACGCGTACCGGATGAAATAATTGGAAGAAGAATGCAGATGTAGAAGTCGGATCCTGAAGTCGGATGCTTACGTTGAATTTCAAAGTCGGATGATTAAGTAGGACCATGAAGTCGGATGCTTACATCAGATCTCGAAGTCGAATCCAATACCTGAATAGAAAAGCCGGGTCCATACACTGGATGCAACTGCAAATAATGATTCTGAAACAATTTTTCACTATGGTGTACGTACATGTTACATTACACAATGGATATGTATGCACACATAACTGTTTCAAGTTTACAAATTTTCTGCTTCTTACACAAAAATACATGAGGATTTTTCCCGCACATAAAAAGCAATGAATGCAACATTCAGTCTTATTATCTTATTATCTTATTATCATCCTCCTCCATAGATAGCACCGAAAACAAAATACATGTACTGAGGATTATATAGCAGTAACTTTGATAAAACCCAACCTTTTTTGCTTACGTTAGCATAATTCAACAAATATACATTTCCATTACATTATTTCCCTATCACCTATTATAAGAGGTAATAAGAAGTAATAATCATGATTTTCTTGACGTTTATCACGTTATATGACACCGCCCTCTTTGGCACGACATTGTTAACTTTACATAGTATTATTTAATTAGCCGCATTATTTTATGTGCGACAAAACAAACTACAGGTACAAGCAAAATACAATAAACATCATTGACTTACGGTCACCAGTTGTAGCAAAACCTTGTAAGACATTGTCGTGCTGCACACTGGCTTTGAGTGGCCATTAAAGGGGTTTTCCTATTGAAATTGTACACTTTGAGAAATGTACAAAGACATCCCCTGGTCCACTTACTCCCAACAGCCACACAAACGTCCTCTTGGAGCAAGATCTCAAATCATTCTGCCTTACTGCTATGAAGTTACACCCATTCACGCACTACGTGGAGCTCGTCCTATTGTTGTCCCGCCACTCACTGCTGCCGTAACGCTCACTATAATAATTACACGCATAGTCATGTAAGGGCAAGTGCAAGCACAAGGGCAAGCGCACACTATACAGGGTTGGATGAATATATAGCAGGCACCAGTAGCAGCGAAATAAATTGTTTTCTGCTCGGCTGGTAACATCAATATCAAATATAAAACCCAGTCACCATACAGGAAATCTCCCGCTAATAGTTTGTCATTAGTACATGCACATGTACGTGTCAGCTTGTTATATTTGGATGCATGCAAATGGTTTTTGGGTGGAGGATCTGTGGACCACTAGCATTAAGTTACCTTTCTCCTACCCTGGCAGCCCTCTAACTTGCATCCAAGCCCTACAAATATATCACTACTGTTATAGTATAAATCATGGTTGTTATTGTTTTTGTGTGTTGTATTGTTTTGAAAACCAAATGAATAATGAATAATGATGATTTGGATGTCTAGGTCTTGAATTGTTATCATGTCACAAACAATGTTGTAGAAAGTTTGAATGTGTTGTGTTTTACAGGGAGGGGATCTTGACGACAAGATCACAGCGTGGAAGAAGGCAGGGAAGAAGTTTGACCAGAACGTCATCATGGACTGGTTTGTGCAGCTTGCCCTGGCAGTCCAGCACATGCACCACAGGTATATACAGCAGTGTTGTCTGTGGACAGTATTCCTTCTACTGTGTGTTTAATTTGCTCTCTCTCTCCCCCACCCCTCCCTCTTTCTTTCTGTCTGTCTGTCTTTGTCTCTTTCTGTGCCTCTCTGCCTCTGTGCCGCACCATGTCTCTCTGCCTCTGTGCCTCACTGTGTCTCTCTCTGCCTGTGTGCCTCACCGTGTCTCTCTGCCTCTGTGCCTCACCGTGTCTCTGCCTCTCTGCCTCACCATGTCTCTCTGCCTCTGTGCCTCACCGTGTCTCTGCCTCTCTGCCTCACCGTGTCTCTCTGCCTCTTTGCCTCACCGTGTCTCTCTGCCTCTCTGCCTCACCTTGTCTCTCTGCCTCTTTGCCTCACTGTGTCTCTTTGCCTGTGTGCCTCAACATGTCTCTCTGCCTCTTTGCCTCACCTTGTCTCTCTGCCTCTGTTCCTCACTGTGTCTCTCTGCCTCTGTGCCTCAATGTGTCTCTCTGCCTCTGTGCCTCACTGTATCTCTCTGCCTCTGTTCCTCACTGTGTCTCTCTGCCTCTGTTCCTCACTGTGTCTCTCTGCCTCTTTTCCTCACTGTGTCTTTCTGCCTCTGTTCCTCACTGTGTCTCTCTGCCTCTGTGCCTCACTGTGTCTCTCTGCCTCTGTGCCTCACCGTGTCTCTCTGCCTCTGTGCCTCACCGTGTCTCTCTGCATCTGTGCCTCACCGTGTCTCTCATGTCTTTGTCATGACAAAAGCTTTGAAATTACAAATCAATACTTATGTATCTTATTGATTTTGTAAAATTTCTTATGTACTCTATTGTGTTTCTTTTTTCAAAAGTATTTCCAAATTTTTATGATTTTTTTTGCTTCAGATATACATTTTGATAAATTTAAAGAGCAATGTGATAAAGCAAAAAGCGTACAATGCACAATTGACAGTGATAGGGCCTAAAATTTCGTAAAAATGCCCCCCCCCCCCCCCCCAGTCAGAATAGGGTTAAATTCACACAGGAATTCAATGGTACATTGCCAACCAAACATACAAGTTTTCTGAGAAGATTATTAATGTCAACCACATAAAGGTAACAAAGGAAGCAGAGGCATATCTTTCAACTGCATGGCAGTCGAAGTTTAATATTTCACTTTTGGTATTATTTTTTGTTACAGATCTACATGCACACTTATTTTATTTTGCTTTACAGGAGAGTGCTGCACAGGGACCTGAAAACGAGGAACATCTTCCTCAAGAAGAACATGATCAAGATTGGTGACTTTGGCATCTCCCGAGTTCTGATGGGAACCACGGACATGGCCAGTACGTTCACCGGAACCCCGTACTACATGAGTCCAGAGGTGCTCAAACATGAAGGCTACAACAGCAAATCAGACGTCTGGTAAGAACTCAGGAGTATTGATGTCTGTGCACCTTGGAGTTTGACATTTTAACTGTTTGTATGCAACTTAACCTAATCTATAGTGAAAAGCTGTAGGCGGGAAAATCCTGCTATCTAGCTGTATGACGCAATACAGCTCATTAACACACTTTCCAATTCTAAGAAACTTGTAAAAGAATGGTACTTTGCTAAACAAAAACCAGGATCTTAAGTCAATAACCCTTGTCAATGAAAACCACAGAAATGATATCCAGATAACGAAAAATCTCCTTTACATTTATTAATATTTATCATTGAAAGAAGACATGACAAAACGCTATTCAAACATTAAATGAAAAATAAGATACATGCATATCGTACACTGTACATAAGCAACAAATTATATTGCAGCACGTACATAGTGCAAAACATATTGTACATGCATAAAATAAAAATTTCTATTGACCTGTCTATAGTGGCTACTTTTATGATTTCCCTTGAGTGACTGCTATGCACTGTATATAAAACACAAGTATCATTTTGAATACTGTCTCATTGTTAGAGACTTTAGTCCTAGCATTTTGGTTGTTGTTGTTGTTATGCTGATCTACTCTGTCGGCCAATATTTTTGTGAGTTATTTTCTTAATTGTATCCCCCGAAAAGAGTTCGGAGGACACTATGGATTTGGTTTTGTCGCGCTGCCGCCACGTCCAGTTCAGAGATTTTCATGTGAGCACTCTGCTGGCTGCAGTTCTTTTCCTATCATCTTCAAATTTGGTGTGAAGGTGTATTGTGGTAAAGCGAAGACGCCTATGGTTTTTGGTGGTGGCGTCCTCGCTTGGTTCGTCTTTGTACACAAAGAGGTACATTTTTCAGGGTCTGTTTGTGTGCACGATACTGGCTGCATTTCTCAACAGATTTTTTTTCAAATTTGGTGTTTAAGTGTATCATACTCAACTCTAGACACCTATAACTTTTGGTGATGCTTCCCCCAATGTTCCACCTTTTACAGGGTCAACGGTCAACCTGATAGGTCAAGTCTAAATTTGCAAAAATGCTCATTTTTCAATGACTTTGTTGTTACCCAAAGGATTTTATTCAAACTTTTTGTATAGGTCTATCGGTGGTCATTCTACATGTAGGCCACATAAGTATTCGGTGATGGCGCCCTCAGTGTTCCGACTTGGGTGCCATGTCACATTACTTGTATGTGATCTATCAGCTACATTTCTAGTCTGATTTTATTCAAACTTGCCTTGGAGGTTTATGGGGGGGGGGGGGGGATGGTGTCATTCTACTGAACAGTATTTTTCAGTCACAGCTCCCCCATTGTTACAAATTTTATAGGATGCCATGTCATATTTCTGCTTTTTTTCCCCAGTTTGTCATAACAGTTGGCACACAGAAGCAATATTAGAAGGTAAAGCGAAGATGCCTATCATTTTTGTTAGGGGGTGTGTCACGATGATGGATGATGCAGTGGGTTTGGGGTACATGCTCGGCCGCACGACCGGTAGAGCATTTCTAGTTTTCACATCCCTGGCTACTTCCATATGGACAGTTGATGCCAAAAGTTTACATACACCCATGGAATTCAGTGAAATTTGTTCGCTTATATCTTCAGAAATATAAATACTTCCATGACGAATGTGGTATCAAATGAAAGAGCGTATCAAGTTCTTTCACATGATTGGAATGCTGTTGGGATTAATTATATCTCAGTTGGAATTTTCTTTGAAGAAAAAAAGTAATATTCATGCCAAAATTATTTGTTATTATATTTTCAAACATCGTTTCATAGAAATATATAAATGTCAAATCTATGATATATATTACATTTTCTATTATGAATATCACCACTGAACAAAAAAGTGTAATCTGAAATGTTTGTGTGGAGAAGTAACTAGCACGAATCTGAAATGTTTTTATTAAGTTTTAATTTTTGATTTGTCTAAAATATGATGATTTTCTGCGAAAAATGACACCTAAATATTTTTCAGCTCCCGATAACAAATTGATGTGATGAAGGGGCATGACATACATGTACTTATTTGTTTGATATCAAATTCGTCATGATAGCACAAATATTTTATAAAGTATCGTAAATTTTATGACGTTTGGCAAGTGTCAACTTTTCCTTGTATGTAAACTTCTGGCCTCCACTGTACATTGCCCATAAACACCTGCGCTGGCTTCTAACTGTTCTATAGTACAGTGTATATTCATGTGACTAGGCTGGGAGAAAACATCCATGCATGTGTTGCTTCTCTATCTTAATGCAACATGTGTGTAGCAATGTTAACATTTTTGAGCCCAAAAATTATATGTCAGTATTTGTGTTAGATTTTTGTGTTTTAATGTTGTTCAGATCACTGCCTGCTATAATTTGCAGGCTGTCCCACTTTGTGAATTCAACAACGCTTTGTCACATGCATGTTGTGGTTGTTGTTTGTTTGTGCAGGTCCATTGCATGTATCCTGTATGAACTGTGTGCCTTGCAGCATGCGTTTGAAGGCCAGTCTCTGATGGGAGTCATGTACAAGATTGTGGAGGGCAAAACCCCTGAGATACCTGCCCAGTATGACAGGAACATCCAAGATATACTCAACCAGTAAGTCAACCCATTTTCATATGTCAATGTGCCTTTGATATCTATCTTATCTTTCAAGACCAGTCAATAAGGTTGTCTATAAGTTAGTTAAAATGTTAGATCTTTATGTTTATCTGAACATGTAACTTCAATACAATGTGATGATGGTGCTTATGTGAGATTATGTTTGGTGTGATTTCATTCAAATTCGAGCTCTGCACAATTTGCCTTTATTACTTGACTACTTGGAAAATCATATAATGCTTAAAGTAATTTCTGAGATTTTGAAATAAATTGTTCATAGATAGTACTTCAGTGTACATAGAACTTAAGATATTTCCATTGGTACATGTATTTATTTGAATTATGAGTGTAAAGAAAAATCAAATTGAATGTGAGAGTGACCTTATACAGTGCACCCCATTCATTTATTGACCAACATTCCCTTTTAACTGACTTTATATTGCATTCATTTACGATTTGTTTTAATTAAAGTAAGTGAGCCACTGATGCATCTTGTTCTCAGCCCAAGAAGAATATGTATTATGTATGTGCATTTAGGTTTGCACAGTTGCATTGAACAAGGATTCTGGCATTGGGCTTTGTGTACAAGGGTATTGATTCTGGCATTGAGCTTTGTGTACATTAACTTGAATCAAATGGGTACTAAAAAAAACAGTGATTTTTGCACAACATGTATTTTTGTGCTTTTCGCGCAACACAGCAAGCACAAATTCAATATCGCCGCAAATTAAAAACATCCTGCTAGCAAGCTAGAATACTGGAGTAACTACAAGCGTAACTGGCATTCAACTCATGCGCATGTTGTGATGCGTTGCATAGCCATTGGCATTTTTGTGGCATTAAATGTTCATGATACTGCTTTGTGCGGGGCTTTCTTCAAATTTTAATGCCTAGGGTGGATTGTTTTATACTGGCAAGTATTTCTTGTGTGCGAAAATAACATCACGAGAATGAGTTGTAGGAGTGGTATGCCACGAAAATTTACCAGTTTTCCTGAAGTCTGACGTGTGACCTAAGGGAGTACACCACATGGCTATGAACCGATACATCACATCCCCTGTCCCTGAATTACCACATTAACATAGCACATAGCACAGAGTGCAGTGAATTGGGTTATAGTTAAAAGAATCTGTTTCTCCTAACTTTGTCTTCTTATCCAGATTGTTGAACAGAGACCCATCCAAGAGGCCCTCTGCTGCTGAAGTCACAAAGATCCTGTTTGTCACAAGGCACATCGAGGTTTGGATTTCATCTCCTGATCATTTTTTTTGTCTTCATATGTCCTGATTACTCCATGATTTTTCAATAAATTCTTTATCAATCTTACCAAAAATGCCTAGAGATAAGTACTGTTTCCAGTACATAATGAATTCACTGTCAACCGGGTATGGCCTGGTGGATATGAAGCTGCCTGGCACCAAGCAAAAAATGACAGGTTTGAAATATTGACTGCAGTATATATTTTCTGATGAGTGCAAATTGCTTCAGTCTAAATCCCCAGACTGTTCAATTGAGACCTGTGAACTAGAAATAGCTTGCACGATTAAGGCGCTGCCTGGTAAGCAGTAGATTGCAGGAAATCCTTCTGTTTTCAAGATTTTTGTTTAAGTTATTTTTCTTTCATGTACAGGTGGAGCACGCTTTCCTTACTATTCCTGGGTGTATGCCTAAAATTCCTTTTCAAAATCGATATATATTTGTTATGTTTATTTATCAGTAAGTACTGCTTTGAATTGAATTGAATTGACTTAACAGAAAATGAAGAACAAGATGGCAGAGTACCGGGAGCAGCAAGAGGAGGATGCGAGGAAGCTCAGCCAGGAGACCCAGGAGATTGCTCAGCTCTGCAGGGAGAAGACCCACTACGAGGACCTCCAGAATGAGTCGCTACGGCAACGGGAAGAAGCGCAGGCTCAGCAGGAGGAGGAGGAGGAGGATGGGCAGATGGTGGGGCAGCGAGGGGTTGAGGGGCGGGGGACATCAGACCCCCAACAGGGCCTGACCCCTAAGCAGAAGATGATGCTGAGGAAACAACAGAAAGCAGATCAGGAGGCAAAGAGACTCAGGTGAGGCGTGGACGCAAAGCTTGAAGCATCTTTGGAATGAATAGATATGAAACGTGATACAGCCAGCATTTCTACAAAGACCACCATCTACAAAGACCCCTCAACAAAGAAGCCCTTAGGCATATTTTCCATGTATCGTACTGACCGTCGTATAAAATGCACCCGCATATAAGACGCACCCTGACTTTGAGCACGCAATTTGAAAAAGAAAATCGGGTCTTTCAACATGTATTGTTTCTTTGATCCAGCCGTGAGATGGCGCTATTCACGATACCGATACTGATACAGTCAGAGAACAAAGAAACGATAGCGGCTTCCATCTAACGGAGTTTACTACAATGTAGTTCGATCCTTACCTTTCTCCTCAGTGGTATCTTTGAGGTGTCTCGGACAAATACTAATCCTTGTGCTTTCTTAGTGCTGGTAATTATGCTGGTGATGTGATTGAGATCGTATTACTGGTACGTCAATTGTGTCAGGCTATTATGCCATCTATTTTGTTGTTGAATGTTGTCACACGATGCATAGTCCCATACATGTGTATACATATTTTTAAAGACCCGACTTTTGCTAATGCAGCGTATAAGACGCACCCGGAATTTGGCGTGAATTTCAAGGGAAAAACCCAACATCTTATATGACGGTCAGTATGGTAATTGCACTTAGAAACATAGAAACTAACCTTTATGTGGTCTTATGTTTCCCTTGGCATTGAACATTGATGTCTTTATAAAGCACTCCAGAACAGGACAGAAATACCAAATCAAAATAGGAAGATAGCAAATGCGTGCAATGAATATGAGAAAAAAATGAAAAACATAATACGTCTGTACTCATATGGAGGGAATAGATGCATTGAGGTTGACAGAAGGATAGCAGAAGAAAGACTGTTGTATGAATTCAAGCTTGAATTTCAGTTAGGCATGTACATTTGTAAAGATGAGTAAACCCACAGCAGAATCGTTCGGTCATGATCCCATGCCCTGTTCATGATATGCACAGTATTAGTTTGCCTTTTCTTTCATTATATCCATCGTAACGCTGTCTTCACTACCGGTACATGTGATATGATGTGATATATTTGAGTAAGCCAAACAATACAGACTTACATATTTCCTTCTTGAATGGCATTGCAGCATGCATGCACGGAGTAACTTGGCTGAGAACATGATGAGGACGGAAAGATTGAGGACGACATTGGGGACCAAGAAGAGACCTGCGTGGCAGGGTGGGGCCGGGGAGGTATGTCACTATCAGTTCCTGTTTGTTTATTTGGATACCCGGCAATCTATCCTATTTGAACTAATCATCTGTCCACCAGATCAAAACCTCGAGTCAAGATTCAAGATTTAAGATAATTTATTGTCATGTATAAAAATACACAAAACTTGGTTTTGGGCATACAGTTACAAACATGAATACAGTAAACAATGGCATAAATAATACATCGACAAACAATCATAAGTGATCAAATATGTATTGCACAACTGTTTGAGAAGAAAGAGAGAGAAAGAAAGGGGGAGAATGAGATCACAGAGGGTAGAAGAGGAAAAAATAGAAGCTAAGAAAAGAAGAGACAGTGTTAACAGCGTTTTTCAGAGCTAACTTCTCTGAAAGAATACTCTGACTCTTACCCTCTCAATGTCGACTGTTCTTTCTTTCTTTCTTTTCTCACTTGCTCTCTGAGCAGCTCTTTTCAGAGCTATTCCAAGGGAATAACTAAGTCCTTTTAAGGACTATCACATAGCATACCATGAAACTCATTGTGTAACTTAATTCTACCGATTCATTTAATTACCATATAGTGTCTATGTTAGTGCTTGGAAGCATGGTATTAAGCCCAGTACCATAAATTTCGGCGTACAAGACGCAACGGCGTAAAAGACGCACCCCGACTTTGAGCACGCAATTTGAAAAAAAAAAAAAAAATCAGGTCATGGTAGTAACCATTGATGGTATATTACAGTAATTGAAAACCCATGTGCAACATGTCCCGGGTGATTAATTCAGTTTTGAGCAGCTGTTCATGATACATGAAATCTAATTTGATGCTGTAGATGCCTCCTTGGGTGAGAGATAACCCCCAGGTTTACATGGACCCAGCATTCAGGGGGGCATTGCCCCCTCAAGCCCCCGATATCTCACTCTACCAGGCTGAGAGCGACTACGCAGCCGACGTGGAGGGCTACTGGGAGAGGGAAGACGTGGGCACTGTCAGAGAGGGTACGTATTCACAGCCTTGGATTTGCTTTTCATTTCATATCAAGTTAACCCAGCCATGACAGATAAGTGATTTGTGAATATAACATTAGATATCAAATATTAAACATAATGCAGAACATACATTTCTGTACAATATGAACCAATATTCTTATTCAGTATCTAATGATATTTACCACCTGTTGTAATGTTCTAAATGTGTGGGAAGGAATTTAATGATCACTTCATCTTCAAGTGGGCAACACTCTGGAAATGTTAACATGTTCTGCTCCTCATTTGGCACAACTACTATTCTTAGCTGCTTTGTAATTGGTTCATGTTCAATTTTAGATGTATGCTTTTCAATTTCAATTTTATTCTCAATTCTTGTAACTCGATGGTAACTACCATGACAACAGCTGTGATGCTCAGAGCTGATTGGCTGTTTGACGGTACACTGTACGTGCCGCTTATTGTCAGTTACAGTAATTGAAAACCATTAAATGCAACAAAGTGGAGTTTTTTTTGTGTAGTCCCGTAATGTACTGTTCAATGTCTTATTTAGTTCCTGCCAAGTCACCGTCACCTAGGTATGCATCCCAAGATGACCGTCCAATCAAACCAGCATCATCGCCAAACCCCTACGCAAATGGTAAGATGGGATGCGAGATTTATTACCAATTTCTTGTTAGTGCATCACAACTTCAATGCATTCATTTGCTTGAAAAAAATGTAATTAGATTCTTGAAAGTGCATGAGCATTGTCCATATGTAACTCCTATATTGCATATATTGTAAGTCTGTATCAGAAAGAGTGGTATGAAATTTGCAATTTCTTTATACTTGGGATATTTCTGGTAAATGATTGCATAAATAAGGGTGCCAATATGAGACATACAGTACTTGGTTTCCCCTTTACATGTACAACCATATCCCATACGCTTCTTGTCAAACGTTTGTACAAAGTCTGTACTTTCCATTTATGAAGCAATTGCACTGATGATGAGTTCACGAAAATACAACTGTTCGGTATCATTTTTGTCTTGAAAGCTGGCAACAACACACTCACCGCCACCCGTTCAGACGAGCGTCCTATCACTCCAATGAAGAAGTCCATCAACATAGATGACCCCAACATTGCCAAGGCTATCCCTCCAGGCCTATCCCCTTCCTCCTCATCGTCATCCGCGTCATTACAGAGCAAAAAGCAACCAATCAAGAAACAGAACTCGAACCCCAAAACTGGTGCTGCTGCCGCTAAACCCACCAATGCAAAGCCAAAAAGTGCCAGTCCAAAGAAGACTCAGTCATCTTCTGCTCTGCCAAAGAAAGCAATGTCGAAAGGTCGGGCCAAGACGGCAAAGGCCTCCGTGCAGGAGGAGGAGGAGGAGGAGGAGGAGGAAAGGAGGAGGACACCGGGGATCAAGAAGATGGAGAGGATGTCTTCGATGGATGAGATGAGGAACCAGCTGGAGAGGATAGCGGCCGAGATCCCAGAGGACATCGATGCAGCAGAGACTTTCTACTCCCAGCATGAAGACTTTGAGGAGGATTCAGACCCAGAGGTAACACAGTACTCTGTGTAGAGAAAACATCAAATGTTATTTGTGGGGCTACTTTTGAATCCGAATCTCAAGAAACGATGACCCTGTGGCTTATACCCTATGAGGAAAATCAAAATGATATTTAAACATGTTCTTTTGTTGTCTACTGTTTTTTGGTTGCATTTCAGAGGCTGAATTTATCATACCAGCTCCCGGCCATGCTGCATGTAGTTCTACATTGTTACTTCAAATTACTATGGCAACAACTGCAATGCTCTTAGTTCATTGCTTGATTCCTCTGTAGTTATCAGTGATTATCAGTAACAACAACTAAAAAGCTTCATGTCCAAGTTCATACAACACAACAATGCTGAGGGTTCCTCTGTAGGATGTTGTTTTATTTGTATTGTTTTTTTTAATATTTATGTGAGTATTTGTATTGTTGTTATTATTTCTGTTCTTATCTGGTGTTAAGGACATTGATGACTACTCAGCACTGATGGACTGCATGCAGGACGCTCTGGAAAAAACAACATCAGGTAAGCTTCATTAACCTCTGAACTTTTGCGTGCTAAACAATCTGTCGTTCTATGTGCTTGTGTGTATAACCTGTGCCAAAAAAACACAAAGGGTTAATAGTTTTTAAAGACGCTGAAGAATACACGTTTGTGTAACAACCATGGTAACATCACTGGACAGACAATCAAATTTAAGTTTTCCATAAAAATTTATCATTGGTAGCAAAATAAGTATAATGGTAGGTTTAATGTGACAGGCCCTGGTATGCAGATGTCTTTATTGGCAATTTTGCCACCAGACATGTTTGGAACGTGACTTTTCCCCCATGAGATGAGGTATCGTATGTTTATAGCACAGAGCTCTGTTGTATAATTCCTTGCCACTTTATGTTCTCTCCTGCAGACCAAAATGGCACCATCACAGATGACACGGTGGGATTCTTCTCACCAGCCGTCCGATCAAAGAAAATACAGAACCTCAGAGCGTATCCTTTGTTAATTTTGTAAAACAGAAGATTTTTTTTTTCTCTCTCTCACCTCTTCTTTCTCCCCTCTCTCCCCCTATTCCTTATTCTCTGTTTCTTCTTTCTTCTCTCCCCCTCTCCGTCCCCTATTCTCTCGCTAGTTCTTAATCTTTATTTTTCTCTTCTTTTACTTTAAATTATTTATTTGTTTATACGGTCACTTGTAAACAAGACAGCACCATTAGTTGTAATATCCTTTTCAAATCCAGGAATAAGGGATGTAAAGCACAATACATGTGTTGTTAGAAACAATACACGTTCAAATGATGGAATAAAAACATTTTTCCTGTTTTAGAACACGCTCTCTATCTAAAAAATCACATGATCTTACAGTGAAATTATTTTTTTTTTAAATCATTAGCCAGCCAAGAGATTTGTTTACCAGGCAGGAGCGTTAGCACTGGGCAGCTGCTACGTACCTGACATCAATAATGCAGCGTTCCTTCTCTAGCCCTGCAAACTCTAAAACACTCAATCGTTTCTTCCTTAATTACCTCTGTTTCTCAGTGAATGTGAAAAGAAATTTGGCAGGAAGGGGTTCGACATGGCATACGCCTACTTGAAGGAAGCCCGCTTTGGAGATCTGAAAGAGACCGTGGATGACACAACGATTATGCGCAAGCTACGGGAATATGTGCCTAACGTCAGTGACTGTTTCCTTATCGACCAGCTTCTCTTTCTTGAAGAACAGGCTAAATTCTCCACATAGCTGAGCGTAATGTGGTTTTTTAGGTCGCGACATACAAAGAAAGGTTGATATCTCATACATTAACTGCTGCTTATGTGTGATCCAATGTGAATTTCTCATGATTGTTTTTTTCTTGTATTGTAGTATTAATTAGTTACTCTTGTTTATTATGATTTTTCCCCATTTTTACTGGACTTTATAATTGTTCTCCATTGACAGAGGTACTTGTTCTTCATTGACACCACCTCGTATATGAGGAGTCACCAGTTATTGCAAAAGTAGTTGTGATGTATCGTTGTGACTCAAATCAAATGAGAAGAAAGAACAAGTCTTTGTGTTGTAATCAGTGGTCAAGAGACTGGGAAGTCTGGTGAAGAGCCAAGTACTCGTGGGTCTGGCCGGTTGACTGGACCCTCTAGTTTGGTTTTTGAAAGGGTTCACCTCTGCAAATTGAGGCCAGCTCTGCTCATTGGGCCCCATATTGGGCCTCATTTGGGGGGCCTTGTTATGTAACATATTGACTTTCATCACTTTGTAGTCACCAGGAAACTGAGCAGCCCCCCTCCCTATCACCACCCTCAAAATATTTTTTTTTTTATGATTTAGGTCTCTTTGTTAATGTGTATATCTTCAAGATTTAGATCTTGTTATTAAGATATGAGTCTTCTTTGAGACTTTGATAGATCTTGTTCTGAACATACGAGTCTTTGTTCTGTTCGACATGACTGTTGTATTCTCATCATTTGCCAAACACAGCTAGCAATCATGAAGAAAAAAATATATCTTACATATCTTATACATTTGAGCAGTACTGAAATCAATGGCTATATTTCCCTCCATTTTATGTACTTTGAATATTGTGTATCATAGTCTAAGATGAATATCATCCGCATCATTCCATCTTTTTTGTGTCATTGATGGTCAATTCAATGCAATGTGAGCTAGTACCTGTACATGTAGATAGCACTTTCTGCCCTCCCAGAATACAGTACTGTTTGCCCTTGAACCATCAAAAGTGTTTTTTTTTTCCCTTATTTTTTATTTGTATTATTTTTTTAAAGATTTGATAGCATATATTGTACACGGTGGTTTAGGGAACTTGGTTTCTTTTAATCTTAAGGTGGCAATTATTCCATAATAGTATTCCTAATCATCCTGTATTCTATCTGCTGAACGTGTCGGTTTTGTGCTACACCAGTCTTCAAACACAGCCAAACTGTATTTTAAAAGGAACTACCTGAAATGAAAGAATTATCATCTACTGGTACATCAAAATATCATACTTCTTGAAAAAAATGTTCCTGCCAAGTTTGGCAATATCTTTGATACATACTCCAGAAGTACAGTATTTGTATCTTTGAGCAATTGAAATTGAAAAGAAAAGTCTCCATGCCAATTTACATGTTATTTCAGTATTCAGCATGGCTGTATTATATTTTCTGGCTCTTTTCCTCCTATCATTATGTGTGTGCTTCTCAAAATGCTTTTCTGCAAGTTGCTCATCTTGTATTAGAAATAAGTTATGGTCCCAAATCTCTACATTTTGAAATGAATTTCAATCTTTATGTATTCAAATTGACTTGCTTTCATGTGATATATATATATATATAATATTCCCACACTGGTTCAAATTCAATTTTTGGTATCATGAACTTATACATGTACATAAATCATGAAATGGGAATGTCCACGAAATATTCCAAGCTTTAGATCTATATCTATATATATTATCATCATACTGCTCCAAATTCTATTTTAGTATATTAAACAATATTAAGCAAATCCTGAAAGGGGAACTTCAATTAAACATTCCTAGCTTTTGAGCTATATATTGAAGTCATGTAGTGAAAACAAATGCAATTATTACATCATGCTGATATACATGTAATTGCGATACACTGTATTTTGTGCATAAATCATGTGGCTTAATCTACTTTAGAAAAGAGTTTATATTTTTCATATTGTGTGAGCCCTTAAACTATTATTGGGTTGTAACTTTGTAGACTAGATTTAGAAGTGTGATTGTGAATGTGAAACTATTAATCCAATGAGCATCAACATTTAGTGACAATAACATATACCAGTGATGCCCTCAACGACAGAAAAAGAAGAGTTTTTATTACCCGGTACACACATGGATGGCTGCACATGTTCCCTACCTAATTGATTACAGAAACATTGCTTGAGGGGGAAGGGGGATAATCTAGAATCAAAAGGTCAAAGGTTGAAAGCCAGCTTGTAGGTGACTATTATTACAAGCTACAAGCACTTCTTCATGTAATGACATCTTGTTCAGGGCACACTTGAATATATGTGAGGCTAAGGCACTCTGTATCAAAGAAATACAGGTTTTTGTAACCTGTCATTACTTCAGCTGATGATATACAATGCATACCTCTCCCATCTTCAATACAAAAGCTTTCATACTGCCATTGAACATGTAGGTGGTTTTCGCCTTTAAATTTGGTTGGAGTAAAGCTCCAGCAGGAGCAGGTTTCGAGCAGGTTTCACAACATGAAACCTGCTCGAGATGTCAGGAAATCTATGTTCTTGTAGTGACTATGGTAAGTCCAACAGAGAGATATACGCTGCCCTACTTTGACGAAGGAAGCAAGTGACATATAGCCCAAATCTGGGTTATTTGTGCTATTAGATTGTACCCAGCACTCCCTACATACAGACAAAATCTGGAAAACAAATATTCATCTTGCTGTAAGATATTCAATCTAACATGATGTAGTGTTGCACTGATGCCAATGCACGTGACAGACACATTTTGCTCATTTACGAGAAATGTCTTTTGTTAGTTTCTTCCTTTTGTCAGAGTAGGGCAGTGGAGCATTTACCGTAGAAGCCAGTTTGTGCCTTTGGAGGCAGTTCTCTTCCAGACCACATCACTCTTCATGCTATGCTGTTATTCTGAGAACCTTGGGAAGATATAGTGTGGTGAATAATGCATGCAAGCCACCATGCGTTCAGAATCCCAGTGTTTATTAATAGTGATTTTGTTCTGCCTATCATGTCTCTTACAGAATATCCGAATAACAGCTATGAGATGCTTACCTGTAGTATTAAAGCTTATTTTTTTCATCTATTTTATATATATTGTATATGCAATCTCACTGTAGAAATGTGTGCACCTTATTGCATTGTTTTAACACTTCTCCAGCCAACCGTCCATATTCTTTGTGTACTTGCAAGCTTAATGTTTTCCAATTTGATCATACCTGTGTGTGTTGGGTGTTGGTACATGCAGGACTCACGCCAGTGTTGGTTACATGTGGTATGCACACTTCACAAACTTTTCGCAGCCCCCTATCCCCTTTCCCCCACGCTCCCTCCCCCCGCTCCCTGCCCCCCCCCCCCCCCCCCCCGACTTACTTTACATATGTAAGTTACCATCACATACTTCTTTGTGTGCAGTCGTGTTTTACTATATGCAAAACCTGGCGAGAGCCCTGGTTGAGGGAGCCATAATAATGTAATAATATTTGCTTGAGCATGTACAGATTTGCTTGTGTGTCCAGTACTAAAGAGTGTGCGATATTTAATCAAGAATGTAGCATGTACATGTATACCTTTTGTATAGTATGAATGATACCTTTTTATTGGAATGTTGTAGATATATACGACACATTTCTTTTGTTAGAGAGAGTTCAGGATATAAAATGAACATTGTTCCAAAAGGATACAGAACGACTTCCATTTCCTGGAGGAAAATGTTAGTTACCATACCGGGGCCCTGTTTCACCAAGATGTGCGTAAGTTATGCACGACTGGTGACCTGTTCTTGTGTTAAATGAGATTTAGCACAAATTGTTCAAGTTCTAACCTAGTGGTAGTGAATTTCCTACAATCCTAATCACATTTTAAAAATTTTAAGCTTTGCATTCAGACGCTTGTGAACAACAAGAGTTTTAATCTGCAGAGATCAGATTTCTACCTTAATAGCTGGTGGGAATCAACATCATTGAGAATTTGCTTTGGCACCAAAGATCAGATTATCAGTCATGCATAAAGTTGTACATAACTTACACACATCTTGGTGAAACATCCCCTGGTAGTACAGATCAGAAACAAGACATGAATGGATTTGAAGGTTTCAATGAATAAGTGATTCAGTTGGGGATTGAGATATAGTTCACAATGTCATGAGAGTATGGCCTGTGGAGTATCTAGAAAATGTGCCTCTTACATATACATGTATTTAAAGTTCACCATATTATTATAAGTGCTATGCATTGATATCTATATCCTGGCTTCTCCTTTGTGAGAAAATTGTGATTTGTGTTAAAATGAATGATTTGTGCACAAATGAAATCACCCTAATAATGTATGGTGGATAAATGAAGTGTCTAAGTACACCGTACCTTTGGAAGTACTGTTAATACCACATGATTTTGAGCAAGAAATCTAGAGCAGGCATCTGTCAGTTTTGCAGTATCACTGATTTTAATTCTATCGTCGCTACTCTACAACATATAAAAGGTTACAATCAGTAGTCACTATGTGTCGACAATGTAAAAATACATTTGTAAAAGATTTAGAATTCATGCAGACGTTAGATTCAAGATATGTCACAGATCTACGAGAAGCTTTTTCTCTCTTTCTAGGCTTTTTATGGAATATCAAAGTGTTACTTTTCACTCAAATTATACATGAGAAATGCATACCAACTAAACTGGTGCACCATTTCCAAAATAAATCAGAGCATAGAAGATTGTATAAGAGCATTCTATCAAAATAAAAGAAAAAACATGGTCATGGCAGCTACAAGTATTGACAAGACATTGAATGCAACCTGTATTCATTAAACTGTATATTGTACTTCATTTGACATGCATTTTTTGATGACACAAGAATTGTCCTGTACAAACTATACAAGCAGAATGGAGACGTTTGTTCACATGCACAATCTTTAAATATTGAGTACCACACTCTACCATACCATTCTTTAAAATGCCATGTACATCTGGAGTGAATGTCAGGCACACAGATTATGTTATGTGCATGCAAAGAGAACAGAATATGCAGATTCACCCTAATTTACAATTAAATGTGGGTCCGTCTACAGTAAAGGGATATTTTTTGGCACAACTGAATCATGTGAAATTATGACCACCTTGCACCACCAAAATATGACAGAGTTTTGAATTAATTTCCTCCAAATTAACTTCAGCTAAAATCCTGCTCTGATTGTTCATTTATTATATATTTCTAAACTAAGCCTGTACAAATTTGCCACAGCATGTCGGTAACGGGACAGACAAGTATGTTACAAACTCTTCTGTGCCGTTACCAACGTGCTATGGCAAATTTGTACAGGGCAAATTTTCTGAAGCGTACAAAACCTTGTAAAGTGCAAATCAATATATTTCTTTGATATTTTATTATTAAAAAAAATAATTGGAATTTAAGAGATTTATACATATGTTACAGTAAATATAACAGAAATATACCCCATTACTGTAGACAGTCCCATGTATCATTTTGAATGGCACTCACAAAGAATACAACTCTCAAACAGCATTAATATCACATCATAGGTATCATGTATACGAATATAAACACCACTTGGTGGATAGTCGGTAATTTCAGAGTTTGTGCACCTCTTCTTGTTCTATAAAATATGAATATGAATACTATGTGAGCCTGTTGACTTTGTATGTGCCAGTGGTGTGTTTTGGACCAGAAGAACATACAAAACTAGTAGAGCAGCATTCAAGTCTAGCATAGCAGGGGATAATAGCTGTCACTATCTCACCACATGTTAACTGTCACTTCATAAATACAGGTACTTATCGTATGAACTCCATTATCCTTACACTTGGACCATCCTCTGAGTGTGGAGTATAGAAAAGTCTCTAAATGCAAAGAAGTGCATTTGTGTGCAGGAGGGCAGTCTTTATGATCATCATTGTGAGGCGAGATCAAATTCTTGCAGGAACCAAGTATGATATTAGAGATAGTAAAAGTATGAATCAAGGAGTCACATAATCATTAGCACTTTATTTTAGATGTTCCGTTGATGTAAATCTTATGGTATAAAATTGTGGTATGCAATACTAGACCCTTGTTTTGATTGAAATAAAATGCCTTGAATTTAATCACCTTGACAAATGATTTTTACATATGTATATCAATATAAAATTTGACTGCATCATTTACAATAAATGTCAAAATGACTGGAAGAAATGATAAAGTAAATTTGTGTTGGAAGTCTTTGTTTCATCTTTGTGATTATTTGAGGTCATTCCTGCTAAATAATTGAGATGTTCATCAGCCAATATTTTCTTCCTTGTTTTAAAAACATTTCTTTACCAATCACATGTACAGAGCATTTAAAAAAAAGGTACCTAATGTTCAAATGCTAATAACTTTAAAAGTATAATTTTTACACATATTACTAGAATTATATATAAAGTGTACCAAACAGCTTTCATTTGGTATCTTTCCCAATCAGCAATGTCACACAATGCTTCTTCTTTGTCTTTGAAGATGACAGGTGCAAAACCCACTTTTTGCCACTCTGGGCTAATGAATGAATTTCACACATGTCATCTTCTAGAACAATGTACCCAGTCATGCATGATGCTTGTGATGTGCGAGTGGTATCAAATTTAAGAGCAGAATAGTTCCTCTTTAATTGTAGCTTACATTCATATTGTGATAATGGATGATTTTAAAATGACTGACCTTTCAACTTCGAGTAACTTATTTTTATACGCCCTGTATATTTCCATAATTTTATATGACATACAACATTTGAGACATTGATCTCATGTAAACATTTTTGGTACAAAAACATGGACGAAGACTACACTGTAAGCACCATCAATTGACAATAAACAATACGAGGCAATGATTGTCAATGGTTGTAATACTTAGTCTACAAGTATTACATATACATAAATGCAAAAATGGTTTACTTTTCTCATTTCATTCTCTTTTCCTGCAACAAGATAGTGTATAGTTGACATAAATTTTACAAATGTAAAGTTGAAAACGTTTTATGCTGCCAATTGTTTTTTAGACAAAGTAATTTATTTACAAGAAATGCCTGTAAATAATTGAAAATTAAAATTAAATCTTCAGCTAAAAATGTGACAGCATTTACGCATGCATCACAAAATATTTGCATTTTGTTTCCTTCAATCATCCTTACTTGTATATATAAGTCTTACTATTGTACAAAATATATCCATTCCAATTCGTACATCCTTTTTGATTTCAGTATCTTTATGATAATGACATTTCTCTGAAACCTGTATGACAACTGATTTAGTTGTTAAATAAGTTGTGAAATATATGCTTTATATTTCTACCAGTTTTTCTCTTTCTATACTTTGCTGCTATACATTTTCTGATCTTACTCAAAAGAGATGTTATAAGGCTTGTTTTTTCTCCCTTTAATCATTTGACTCCTCCAATAATATCAATATCCTTGCCACAACGTACATGTATTTTGCAACACTGCTACAACAAATGTCGCTTAAAAATGAAAACGTCCCAAGGTGTGAGTTATGTGTGTCCTCTGTACACAGTATGCTGTTGCCAATGTCCCATATACAGTGTTATTAAAGTAAGGTTATGAATGCTGAGAAAGTACATAGTTTCACTCCCAGTCGTGTGCCTAAGTACTGGGATTATATGTATCACAAACTATTCAGCTGCAATTCACAAAAGCACCAAAGGTTGTACAAAACTGAAGCAATATGATGAAGAGATATAGCAAGAAGGAAAAGTGGATGACAGAAGGACGACGAATAAGGAGAAGGAGTGGGAGGGAAATTGAAATCAAATGTTTTGGAGAATAAAGAAATGGAAGAATAAGAGAAAGTAGAAAGAGTAGTTGATGGGGAGGGGGAGGATGGGGAGGGGGAGGATGAGAAGAGGGAGCCAGAGGGCAGGAGAAGAGGTGGGGGGAAAGAAGAGGGATGAAGAAAGCAAAGATAAGTTGAAAGGGAGAAGAGGAAGAGAACAATTGAAGGACAAAAAAAAAAACCAGTTACCCAGAGAAAAAATTTTTAAGAGAGAACCATTGGCACTAATTGGGTATAAAACTTGGTATACAGAATGTTAATGGTCCCAAAAGAATATAAATGTATTTCTGTTAAGTATTTGGCACAACAAACTATCATGAAAGAAACTATGACTGTTGGAAAACAAAATAGCAAAGCTGATTGTATCTACATGCATGTACAAAAATATATATACACTATTTCAAAATCTGAGTCTAGGGTTTCCATAAAATCAGTTCTACTCTAGAAAACAAGCACAGAAAACCAAACATAGAACTACTGTGAATGTTCTTGGAATTTAAGACAAAATTAAAGTCTTGACACATGTGTATAAATCAAGTTTATGAATAGATAGATGCAGGGGACTCAAACATGCATGTTTGCTGGGTGTATTAAAGCATGAACCAGTGTACGGTTTGCATATTGTATGAAACATAAACATATGCTTCCTATAACAGTGGGGATATGTTCAGGAAACAATAATGATGACGGCCCATGATAACGGCCCACGATGAAGCACAAGGCGTGTCTCAGATACTGATACTAAGAAAATGTCAAGTATCCCCTACCTCTTCAAAATCAAGATTCAGTATGGGGGAAAGATTTACAGTAGTAATGATGGACAATGATGAAGGACAAGTTCTTTCTTCGATCTTGATATTGAGCAGCTCCGGGTCTTGGAATGAAGCTTGATAACCAGCAACAATAGCCAATCATGATGGAGGGATGGGGCCTTTCTTTATGTTGTCATGGAGAAGAAGTCGAGCGCGGCCAGGCTCTCAGGCATGAAGCCCTTGTAGCCGCCTGCCATCTGAAGCCCCTTGCCCCAGCTGCCCAGGGTGTTGCGGACCAGCTGGTACTGGGTGGCCGGGGTCTGAAGGTGCAGGGGGACTGGTGGGGTGGGGCCCTGGTGATTCTTGATGCAGTCCTTGACCCGGCTGTACGCCATGAAGACCTGCCGGGACTTGGGTGCCCGCGACAGATAGATGACACAGTGGGCAAGATTGAGCTGGGTGATGGGAGATAATGATTATGTTGATTGTACAGTTTTCATATCTGTCTACAAAGACCACTGTCTATAAAGACTACATGTATGTAACAGCCATTCTCTTAAGAACAAGCAAATGCACCTGTCTAGAAAGACCATGTGATCATTAAGGCTGCTTTCTCTCACTCACTTAGGATGGTCTTCATCCACAGGTATGATTGAACTAGTACTAGTTCTGCTTCTACCACTACTATGAGTTCTACTAGTACTACTAATAGTACCATTTCAGCTATTCCTAATACTACATGTACTATTGCTTTCTACTGCTACTGTTATAACCACTTCTCTTAGGGTCAATCCACGTCAAATCAACCAATGGTGTTAACCCGACCCCCTTCAATTTTCTTCAAACTCGCACCAAATGTTCCCCCAAGTGTCTGACGGAAGATTCTGAAATATTTTGCCCCAAGGTCAAATGGTTGCTAAGATATGGCCTCCCTTAGCAACCAATGCGTGATCGAACAACTGAGTTTAAATAAAATTTGCTATTTTTGATAGACCGCTGCAGCCAAGTTAGATGAGTTACGTTGCTCATTTCCTGTAAATTGAAAGAACTTTATAGTCTTAACATGCACAATGTATTCTGGTGCCGATCGGACCACCCATTCTTACGCATGACGTCAAGGAAAATGGTGTTAAGCGTCAATGGCAATGTGTTTGGGTGCATGTTTGGAAGCTGATAACTTTAAAACTCAATTAGTTTAGAACCCACTATTTTGCAGATATATAGTCTTTTACTTGCTCTACCCACCTACCAAAAATTGATCAAGAAAACATGCAGCGTTTTCTCGTAGAGCGCCCTCAAAGTTTGATTTTTTTAAAAAGTTGCCAAGTTCAAGGTCTCAAATCACCACTCGTCCCATCGAGGATCGACACCAATTTCGGTGTGTTGATAGACTTTTACCTATATTTTTATAGGATACCTAAACACTTTTGTGACCGAAATGTTGAATAGCTGATTTAAGCATTTGAAAATGGTTTTAAACACCCCAAAATCTATGTAAAATGACACATAAGAATTTAAGCACATTTCAAATTGTGATAACGCAGAGATGAA
The DNA here is from genome assembly GCA_963669155.1 of Arbacia lixula. NCBI lineage: Eukaryota > Metazoa > Echinodermata > Echinoidea > Arbacioida > Arbaciidae > Arbacia > Arbacia lixula. The sequence continues at coordinate 6,522,231 of OZ022581.1, read as the reverse complement.
AAGCCAAAATACAATGATATCTTCTGTGACAATAGTCTGCTATTAGTACTAAAAGAATATACATCACAAAGACTTTTGTTTTTTTGTCAATGACCTTAAAAAAGCACCTGAAAATCACAAGAAACAATAAATCAGTCAATTTTCCGTAACCATGGTTACCATAATGGTGTTAATGTGTGTTTACATTGATTTCTAATTGTGTGTCATTTCAGTACTAATGGTGACTTTAAGCTGGTAAGTGCATATCATGTTTTAATATATATTTTCTTTTAGCTACACATAATATCTTAAGTCATGTTCATATCTATTGACCTTGACACCATTCTGAAAGACCTGTAAAAGCCTTAAATTTAGCATTTTATCAACACTGGTGAGCCTTACATCATATTTCAAAATCATTTTTCTCTCGGACAGAATGCCTGATCATGATCACAGAGCAAGTAAAAGACTAAATAGTGGGTTCTAAACTAACTGAGTTTTAAAGTTATCAGCTTCCAAACATGCACCCGAACATATTGCCATTGACGCTTAACACCATTTTCCTTGACGTCATGCGTAAGAATGGATGGTCCGATCAGCACCAGAATACATTGTGCATGTTAAGACTATAAAGTTCTTTCAATTTACAGGAAATGAGCAATGTAACTCATCTAACTTGGCTGCAGTGGTCAATCAAAAATAGCAAATTTTATTTAAACTCAGTTGTTCGATCACGCATTGGTTGCTAAGGGAGGCCATATCTTAGCAACCATTTGACCTTTGACCTTGATTTCACGTGGATTGACCCCTTAACCCATTTGCGAGAGAATACACTTTTACAGTACTTTTTATGTACAAGAAAAATCTCAATAACAGAGCCTTAATCATAATTAAAGTGTATGACCTTTTGTTATAATCCCATATGAGCTGTATGAATTTTTGGCATCTCAAGCTCTCTTAATAACTCTGGCTGGAGTGAGGCCTGGGATACACCAATTCATGCGACTGCCACACGCAAGAACTAGGTCACGTACCTCATGATTACGTATGAACGTTTTTGGAACCCCTTGTGAAGTGCTGAAGTAGTAAGCTCCACAACCTGTTTGCAATGGGACCACCCACTCAACCACTTGCAACTCCTACCACCCACCTAACCTTAAAGCCGGGGTACTTGGAGTGTGCTTGTTACAGGGGATAGAGGGGGCATTAAGCCCCCCCCCCCCCCCTCCCTCTGATTGTGACAACAGAACACACGATGGCCACAAAATTTGGCACATTTGTCCCTTGTGGTGTAATCTCTAAGTATGCATAAGCAGGTTTTAGATTTTAATTAAAATCTATTTATTGTTCAAATCCTTGATAACTATGGCATACCTTCTCAGATAATAAAAGCTATTTCCATTATGTATAACCACTCAACAAGCTTTGTAGAAAGCATGGACGGCCCAATATTTGTAATGCGCAAGACTTGCTTTCATCTGTAGAGAACGCTTCAGCAAAGGTTGGTCTGTTTCTTAACCCAAAGAAAACTGAGTACATGACACTAAACGAAGAGGCTGATCATCCTCCAATCACCTCCAGAAGAGGCTTACAAATCAAGGAAGTAAACGATTTTAAATATCTAGGATCGTTCCTTGTAGACTCAAAGGAAGACTTCATGTCACGCAAAGGTCAAGCATGGAATGCATGCAATAAATTACACCACATTTGGCAGTCTGAAATGTCAAGGTCTACAAAAGTGAATTTTTTTAGGGCCTGCGTCGAGAGCATCCTTCTTTATGGTTCAGAGACATGGACCATGAAGAAGGCACTACAGGACCACCTCGATGGGACATATACTCGGTTACTCATGAGGGTACAAGATATTACCTGGAGGGAACACAAAACAAAACTAGAGATCTATGGAAATATACCACTTATCTCTACCATTGTTGCTCATCGTCGAACGAGATTCGCTGGTCACTGCTTTAGGGCTAAAGAGCAAGTAATATCAGATGTCATTTGCATGAGACTCCCGTGCCCTAACAGAGGAAGGAGACCTCTGAACTATATGGATTGTATTGCAAGGGACATCCAGTGTGAAACTGGGGACTTGCAGACATTGATGAATGATAAAGACTCATGGCGTTGCATTGTGAACTCAATCTCGGATGCGTCCGCTTAGTAGTAGTAGTAGTTATTGTTAATTAATCATGCTAATATATGCACATATTTCTCATCATCTATGTGATGGATAGAAAGTACTCTTTTCAAGCATGCAGCTTCTTTATGATTTGATCAATAATTTTATAGCATGAGAAAATTGCAAAAGCCACGTTTTCCCCTTTGTTTTTCTGTGAATTTCTTATGTATTTCGTTGTCTTTTTTTACACCGTTATTGGGCTCTGAAGAGACCAAAATCAATCAATTGAAAAGATAAGAATGAAAAATGATTGGGGTTTTTTAAGTGTATGAAAGAAGACACTTTCCATTGGTTTTGTACACAAAATCACAAAAATTGAGCGGAAAGTGGGCTAACATCGTCTGGCGAAAATGATGCAACCTCGCGATAGCATACCCGGTCATCACGATTTTGGTCTCAAAAGTTGCGCAGTACTACAAAGAAAGTAATAAAATCTTGCAGCGATATCTTTATGCCCCCCTCCCCCCCCCCCCCACCCCCTACCACGCCACGCCGGACCTTATTAGGGTTGAAATTGACTCATATGCAGCCCCTTCTCACATTATCAACTATGACAGCCTCAACAACCCAACTCACCTCGCATTCAGGCATGCCAATGCACTGACAGGCTTGGTATGTGGAAACGGCTTGCACCAGTGCTTGAGAATCAGCTAGGCCTGGCAAGACACAAGGGAGACAAACACAAATTGTTACATACAAAATTAAACATTCTCATGCACAAATAAAAGTATAAAATTATATATTATGAGAGCATACATGTAATTAGTTGCTATATCTGTATGCAATTTTTCAAGTTCACAGCACAAGTTGAAGTTTAAAGGATTAAAAGTAAGGCCCGTAACTTGCTCTTATCCAGAAGAATTGTCGATCGGCAAACAAAGCACCCCAATGGATGAAACAATCGGCAACAAAGCCCATGAAAAATTCAGAAAATGCCTGCTGGCTGCACGCTGCAATACAGAGTGGTGTCCGCATGCAGACCGTGCAGCCAGAATCCTTGGGCGCTTCATAAGTGTCCACGAGTAGTGCGTTTCATTTTTGCACTCTCATTTGCACTTGCATACTCGCAGCATAGGCCAGCGCATTGCTCAATGATTGCCCACTGTATGTCTCTCCTCGGGAACCAACTAGGCACACACTGGAATTACACTCACCGATGTCTTCACTGGCACACACGACCAGTCTCCTAGCAACGTACATGGGGTCCTCTCCTCCCAGCAACATCCGACCCATCCAATAGAGGGCAGCATTCGTGTCCGACGCCCGGATGGACTTCTGAAGCGCAGATGCACAGTTGTAGTGTTCCTCTCCTGTAATGAATTTCGGGACAAATGTCCACAATTTATGGAACTACCCTCATTCTACTTTGTATATTACTTTGTATGCAACATGCTTCTTCATATTTTACAAATCGAATAGCAAATTATGATGAATATGTACAAAGTATCAATAAAAAATTGTAGAAGTTTGTTTGTACTAGCTCAGCTACTTCATGGTTATAGGTAAGGGTAAGTACGTAGTGGTAAGACAATATTACTGGACCTGTGGTCAATGGAGTGTCATTTTACTGTGACCATGGGTCCCCTTCATGTTTGATTTCAAGATACCAGGAACAAATCATCTCAAAGTGATGAAATTGCCACAATTAAATCCAAACCCGGTCATGATGGCAGAAGAGTTCTGCCATGGACATGACCCGTAATCATGACCACTTCTTCCGCTAACCCTCAGAGCAATGTGCAACAATGTACACAAGCATTACCTGCCCTGTCATAAGATATATGGGCCCTCTCCAGTGTGTCCTTGATATGATCTACGGTGATCACGCTGGACATCTGAGTGACCTTGGTTGACCCCTGCTGACCTCCAGCTGACCCTTTGCCCACATCCAGCACCATCTGGAGCGAGTTGAGGGCCGAGCGAGCGTCTCCATCGCACAGGTTGGCAAGGAGATAGAGGGCATCTCTCTCAATGGACATAGGCGACCTGGCAAGACCATATTTGGTGAAAGTGCAGTGTAATTCAACCATTTATGTCACCACGACGCAGGGAGCAATGAAGCATAAACATTCTAAAATGAAACATTCCTTATTTTCTTTAAAAGCAAATAAACTGGACACCATATACACATGAATCCTGCAAATTAGAAGTTTGAGTGGCACACACAAAATTGGTTTAATATCCAATACACATGTAATCAGACTTGTAAACCGTACTGACCAGCGTATAAGCTTCATGTTTTTTTTCTTAAAAATCAAAGTCTGGGTGTGGCTTAGATGGAGATCTCGTGTGTGGCGTGCGACCTCGGTGCATGTGCAGTCAATGCAGTCCATGCATGATCCAGCCATTGCCACAGCATGTGTGCTACACGGCGAGTACGTGTATATAGGTACATACAAGAATAGAGCGATCGTAGTCGATGAGACAGAACAAATCACGAGGGTGGGGGCGTGATTGATAGCGAGCAATAAGACTTGATACTGTCAAGATAAATATTGGGGAAGTATTGTGATATTTCATCCATTTAATTTGTTATACTTTGCCACTATCACTACATTAAAAATGCGATGTAGTGAAGTGGGCGCGTAAAAAGCCGAACAGCGGGTCGGAGACCTGGGCACGAGCCATATTTGGCAATGGCAATAAAGACGGTCTTGTGTTAACGCCCTCAACATTCGTTGGCTAGCATGTACTATACAGCATTGGATGCCTATCAAAGCCATCTACATGTATGTTGTTGTTGAATGTTGTCATACAATCCAGAGGGTACAGTAGGTAAAAGTAATTACAATTGAAGTGAAAGTAAGGTATAAATAATGTGTGACTGAATTGTTTTGGCTCAACCTACACTCAAAGTGTAGACCAGCTCAAGGATCCAATTACCTGTAAGTGCGGTCTATATAATATGTCACCTTGCCAGGTTAAAAAATCCTATATTTGACCTTGTTAAGATGCCAGTGAAAATATTGCATGTAGTGTCAGGGCGATTTAGCTCCCACAATGTATAAAAGAGCTCCCAAACATAACCAAAGTGCCCCTGTGAAACACTCATTTCCCCAGAAGGGTGTACCGCTAAGCATGGTAACAAGGCGAGAGAGTGGAAATTCCCGCTGTAAGATGTCATGATCGCACTCACCCCTGAGTGGCTGGGGTGACTGAGAGTGGGTCGTCCAGGATGGTCACCTGGCAGTCCTTGAGGGCCCTCTCCAGAATCAGCAGGATGCTCTCGGGACTCAGCTTCTCAAGGACAACTACACGGCACCGACTGAGGAGGGCGCTGTTGACTCGGAAGGACGGGTTCTCCGTGGTAGCGCCGATCAGGATGATGGTGCCGTTCTCAACGTGAAGCAGGAAAGTGTCCTTTGAAGATGTAAGGACACAGAAGGAAGACACATTATTCTTTGCACAATTACAATGACACCTGCGTTGGCAACCATCGACACAAAAACAAATCCTGTCTAATAAAGACCACACTTTTTTTGTGTCCCTTCTATCATTTTACTTGAAACCTGTATCAAAGTACCAGCAACCTGTAAAGGACAGGCTCAGATATTGATTTGCATCCTACGGTACAACATGTACACCTTGGTTTTTTTTTAGAGCCACTGACTCAAGAGTGTCAAGTGGCTGGAATCTGTTTGAGGTGTCTATCGGCTGTCAGGCCACCGTTGACCCTTCAGTAGCCCTGATAGCCCCCCCACCCCTACATTTTTCATGATAATTCCCCAATGCACTCAGGTATTGCAGCGCGACTTCATAAGTTTTTTCATTGAAAACGACTGGGTATACCGTTACGAAATCATGTGACCTTTTGTCCATGCATGTCAGCCCGAAAATTGCTAAATTTTGTGATTTGTGTACAAACCATAATTCAATATCAGTTTTCATAAAAAGAGATATATCATTGGCTATTTGGACTTGTTTACAGTTCTGGTGCTTGTTTTGGGGTTCAAAGTAATTAATTTATCATAAGAAGAAAAAAGCTAAAAAAAAACAGAAATACATAAAAAAATAAGAAATTACAAAAACAACAGAAAACATAAAAACTGGGGTCATCTAAATTTTTTGTTGTATTGTTATTACAAATGGTCTAAAGAACAAATGAAACCAAATCCAATGTTAAGTTATGAAGAATATATGATTTATGTCTAAAACTAAGAATTTTATGAATGTTATGGAATTTTTCTGCATAACTTACCATAATTATGCAAATTAATACATTTTTCAAAAATGGTAAAATTACTTTTGTGCCTTACACACCGCACTTGACATGCATGCAAATTTTCATGGTGAACAGCCGCTTCCAGCCATATCTTAGGGGAGGGGCCCAGGCTATTTCGGGTTAAGGGGTAGCTGCTTTCACCTTATAAGTACATCTGTATGCTATGTCCATCAGTGTTTTCCATTGGGGTGCACATTCATACATGGAGAGCTACATGACTGTTTCCCTGTGGGGGCTGCTTGCCAGACTATCAGTACTTCAGGGTAGCTTTGCTAGTTGTTGCATACCTGTTGCGTCTTGTTGAAGCGATGAATCTCATCAATGAATAGAATCGTCTTTCTCCGGAACATTCTCTGCTCATTCCTAGCGATCTCCACAGCAGACTTGACATCCCCGACATTGCTGGTCGTAGCCGAGAGGGTAATGAAGCGATGCGTGTTTCTCACCTTTGCTTGGCGGGCAATCACGTTGGCAAGTGACGTCTGGTGGATAGTGTGTTGATTCACAAACATATGTACGACCATTTGCAAAGTGGGTTTGATACTTTTAACATGCAATATGCAATGTGGGTGGGTGTCAACTCAATATCTTCAACACACATGTACACTTCAGCTCAAAGGAATTGGTGTAGGGAAAGGGAAAGGGAAGAAAGGGAAGGAGCCTCAGTTTTAAACCACAGTATATTTTGTCTGGTTCAGCACGAAATACGATGCTTTAGCCTAAAAAGCATCATGTTTCATGTTGAACTGGACAAAATATACCGCAGCTTAAAACTGAGGCCCATTCCCTCTCTTCCTTTTCCCTTTCCTTATGCCAATTCCTATGAGCTGTTGTGTACATGTATGTTGATATCAAACACGCATTATACAACACCTAAGTATATCTTTGGCATTTGATTGGAGGATAATAGGTCACATTTTACAAAGAAATTTTAGGCTTACACCCAGTAGTAAGGATAGCGTGCTCGATCTTGTAAATCTTGGAACCAGACGGGATTTGAACCTGCAATCTACTGCTTACCAGGCAGGGAAGTCCCTGCCTGGTAAGCAGTAGATTGCAGGTTCAAATCCCGCAAGCTTTTTTTAGTTCACGGATCAAGACACGACAACATGGAAACAAATACCAAAGAATTTCATCTGACTCATGAATATTTATGAGTAGTCTATTTACAGGATGGACCACGCTAACCTTACTACTTGGGTGTATGCCTAACATTTCTTTGTAAATTGAAACTACCCCAGAAAGCCCTTTCACTAAAAATCTAGCCGAATAGGTCACATGATATTGAGTACCTGTATTTGTTCCATTCCATGGCTTATCACGCATTTTTTATCCATACCATTTTTTCCATTGCACGCCTCAACCTTTTTAGTGTACATGTATCCGTGGCACGCAAAATCTTCGCAACACATTTCTTTCTAGCTGCTATTTTGAGTTTTAGAGGAAAAACTTTGGGCCCGCTCAGGGAACTCCCGCAGTGTTGTGACCAGGCGCAACTTGAATTTCCGTTGGTTTGCTCAAGCCACAGGAAATCAAAACAAATGAATCAGGCTCCTCCGTATTTATATCTAACGTTAAGGGCTTAGAGCACGGACACTACCACAAGGTCCATTGTGAAAATTCTGTTACAAGAAAGCAAATTTAACAAAAGTTAAAAATATGAATTTAAGGCCATCAGTATAACTGAAATCAGCATCCAAAGAAGATTTCAAAAAGTACTACCAACCAAGTATCCCAACTCACATGTGTGTTTTGATAGTGGGCTTATGTTTCTTATTCTTTATGTGAAGTTAGAGACGGACATGTCATACAAAACCTTCATAACTACATGTAATGAGTGTCTTACCTTACCACAGCCAGGTGGTCCCCAGAAGATCATTGAAGGAATGTTTCCAGCATCTAGGAGACGCCGAAGTGTCCCGGTAGCACTAAGGGCTTTGTTCTGACCAATAAGAGTGTCCATAGTATAGGGCCTCATCCGCTCTGCCAGAGGTCTAAAGTCTGGCCTGGGCTGGGCAGGGGAGGACCCAAATGTGGGCTTGGCAGTTTGGGGGCTGGACTGGGCATTGGTCTTGGCTTGCTGAGATGTTTGGCTGGGGGATCTCCCCATCGGGACAGGGCTCTGTGCATTAGACTTGATCCCCTGGTAGTTTGGGCTGGAAGATTGCACATTCTGTCTCGCCCAGAATGACTGACTGGCCTGCTTCTGGGTGGGAGTCGAACCACCAAACGCTGCATTGATGGGCGACTTTTGATTCACCTGACTGGATCCAATACTACTAAGAGGCTTTTTGTGCTGTGAAGACAAGAGTCTGTCATTATTTGTTGTTGCTTTTGAAGGAGTTGAGAGTTTTGGGGAAGCTTCTACCGACGATCTAGCCTGTCTTGCAGCCACCGTCTCTTCATCTTCCTCAAAATTAAAGACGTCATCATCAGTCCCCTTGTCTTTGTGTTTCCTTTTACGCTTCTTCTTCTTCTCTCCCTTTTCAGACTTCTCTCCTTTCACAGATTTCTCTCCTTTCCCAGACTTCTCTCCTTTCCCAGACTTCTCTCCCTTTCCAGACTTCTCTCCCTTTTCTACTTTATTCACATTGGGTTTATTCACTGTTTTCTTTGGCGAAGTACTGCTACTACTCCCATCTGCACTACTCGACTCCTTTTTAGCCTTTTTTTTCCCTTTCTTTTTCTTTTTTTCAGAAGTGGAAGTCTCTTTTGGTTTCTCATTTGCTGGTGACTTGAGTATGGCAGCCCACTCTGCAGTTAGTTTGCCAACGTGTTTAGCGACCTCTGCTTCCTCCTCCTCTGTCTCTGCATAGGAATCTGGCTTAGACCGCTTTCTGGGAGGAGAAGACTCATCTTCCTTTGATAGACATTTATCCAGGTGAGCGTTGATCGCCTGAGGGCTGCACTGGCGCCCACAAATTGGGCAATCCACTGAGTTTTTAGCAGGAGAACTGGCACTCTGTCGCACTGGTCGTGGCATGATTACAAATCCTTGTAATCCAAGCAGGTGCAGGAATTGTTTAGATCCTCAGCTCGTCATGGCACTTCTTCCAAATCTGCATCAACAAATCTGCACCAGATGATATCAGAATTCAAATCATTTTTTAATTGGCACAGTTGAAGTGTATAGCTCATATTCTCTTTAAAGATAAACCTGACTTTGCTTTGAACCCAATCTTTGAATTCTTCTTCTTCATGATATTGCATAAAAAGCAACTATTTTTGCAAGTTAGCACTGTTAAAAGTACTTTACCAAATGGCAGTTTTAAAAAACATCTGTGCAATAACCATAGAAATCTGCATCAACAAATCTGCACCAGATGATATCAGAATTCAAATCATTTTTTAATTGGCACAGTTGAAGTGTACAGCTCATATTCTCCTTAAAGATAAACCTGACTTCGCTTTGAACCCAATCTTTGAATTCTTCTTCTTCTTTGAGGGTACTGTCTAACACCCACCCTAATGCACGGGCCAACCGGACAATGCGAGACTAACTGAAAGACTGCTCAGCTCATATTACATGAAGATTGTGTGAGCTTGTTTTAAGCTGTTTAATTTGGGAATATAAGTTTGGCCATGGGCCCACTATCTGAGCACCAAATGAAATGCATGTTGCAATGACAATGAGTGGTGCAAGTACAAAATTGATTGGTCTAAAGTAACATGCCCAAAATTCGGCCAAACTATGTTGCAATGACAATGAGTGGTGCAAGTACAAAATTGATTGGTCTACAGTAACATGCCCAAGATTCGGCCACTTAAAGACTTTTTAAGCTTTAAATTCATGATATTGCATAAAAAGCAACTATTTTTGCAAGTTAGCAATGTTAAAAGTACTTTACCAAATGGCAGTTTTAAAAAACATCTGTGCAATAACCATAGAAATTAAATTAATAGGGCTGTTAATGAATTGGGTTTTCGGCACATGAGCTGGAAAACCGCTGAAATGGTATACCCATTTGCAGACTTGTACGGCGGCTATAACTACGGGGGAGCTAAATGAGTTCCTATTGTTATCGTGGACCAAAAATGTTTTCTCATGGGTTGGGAAATACAGTTTGTTTGCTGTGTGATGGCACATGAAAAATAGTAACGTTAACTTCATATTCCACCCACACAGGGCACGAATCCATCATTTTGGTAAATTCTGATGCTATTACTGCGACCCTTTTTTCTTAGCGTATCAACTAAGAATTGTGTGATATGGATTTTGACTTGTGCAGAGGTAATTTTGATTGAAAATTTTGTAATTTTATTTGTTGATTTGGGGAATTATATTTGTACAGAATTGATGTGCTTTTTAATGTAATGTATTATGTGTGTTTTTCCGATTTCTGTGATATCAGTGAAAGAACATTGCCGGCGTGACCGAATAATGGGCACGTTTCTTTCATCAGCTACCAACCCCATACGCCGTGTAAAATGAAAGTACTCACAGGTCGCCTTCCTTATGTTACTCTATATCTAATCCGCCAGTTACACTGAAAAAATAATCCTTTACTCATAATTTCAAGTTGTTTTTTAAATCAGGTTGTACGTCCCACCACCACTGTAATCTTCAGAGAATTTGCTGTTGGTTACACATAGCTTTGCACACAATAAAACCTTGCAATGTATTCTAGCTGGAAGAGTTTTAATCGTGCTATTGTAAATCATAAGGCGAAACAAGGTATTTGCAAATTGAAACTACACACATGTTCTGTTAAATATGATATCAACTCAGAACACCAATGAGCCCTTCCACGTTTTTGTATTTTGTATGCCACAAAATTGGACATGAGAGCTTCTACAAATTACGACCTTAATAATGCCATCAGACTTTGATAAAGACTAGTCACGGTGCAAATTTCTATTTGTATGCTAATAACAGTCATTCGATGTGTAAACATAGCAGAGAGCAGACACTGCTACAAAACAAAAGGTGAATGGGAACAAATCTTGGATTTTCTCCCAGTGAATTGGCTAGCCAATATGATTTTGAAGGTTTAGCGGCATGACATGAATGTTTGAATCATGGGAAGACTTTTAAAGCGGCCAGCCGTTGGGAATTCATGTATTCGCTCCCCTGGTCCGCGCTCCAGGCTAGCTAACTAGGCTAGATGTTCAGTACAGTGCGATGCTTCGTCTAGCTCGGTGAGCAGTCCAGCATGCATGCCTCCAGTGATAGCGCTAGCGCAGGCTGCAAATTTTCTGAAGGTGTAGCCTCTGACTTCGGCCTTCGCGTCACTTTCAGACGTTCTCCCAGTTGCCTGTGCCTTTAAAAAGTCGAAGAATTTGATGGATTTTAAGTCCCCACAATTTATGTGCACAATAACCACAAATCCCTATGGACCTAAATATGTGTAGTCTTTATACAGCAAGTATTACACATATAACAGGTATGAAGTGTTAATGTTAGTTTTACTTTGTCTTTGATGCAACGCCAATGCAACACGCAGCAGCAACAAATAAATGACAATGAATGTTGTTTTCAAAACCTACCGATTTAATATTCACAAAAATAACAATACTTAAATATCATGTATCACTCTCAAATTATATTTGTGATGTAAATGCAAAACAATGGGGCCAAAAAATCTTCCAAGCCTAAGTTTACGAATCACGACATGGATACTTCTATTTCAAAAACCTTAAACAAATTTTCTAATAGGTGGGACAAAAACATTCGGACAGTTCGAGACATGATCTATATTTTTATCTTACGACCCACATGCGAATATTGGATATCTTTAAAAATAAAAAATGCATTCTATGTTCCCACTCTTGTTAAAATTATTCAGAAAGGCGAACGATTTCGACAACGCTTTCAACAAAACAGTGAAAATTTAAGGAACCTTACCTCCGCAATGCACAGTGAAAAAAGGGAACGCGATAACCCTCAAATTGATTTACCGAATTTGGCGACCATATAAACCTGGCTAAATATTACGGTATCTTTAAGCCGTCCGGACGCATCCTTAAAAAATAAAAGAATATGTTTATTTCATTTAAAAAACAACAAATTTCGTGACGTGAAATCGCACGTTTTTCGCACATAGGCACTTATCATCCTAATATTCTATATTTAAAGTAAAACATTGACAAAAGTTGCATGATGTTGCAAGTTATATGAAATCTCAAGCGTTTTGAAAATATCTTCTACCTTTCTTTATACCTTGGGGTATATTTTCTAGGCCCATGAGAAGCTCATATATTATGTACCGTTCAACGTCTTACAATCATTAACTTCTGACTAAGGAATGACTTGTAACATTTTTTTTACAGGAATGCCTCAAACAAACGATTAGTCATACGCTCATTTTAAAGCGTTTGGAGTTTCTCACTTAACTCAAAAGTGACTGTCACATTGTCCATCATTCAACATTATAGAAAGTAACAAATAGAATATGAACTAAAGAGTCGCGATGAAACAGTCTTTTGATCAAAATATAATATTACGGGCCCTACAAGCAAAATAAATAGTTAATAAACCGTAATTTAGGTACATGTAGTTTCACAAAGCGCTGGGCTGATTTGGAACAATACATCCGTTTCAGCTTTTTCGAAGACACCATATTGACTTCCATTGTTCTCTCGTTAAGCGTTCGCGTGTGCTCGTAAACTTGAATGCGTTGTCCGTATGCCGAGCAGAGATGCCGAGCAAAGCGCCATCTCGTCATTTGAACGATGCTTTCCTTAATTCCTTTTTATTACCATTATAACTATCAAATTGCATTAATTCAATCACAGCAGTATTAATTCGACACTAAATAATGGTAATCCTGGGTCATCTTGCATTATTGAAAGTTACGATTAATCCTAAGTCCCAAAATTAAACGCAACTCCTAAAAATGAAACCAACTCATGAAAATTAAACGCAACATTGGGTTTATCTATGAGCAATAATGCGATCAATATAAAGGCAAGCTGCGTATTTTCATAACTTTACTTTAGTGCAAGGCGGCCCTGGGTTAACGGCACCGGCCCTTCCCCTCAAGAAAACCATGCAGTTGGCCTAAAATCGAGGTGTCTACTTGCTGCATGAAATTCACATTTTCAAAGCGTACCAAAATATTTGTTTCTAGGTTAATATAGTCATGCAAATGAAATCTACGAAGTTTTAATATTCGGGTATGGCCGTGATTTAGAAGCCCCCCTCCACCCCCTCCCCCACCCCCATGGGCGGAAATCCCGGGGGGACGGGGGGGGGGGTCGCATCCCCCCCCCCACCATTTCGAAAGGGGCCCAAAGGGACACAATATCAAATGTCCCCCCCCCCCCACTATTTTCGGTCGGATTAAATTTTGTTCGAAAAACGTCATAATCCCCCCCCCCCACCATTTCGAAGGGGGGACACAATATCAAATGCCCTCCCCCCCCCCCCCCACACACACTATTTTCGATCGTGTACCCCCACGAGACTGGGCGGATTAAATTTTTTTCGAAAAACGTCATAATCCCCCCCCCCCCCCCCCACCCCCCTCCCCCTCCACTGAGAGCATTTTCAGAGACTGGGCGGGATTAAAAAAAAAATGAGTGAAAAAAACACCTCCCCAAAATCCCATCACACAATGTGTGCTCACTCATGCATGAATGAGTGGATTAATGTGATTTTCACACGACAGTTTAGTCAATAAGTGAAGGTAAAATTCTGCGAAGTTATGTTCCTCAAAACCTCTGCGGTAAAAAAGTTATGTTTTTTTCCTTTTTTTATTGGGGGGGGGGGGGGGGGGACTTACTTTTTTTGTTGTGTTTAATTTCCAGTGTGTGTAATAAGATCAGATATGAACTCCCAGCGCAGGCTGAACGGTCAATATATTTCTCAAACAAGATTTTCTTTTGTTATTCAGAGGAGACACTGCCTAATTAGAAATGCAGCATATTGTTTCAAACACCTGAATGTCTTGAATTTTTATGAGGCGGCGGTCATCACAGAGCAAAGGAAGTGCAATCCATGATAGGTCCATTAACCGTTTAATCAGTGCACATTCACTGTACTCGATCTTCTCAGTCTTCTAGTCGCGAAAGAATGCCTTACAAAGATTTTCTCTTTGATCTCTCATGTTCGAATCTGCAGACTGGATAATTTTTTGCCTGGATTTGACGTATAAACAAACTAGGATGCGCAGAAAAATCAGTGGGGAAATACCCTCACCCCATATGCTTGCGCAGTTGTGACACGTAATACCTGCAATGCATCTGTAAATATTCAATCGAGGAATATTGTTACAATAAGGTAAACATTATCTAAATGTGATTTCTAGTTACAGTACAAAAGTTTCGACTTCGTTCACACTGCTCCGCATCATATTCCATTAAAAAAAAAAATGCTGAAACAATATTTTCCTCTCAGACAAATAACACGAAAAACGTGACCAGCCGTGGCCAATCTAATATTTTCATGTTGCATTCGCTTGTTTTCACTCGTTCTCGTTAACTTCAATTTCGTGACAAAATTAAGAGTTCATCAGCGAAAGCTGAAATGTATTCATGTTTAGGAATATGCATGACCTAGCATAAAATCCAAAAATGGACATTTTGACGCAATCGCGTATGCATCATACTGTTAGGAGGAGCTGCCAGTCATGACTATTGAGTGGCGGATTCAAACCTTGTTCAAAGGGATGGATATCCATTGGTCATGCGCACGAAATCGCCACTATCGAAGTTATTGCAGATCTTGAGGGTGTGTCGATCTTGCGGAATATCGTGCCACAAAGAGCTCATCTTATTATACTGCTTGAAAATGAAGTGTTTTTTTTTCTTTTGAGAGTGGAACACTGAACACAAACACTTTCATGGGGAATTAAGATCGCATAAAGATATTGTTGACAGTGTTTTACTCTGTAGTTACCATATAGGGTGGACGATGTTTAGGGCACCTGCTTCGCATGCAGTATTACTCCCGCAATGACGAGTGACTGGAATGTTCCTCGATTTATTGCTAGAGTAAATATCCTTTAGCGCCATCTTGTGCCCAAGTGAATGCCTGCTTTTCCTGGGGATACACAGTAGTCTGCAAGAACAGCCTCAATTCTAACACTGTCTCAAAACATGCGTCTGAGAGATCAGACTAAAATCAGATTTGCCAGTTGTGTACATAGTTAACTCTTAACTTGCCGGGGATAAAACCCCTCTGTGCCGGAGGTTTTCTCTATTACAGTTTGGTCGCAAATTTGCGACACCGGCAAGTTACACCTTAGCCGCAAAAATGCGACAGCGGCAGGTAGGTTAAGTAGGTCTTTGCAGGTTCAGAGTCATTGATCCAGACTTTCAAAGGAAGAGAAAATCAATATTCTCAATGAGATGGGGGATGTCACAATGAGAGAGCGCAGCAGCTTTTTTTTTTTTTTTTTTTTTTTTTTTTTTTTAACAGGGTAGCCCCATCAGTGAGCTTGCACTACTTAATGGGGGTCCTGTGTACAAATAATACATAGTAACATGACATGGCTGTAAACAAAAATGGCAATTAACAAAGATCAAATGATGTAATAAAACTTAACAAAAGAAGGAGGACCGATGCTTCCACATGCAAAAGTAATAGGATTGATACTAAATAGTTGTACCTCGTAAATATGTGAGATTTTATAAATATCGATAGATATTCTTGCAGGCTAAAATTCCTTTAAATATTCAATTAGATTTTCATTTTGACAAATCCAGACCAGGACACTTAGCTAATTACATACAAAATTAGCTAATTTCATACAAAAACACACGTGCACCATTGTACGGTGAATATATTTGTTGCTCGCCGACGGACAAACCTCAGTCTCAGATAAGTCCTGACATTACCACTCATCGCGTATTGTTTGAAAAACGTGCCTAACACGTGTGTATTATACATATCGAAACAGGTAGTCTATATTTGGCATCAGTGCACTATCCAGGAGTGTTGTGTAGTACATGTGGTAGCTAGATTCAGGGTATGATGTATGTAAGCATACTACCCGCTCCACCCCTCACATGGCTTTTTGATATTTCTTAACCCATAAACTGTATAGCACCGTTCTACCTGCTGGTTTCAATCAACAAATTATTGAATAAATCAATCATAAATCGAGTGCCAGTAATTTCGGAATTTCTTGTTTATAATTATATGTCTGTTTGTTGGTTTGGGGTAGCCTATCGCTGCATAATTACCAAAAATATAGCCTAGGCCTAACAATATTATCATATTTTTGTTAAGCACATCGGTCCTCCTATAAGCTCCGGTAAACCGATAACACTGTTTGATACTTCCTCTTTACGTTAGAATATATCTGATGTTTTCATGATTCCGAAATCCCCGAAATGAGAGAAATATTGACATTCGACTTCGAGAAGATTCGCTGGCTGATGCCAAAACAACTTGATATTGCGCAATACCCAACCAACGTGTGGAGCACGTTTCAGGTTATTGCGCAATGTCATGATCTAAATATAGACATCACCTGAAAACGTCATCAACCTGATGAACAACGAGCCAATCACAAACCGTGTTGATAACGTCATCTCCTAATTAGATATGCCGAAGTGTATCACTACTTCACTACATGTGCACATAAAAAAAGTAGTTACATCTTAAACAAGCTAGTATTCATATATTAAGCCAATAATAGTTTTTACAAATAGAAAAAGAAGAGAGTGCAAATGTATTTCAGCTCTTTTTTTTACATCTGTGCAATAAAACGACACAACTCTACAATTGGAAAAACCCAGACGATGAAGGGAATTCCCGCGGATGGATACCACTATTTGAGCTGTACACATTATATACTTGCTGTTCACTGACTTAGCACATAGTCTTTCTGTAATTTGACAAGAACGGACATGTTTTCGCCAATTTAAAAGTTGTATTTTATCTACAACGCACCGTCTCGAATTGCTCACTCGACTTAATCAGTTCGTACCGTGCAGGTCGTACAGTGATTTCTGATGAACTTTAATTCTCGTCATACACCTATTCAGCCACAATGTCACTTCGGCACGGCAATGGATATGGATTCGCCCGCTAATTTTTACGACTGCGACAACGAAGTCAGCAAGCATTTCCAAGTTAAAACTGAACCATTCGATATCGACACTGACGACACACACGGCCATCTGACGCATTTCCTCAATTCGGAGGACTCTGTCGATCTCGAGAGTTATCTCAATACTGGTGAAGAACTTCTGCGCCAGATCGGGAACGTTGAAGCTTCAACTAGTCATCGAATGGTGAACCACGGTGTAGCCGGAACTCGGGGCAGTTTGAATCACGACCAGCACCCTCTCACCGCACAGCTTCGCACCGTCTCTGAACAGGCTGCTGACCAGATGCATTTTGAAAATATGCCGCTACCGCAGCAGCTGTTGCAGCAGTCTAACGGGCACGTTTACCATGACCAAACTGAATCAATCGTGCCAGATTACATCACCATGGAGGTCACGAGCGAGGATTCGACCCCCGTGTCCAGCCCGGGGCAGCCCACAAGCCCTGCGACCACCACCACCACCTCGGCCGGCGGCTCCGCGACCACGAAGCGGAAGCGAGCCGTACCCGACCCGGGCACAGAGGAATACAAACAGAAGCGTGAAAGGAACAATATCGCTGTCAGGAAATCAAGGGAGAAGACGAAACAGAAAAATCAGGAGCTGCAGAGCAAGGTTGGTGAGCTCCAAGGGGAAAATGCAGATCTGAAGAAGCGTGTGGAGATGCTTACTAAGGAGCTGACGGTCCTGAAAAGCCTCTTCGTGAATGTTGGCAAGGCAGTGCCCCCAACACTGGACAAGGTTGTGAAGTAAGGGAGTACCAGCGAGTCCAAGGCCAGGGTGTCTTATGACTAGCCACTTCATCTGTGCCTGTCCTGTCCACGCTCCAGTCATTACCGTTGCACAAACTAGCTACGCGCTATTAGACCTGAACATGTGCTACAGCGGAAGGAACCAATAAGACTGAAGGAGAACAGCGCCAAGATGTGAAGAAGGGACAACTCCTAGATTTTATGGGGAACAAGGAAAAGACGAAATTCTGTTACGAACCGAGTATGTCTTATTTTTATGAATAAGTCTAACCTGCAATAGATTTTACCTTGTGTCCAAAATGGTTGAAAGTAAAACGAGTTTAGGGAACTGGCTATGAAATATGCTGTAGATATTAGCTGTTTTTAAGTCAGCAGCTGGAGAAACAAGGTTTATTACGAGACAGACATGACAAGAAAAAGATCTTTCTTCTGCCTTGTATGTTGTGTAATATGATATTTGAGCTGTCCTGTGTGGCATTGTTCAGTGTCAGTGAGAAACAAGATTTAGGCACTAAGCCTTGGAGGAAATCTGAACAACATAGCATTGTTTCTTTCAGATTGTCTTTTTTGCTGTTACTGACAATATGAGTTTTGTATGTTACTTGCTTTTATTTATCACATAGAAGACTGTGTTACGGTAGTGCTGTGGAAAGTAGTTAAAGGCTAGAAGTACATGCTTAATGCACCTTAATAATTTTGATGGAACAAAAGTCAATATTTATAACTATTTTATTTATTGATTATAGCTGCAAGTAATGATAAACAATGAATGCATATATCTGTTTCATGACAATTTTCTGAAGATAACAGGCTATTCTCCATTGCACTATGTGACCTTGTCACATATACAGTGCTATTCGAGAATGTTGCTCATTGTTCAAATGCTGGTTATGCATTGTGTTCAGTTCTCATTTCAGTTTCAATATTGCTCTGATATGACTGTTGCCCAACAAATTCAATGAGAAAAATCACACAGTGTGTGTCTAGGTTTTTGGCCAAGGAGGCATTTCTTTTTGTAATACTGTTTTATTATACAATTGATGCATGTGGATCAATCTTGAGTTTTTAACCTCTTTGTGCTCTATAGTTTGCACTGCATTTTATCATGCAGTGAAAAAAAAAAGAGTTAAAGGAGACACAGTACCTGTTCATAAAACATGAAAACTGAAATTATGTGTACATGTACTGAAGTATTTTTTTGTATTCCTATGAAAGTTTAAGATGTGAATTTAGTCCAAGTACATGTATGTTACACTTTATGTACATGTGGTTATGTCTTTAAACTGTGTTTTAATATCGCGAGGTGTTGGTTAGATGTACCATTCTGTAGTAGTGGTACTAAATCATGACAAACACATGTAAAAAAAGTGTGAAAATTCAGTATTTTTTGTGAAATGTTGTGTCAAAGAAATATGTAATACTTGTGCAGTCGACATAAAGATGGGATATATATTTGATTATATGAACATGTCAAAGGATGACCTGTCGTGTATAACATGAAAGACTATATATAACCTGAAAATGTGTTTGTGAAATGTTTATTTTCACTCTGTCCTTTTGCATGTGCTCAGAGATTATGAGGAGAGGAACCATACCTAGAGAGTGGAGAAAAGAGTCACTATAGAGTGTGAGTGGGAGAAAATAGGGACTACGGGAAGGAGAGGTTGACAAAGAGGGCAACTTACAAAACTGAATGTGAAGAAAAGAATAAGAGAGAGAAATATTTAAACAAAGTAATGAAAGACGCGAGAAAGAGGGAGAGAGAGAGTGAGAGAGAGAGAGAGAGAGAGAGAGAAAGAGAGAGAGAGAGAGAGATAGAAATAAGAAAGAAGACCGGAATGTAAGTTTGAGAAACTGTGAAGCAGATTACAAGGAAAGCCAATAAAATGCTATAATACTGTCTTTACTTATCTGTCTTTCAATCATTAAAAAAACATGATGTACCCACCTATCTATCCTTCCCACTGCTATTACACATTTACTAAGCTACACTTCAATCCTACCTACTATTTCCAAGTTCAGGTTCAATTATTTGCAATCATTAAAAACAAAAACGTGATGTCGTGACATTAACAAAGTAACAAACAATCAAGGGGATAGTTCACCCTGAAATTATGTTTGTTTCAATATAAGCAGACACATATAAAATGAACATATAAGTGAAGGTTTGACGAAAATCGGTCAAAGCAAAGAAAGTTATTCGATTTTAAAGTTTTGATTGTGTGACGTCACGTGGGAGACGCTCTCCAAAATATTGTGTAAAAAATAATTCCTTAAATTGCCTTTTTTTCTGTTTTTGACAACGTAATTATTTTTTGTCATACAGGTATGTGTGTAAAAACATATTTCTAATGATGTATCAGATGCACAGGTAAAAGGATACCTGTACATATCTTTTTGAGAAAATGCAAATATCGACATAAATTGTACACAACATGATTATGGGAGAGCACCTCACACGTTACGTCACAAAATCAAAAGATTATAAGATCATAACTTTCTTATTCTTTAAAGGGCATATACTATACTGGGAAAACAAAAAGCCTCCAAAAGGTGATCATGAGCAATCTTCTTGCCAATGGTCTTAAATTCATGTCTTGTCAATTTTTAGAAACTTGCTGAAAGTTATTTGCCCTCAAGTGGTCCATATGTGATTAAATCACAAATCCTCAAATGTTCGGGCCGAACATTAATCCGAGGTATATAAAGAAACCGACCGAAAAAGCTTCATCAATGATGATACATGTACTTGTACTCGAAAGATCATTTTAATGGGTTTAAATTTACTTTAACGCTCATGGATTTTTCTTGGGTAGCCTCTAACCATAATTACCTAAAATGTAGTTTTGTACCTGCAGAACATTGCACCAACAGAATTGCCATTATTTTAAACATCACAATCTACGCGACTTGGTCATAGGTCATATCAATGTGGCACGTAGGACATTTCTTCAAATATGAAATATGCTTAAAGACAGCCAGTCCCTTTTTCAGATCACCACAAAACCATCGAAACATTGGCAAAACATATACAGAAGTGTTAGCAAGCTCTATATTCACAATTTGAAACTGATATATGTAGTGTAAAATTCAAATAATGCACGTAAACAACGTCTGGTTAATAGTCTTTACCTCAGGCTCTTAGCAGTTTGTGTTGAAATATCTGTTTTATTGATTAATCTCTTTATTAAATCATAAAACACATTATGAAAAAATTTGTTCTATGGAAGGAATCATCTCCAAAGTTTGGTAGTTACTCATAAAATTAGGATTTCGCACACGCATAATAACCACATAGATACTGTAACAAAGACTAATACTTTTTTCGTAGTACGAAAAAAGTCGGTTTGAAATTTAACGGCTGAAATTCTTTACATATACAGAAAGCTTCAACATGCTATATTCTTAGAAATGGTCTTGAATCACACTTTCTTCAATTTACGATCGTGATAGACGATTTCAAATTTTAAGCTTGCAAAAGGGACGGACAATCTTTAAATGCCTAATGGGACCATTCTCTGGCTACAGAATGTCTGACAATAGCATTTAGAAAGACAACCAAACAGGTGAGCCTAGCTGCACTCGTCTTTAGTAGCCAGAGTGCAAATATGATAAAAGGATTCGGGATAAGATATGATAGTTCAGGAAAACGGAAGATTGCATGGATAACTCTTATTTCACTGCGATTTGGTATTTGATGACTGAGCATAAGAGACAAGATACAAATGAGTACTGTCTTTATGCTGTATTTAAATACGATGTTACTCTTATGTTTCATGTTTCACAAACGTGACTCCGTATCTACAAGTACCGTCTTTCATGTATATTTCAGTTTCCCTCGCCATGATGAAAAATGTAAACCCATACCACGCAAACAGAATACAGAAAACAAACTAAAAGGGTGACGCAATTTAGAAGTAAAGTTTAATCATTCTGAAGGAGACAGGAATGTACAATTCGCACACTTCACTCATTCGGGACCAAGCACCACATGTTGTTTGTGGCTGCGACGTTTAATATCAAGCATTTTGAAGAAATACAAGATGCATCAAAGTAAAAAGCGTACATTCATGAAGAAGTAGAATTCTTCTTTTGTTCAGAGATTTGTATCATATTTGGAAGGATGGTTTAAAGCAGACATCATCACTTAATCTTCGAATGGCACAGTCGTTGCTTTTTTATTTTGTTTAAGATAATATAATTTGAAACGGAATTGAATTATTTATGTATATGTACGTTCCTTCTAGCGATAAAAGTCTTCTTTCGTTAAAAGCAAAATGAGGGGGTGCCAATTTCAAAGCCAAAATAATGAACAATGTTGCTTTAAGTAAGGCCCTGGTCATGAATAGATCAAATTAAATATCACGGTGAGCCGGCTTCTTGTTTATACGTGAGAGTTTGGTAACTTCTAGTTTGGTTGGTTGTACATCATTGAGGTAAACTTCTCCAGGAATAAAGGCAAGCTCCCTCATTTGAAGTAAAATATTAATTACATTTCTTTGTTTTTATACTTCTCCGTTTTAGAAAAAAGTAGAAC
Organism: Arbacia lixula; assembly: GCA_963669155.1. NCBI lineage: Eukaryota > Metazoa > Echinodermata > Echinoidea > Arbacioida > Arbaciidae > Arbacia > Arbacia lixula. Next base: position 6,499,561 of record OZ022581.1, on the reverse strand, counting down.
TTTTGGTAACACCATGTGATTGTATTCTTTATAGCTATTTGACCAAATTATGGGGTATCATAAGGAAAGGAAAGCGTGAAACGATTAAAAAGGAGATAATTATTAATGTATCATATTTCATAACGCTTTCACAAGACTTTGCTTAAATCTATTCAAAAGGTAAATATAATTATAAGCTCTTATACTTTCACTCAAATATCCTCAAGAATACAACTATTACGGTGGTACCGAAAGTTTCACTGTTTCATAAATAGGATTACTAAAACCAAAATGTAGTTTAATCTACTTCCGTCTCCCTCGTTCATCCAACATTTTATCATTTTCTTTATAATCATTCACGTATTAATAGCATGATACATTGAAGTAATTCAATCACGTTTTTCCTACCTTTAAGTTATCTGTATGATACATTGAAGTAATTCAATTACGTTTATCCTTCCTTTAAGTTATCTGTAGAAAATGCAGGTCTACATTTTCTACAGACAACTTAAAGGTAGGGAAAACGTAGATGAGTTACTTCAATGTGACTTTCAGAAAACAACTAAATCCGATTACACAACCGAATTTGCAGCGCTTACATCAATCAACTGCCTTATCGTTGTTAATACGTTAGATATATTAACATTGGCAAAGGTAATTGATGCCAAGCTTGAGCGCACTGCTCGAGTTATTTTGTATCAACATTTTACGAGGCATATTTTTTATGACTAAACCGAAGGATCAAAATGACAAAAAATCAGCATGCAACTGGTACTGCGGGTTCTTGTGGTCTGGGAAACCACGTGTGTGATGGGATCAGCTGTGCTGCATCAGCTTTACTTTATTGTTTTCAGAAAATAAACACGAACTAATCATCGACAGAGGTCATAAAGACTACTGTACATCAACTGAATTATACCCGTCACCAGAGAGTTTATTATCATAAGAGACTATTATGGTCAAAGTACTGTGCAACATTTGATTATAATTATTAGACCTGTATACATTTAACCAATTATATGTTATTCCCTTATTTGGATGATTATCTCGATAAGCGTATTATGTTCAATAATTTAATACATTTGATTATAAATCATATTCATCATTGAAATGGCTGAATGTTTCTCTAGGGACATTTTCTATATAAAACAAGCGGACTACAACAAACCTAAAACGACCATGTTTCGCTAATCAAATAAAGACGTATGGTTATTCTACTAAGCTATTAACTTGTGCGAAGTCTCTCGCATACATAAATACATTGAATGAAGCCGCCATGTTGAGAGAACATAATGACACAGCTGATTTGAAACACTTCCGCCATTTACTGCTACGATCGTGTAAGGACACGTCGCTGTATACAGGTCCAGTACAAAGGTTAACTAACATGCTATAGATCGGCGCATTCCAGTTGTCTGTGTCACGCCCTGCTCGGGCTTTCTCCCATGATAGTAATTAGTATACTGTGTAGCGTCAGTTGCGTTGCGGTTTAATTGGTTATACCAGGGATGTGTTAGGAAGGAGAAACAACTCGAGCATAATATATTCAAACATCTGTATGGATATTAAAGCGTGCTAATGAATGTCAAAAGCATTCCACAATCACTACAATGCTTTGATGTCCCATGCGCGGCACCGTCATTTTGCTGTGGTCAACTTGGAAAGCAATATCTTTAATTCATTGTTTTGTCTCTGGACTCTATGTTTCTTATCACATTTTTGTGCAATTTTCAAGAAAGTTACGGGCAACACCACTAAAGATCCTGTACTCGGTTTTCTTCTAAATAATTGTTGAATGATGCACAAACGGAGATATAAGATAATATTCTTACTTACACAATTAACAAATTTCTTCACTTTCCGCAGATTTCCGCAAATGTGGGATTCAATCATTATCAAAATTATATCTGAAGTTATTTATTTTCATTAACAGAGTTTGCGTGCATTTCCGTGCAACTGAGCTCTTTTAGTAGAAAAAAATGTTTATTTTTGTTCGCTGATATCTCTTTTCCTCACAAAAGTATTGATGCAATCCAACAGAACTGGACAAGCGAAATAAGACTCTACATTTTTTTTGTTCTATTTGAGAAACCGTTGCTACGCAATCCTGTTCGTTATAATTAAAACACCTGAAAAGCACATGCTGAGAAGATTTTTTTTTTCGGCGGTGCCACGCATGGGCTCAAAGAAAGAAAGTTGTTTCATATCCTTCCATAACACATCCCTGGTTATACTGTTTTATAGTGCTGTCAAATTCTGAGGCGAAGGAAGACTCGTAAACTCGACGTGTATTACAATTTGCAGTACATTTTATTTGATACCCAACTCTAAAATAATGGTAACTCTGTGATCACTATGTATCTTATTGTCTCTGCATGACGATCTATCCGAAGTATATCTCTATTGTATGGATTCAAACTCTCTGATGTATCTGAATAACGGTTTTCTCAATTAAGGTTCAATATCATAATTATAGTGAATTTACTCGAGAGGGCCGGTTTGTTGGATTTATACTGACTCCTACATATTCCACATAAAGTGGACATTCTATGTCACAGTTCCAAAATCCCAGTAAATGACATTTGGGAACTAATCTCATAAAACTCCGGGGTCATTCTGCTACCACTGTATTTTTGTTAAACTAATAAACTTACTTGTCAAGATGATAGTCGCCATGACGAAATAATATTGTTGTTAAGTCGACTTAGCAAGAAGATTTGTATCGCTATGTCGATTAGATAACTATATTTACAAGTCAACAAAATCTTGACTTGTCAAGATAACACATCTCTCGACAAATCGAATGGCACTTTAACAATTCTGCCATATTCATATTTTCTCCGCAGTAAGTGTGGACCTAATAACCATAACGAGCGTGACTATGCGCAAATTGACAGTAGCCATATTGGGATGAATACCGACGAGTCCGCTCACGCTCAACCAACACACACTGCGCACGCGCAGTTCACGTTCGATCATCGTAGGGGAATCCCCTCAAAAGGGGCGTGTCGATCATTCTCGTCATGTGACGTGACGCGATGATCTCACAAGTTCCACGTTGGATGGAAAGTAGTGCCACGCTACATGCAGTGCGCGTGACAATGAGTGTGCATGCATGGTGTGATCATCGATCGTCAATAACAAGGCCCCGTCGCTCAGATGAGGTGTGGGTGGTCCAGAAGAATGACAACAACGAGTGACTCAAGAAAACAAAAATACACATTACAGTATGTTTACGTTTATTCGATTACAAAGGTGAACTTTTTCTAACAAAAACAATTTCACAAACAATATCGATACAGTTACACACGCACACATACACATGTATATAAACGCACACACACACTTTTTTATTTATTTTTTTATTGTGATTTCATCCACATAGAATAACGTCCTTTTTTTTTTTTTTTTTACAAAGGTGAACTTTTTCTAACAAAAACAAATGAAAAAATCAATGACAGGTTTTTTTACTCAATAGAATTTCGAATTTAATCAGTTAACCTTAACAACCTCTTATAATCTTAATCTCTTCTCTTTTTTAAACAAAATAATACGTTCAACTTTTAAGAATTTTAAGATTTTTTTTTTCACCAACGTTATTTTTAATAAACCTTCACACATACGCAATTATGAAACAACCAAAAAAAATATCCTTTGCACATAATTATGCAATGAATGGAATCAAATTAAACCTCATTAAATGAACCTACCCCAACGCACTTCACCCCCAAGGAAACACACACACACACACACACACACACACACACACACACACACACACACACACACACAACATACCCATACAGTCATATACACATACTCAGTCATTCACGCTGTCATTCACGCTCACACCATTCATTGGTAATTACTCACATTCCAAGAAGATAAAGAGTACTTTAAGGCAAAGATTTTAGTAGTACATCACAAAACAAAATGGAAAAGGAATTCTAGGGGGAAATTTTGAGCTAATAAAATAAAGATTGAGAGCCCCCTTTCCCCCAACAAAACAAAAACACCCCAAACTCTTCAATCCAGCTTTGCAAGTTTCCATTTTTGTAGATGGCTCCCTAACTTGCACATTTGTAATTGCCATTTTTTCTTCCTCCCTATAATCTAAAATAATTCTGTGAATTTTGTCATTTGATGGCACCACTCCTTCTATTCTAAATTTATAAATAACACATTTCAAGATAATAAACAAGGTATGACACATTTTCTTTATCTTTGAATAACCCGATACTCCAAAAAAAAAACAATACTCCAAAAAAGAATATCTCTCCACTCCATTCTCCTAAATCAAAGCGCTGAATTTAAATTTCCATAACTGTTTGACCTTTTTGCAATTCAATAATTAAACCAAATTTGAATAGGTGCTCTTTTGTACAAACAACACCATGCAATAAGTTGAATTGGAATTCTCTTTGTTTCCTAATTAAAATTGTATTCCTTGGTCTGAAAAAATAATCTTTCATTTCGTTATCTGTTAAATCAAAATAAGTTATACCGTCCTTTAAATGCATCCTATAAGAATTTTGTAACATTCTCTAACAAAATGATGTAATATTAGAAAAACATATTTTTTACCCCAAATATTCAAAACTATATTGAATGTTGCAGTATCAACTTGTAAAACTTGAATTGACTCTATATCCTCCTTCCAACCTCTTGGTATTATCTTACATATAGTAATACTAATAAGCTAATAAGCACTTTCAATACTAAGATTTTTGAAATAATCAACCGACATCATTGTCCCCTGTTTAGTATGTAGTTCATTTGATATATTCTTTTTTCAAACAAATAACTATCAAAAATAATTTTACCTTTAAGACGTTTATTCTGGAATTTGAATTAGTTTGGGTTAACATTTTCATTCTCAAAATTTCTACACTGATCTATATCCTGCCAAGCCTGCAACATTTCTTTATAAAATGGCGGAAGTTTACACGCCAATTTCCAAGGAACAAAAAAGGAAACAAATAGGAACAAAATAAATATACTAAAAACTATTGTTTCAACCCCATACCGTATACACGTTAAAATTTGGATCTGAAAATGTGTGTGTATCAGATAATTCATTCAGAACACAAGAATGGCCATTGTGCGTTACACATGCCAGCCAGCAACTTCTTTTCTGCCAGAAGCATCATGCGTAATTAATGACACTGTGATGGCAGTTGCTAGTGGATTAACAGGTGTGGCACACATTGGTATTCGTTGTGTTCTGAATTAAATTTTTCATACACACAAATTTTGAGGTCAAAATTTGCCCAAATGTTAAAATCTCATTAAATATTCCTAGGATTATTGCTGAAAAAGTGATCGATAACATGTAACAAAACCTGTCTGTAAAAAATTGACATCCCTTGAGTTTATGATGTGTCACTTTCTACTTGATTTGAATTGAAACTGATTTTGAATAAAATTTCAAAAGTATCAAAAGTTCTTTTTAACACCTAGTACAGACAAATAAATAAAAACGTCGGAGAAGAGTAATATGCTTAACAATTATTTCATAGATCTGTATCAAGGGTTTATCTATCTACGTATCTATCTATGTGTATTCATATGTCTCTATCACACATACATTTACACCAGAGTTGAATCTGGTCGGGGTGGGGGATGGGGTCCATTCTCACACATGAAGCGGGGGGGGGGGGGGGGGGGGGAGTGGTCAGACCTTCGCTATCTTGGCCAAGAGTTACGCCTTTATCCAAACCAGCCCAAAGTGGGGGAATGACTGCAAGACGTAGGAAGGAATTAAGGCACAAAACCACCATCGGACGCGCTCCCTGATTAACAGTTGGCACACACCTCGTGAACTTGGCGCTCTTTCAAGCGGAGGCTCGGCTTTACCCATATATAGTATTGTTCTTGTCATTATTTGTTCCGTTATTTGTGGTTTGTTTCATACTCGTGGTAGGTTAAAAATCGCTGTGTGGTCGGGTATGATCACTGGTACAGCCTCGTGGATGATGCATGTATGTATTAACAAATGTTGCCCTTGTGGGCTAATTGTCCTAATTTCGGAAGTATCGTGACTTAAGTGTACGAATTACTTTTGATTGACAGGTACATCAAACACATACGGTTATTCCCGTCTACAAATAATACCAGTATGTGTAGGCATATAACATTAAAACTTAGTGAAATTATTGCTGTCGCAAATATTGAGACATTCTCCTTGACATTGCTTGACAAACTGAGCAGTGGAGAGAAACACTGTAGAGAACCTTCTTAATAAAAGTAGCCGATTTAACCCATTGACTCCTAGATTATATCATTCTTATGTTCCCATAGACTTACTCCGTATTCTCTAGGTTAGTTTAATTCTCGACGTGGGTAACTTGAACATTATGATATTTAGAATAAGAAATGCGTCGCCAAGTTTCTGGACGATTAGATATACACCGTATGTCCATGAAATGAACGGAAGCAAGTGTTTGTCTCCGCTATGACTGCGCGGGATATGTGAACATCAAAATAAAGGATTTCAAACTCCCGTACTGAAAGGAAGCGTTTGATTATGACGTCATAATAAGAGCACAGGCAAGTCGTTCGCCCGACCCAAATTTGGTGTTTTCTCCCGTCAATGGGCCCTGATTAAATTATCATCATGATTATGACTTGCATCATACCGATAATGAAGAGGGAATGGTAAGGTGGAAGGGCCGGGGCGGGCGGTGGTGGAGCAATGAGAATAATTTTGAAGAAGAGGGAAAGTGAGAAACAGGAAGATGTATAGAAGTGTATATGGTGTATGTGCGTGCGTGCGTGTGTGTGTGTGTGTGAGAGAGAGAGAGAGAGAGAGAGAGAGAGAGAGAGAGAGAGGGAGGAGGGGGGGGGGAGGGAGAGAGAGAGAGAGAGAGGGGGGGAGAGGGAGAGAGAGAGAAAGAGAAAGATAATGTGTGTACATTGATCTTTTACATTTCAACATAATTTTGAATATTTCTGGGAAGGAAACTAACTTTCAGAGTTCAAACTTGAGGAACGTTTATGATGTTTTTTTCAAGGTTTTACAAAAGTCATAGCTTGCAAATTAGGGATGGTCGGAATAACTTTTATTTTACAAGCAAAGAAATTAGTGAGGAACATCACTCTTGTAGTAAACAAAGAGAATTTCAGTTCAAGTTACGGCATTGTGTTATGTACACTGAGGAGCATTTTTTGAAGTTTGGATTTGGGGGACAATTTATTTATGCTCCTTTTGTAATAAAGAACCTGAAACGTACCCACACTTATTCCTACATTGCACCAAGTTTAAAGAGTTATGGCAATTTATTATTGAACATTTCAAATTAAATTAAATTAGCAATTTGGAGTGGCAAGGCATATTTTTGGAATTGTCAGGTAACTTAAACAGAATTAAATGTGTGAATGCACTAATAATTTTACTGAAATCATACCATTTTTACGTGTAGAACAAGGAACCTATCACCCAGGGTTAAAATAAGATATGTCAAATCATAATGGATTTTAAAGAGAAGAAGAATTTGGCAATTAATGCTGGCAGATTGCAGATACATCTACAGAATCGAGAAACTTAACAAAGTAATTGAGGGTTGAACAAAACATTGCAATTCAAATTTGAATGTGAGCGGGTAACCACAGTGTGTTTATATGTGTGTTGGTAAATGTGTGATGTGTGTGTGTGTGTGTGTGTGTATGTGTGTGTGTGTTGTGGGTGTACGTGTGTGTATTTTATTCTCTCAAATTTTTCCCCTACAATTGCTCTTTCACTTTCTTTTGTGATGTACTACTGAAAATTTTGCCTTAAAACAAACTTATTTGGAATGTAAGTTACCAATGATGTGAGCGTGAATAAGTGTGTACGTATGATTGTATGGATGTGTGTATGTGTGTGTGCTGTGTGTGTGTGTGTGTGTATCGGGGGGGGGGGGGGTGAAGTGGTGGGAGTAGGTTTGTTTAATGGGGTTTAATTTGATTCCATTCATTGCATAATTACGTATAAAGGTTAACTTTTTGGTTGTTTTATAATTACGTGTGGTAAGGTTTATTGATTTCTTAAAAGTTGAACGGTTTATTTAAAAAAGAAAAAAAGAAAAAGAAGAGATTTAGATTGTAATAGGTTGCGAAGGTCAACTGATGAAATTCGAAATTCAAATGAGTAAAAAACTGTAATTGATTAATATTTATGGTGAACTGTATTTTGTTACAAAAAGTTCACCTTTGTAAAAAAAAAATGACGTTATTTGATATGAATAAAATCACACTAAAAAGTGTATGTGATGTATGTTTTAAAGTGCACGTGTGTGTGAGTGTGTGGGTGTGTTCTTCGTACTTGGGTTTGGGGAGTTTTAGTTGGGTGCATGGGGTAGGGTGGACATGAGGGGGGGGGGATTTTTTATCAACTGATGTCATCCTTCTTTTTTCACTTTGGAATAATTTGTATATCCTTGAGCATTTAATTTTGAATGATTAGTATATTATTGAGTATGTAATTTTGTTAAATTTTGCTCAATTGATTGATAATTGTATTTAATTTCCAATGCAATACTTTGTATACTTCAAGTGAAGTCTATGCTTTAAGTACTAATTGTGTTTGAATGATATCAAAATAGAAATTACTGAAAAAAAAATGAATGCTGCATTGGCATTCATGAGACAAAATTGATATCAGAAGATATCACCACAATCTTAAATTTTCCTTCCGAGTCCACCCCCCCCCCCCCCCCCCCCCCCCCCCCCCCCCCAAGGCCATCATCGGTATGCGCTCAGACATTTCACGTGTTCGAGCTCCGAGTTGGATGACACCCAGCAGGTTGGATCATGGCTAAAAATAGCCCGCTCCCTTCAGACATCGGGTCTATTCCGCATCGTCCGACTCGAAGCAGTTCTCGCGACAGCGGTAGGATCAATTTCCCCTCCCAGTTACTGACGTCACCCACGCACTTATTTGTGCGGGATTGTGATCGGACAATTTTTGCACTTATTGTCATAATTACGTGTGTGTCAAAGTATTTGGTACAGTTGTGATAAAAATACGCTTTTGTTTAAAACAAGAAAAACATAACACCAGTAGAAAGATAGAAAGTAAACATAGTTGGATGGATTATGCCTCCATATAGCTGGATTATATAATACATTGTAACTCAAGATGGTAAGGTATGCAAATAGATATGTACATGATATAAGGATGTATCCATAGAAATATCTTTCCATAGAGAAAGAACGGGCACATAAAGAGAAGGGGACTGGGGATAGGGATGGAAGGAGCACAGTCAAAGAAGAGAGAGAGAGGGGGGGAGAGGGAGGGAGGGAGGGAGAGAGGGAGGGAGGGAGGGAGGGAGGGAGGGAGAGAGGGAGGGAGGGAGGGAGGGAGGGAGGGAGGGGAGAGAGAGAGAGAGAGAGAGAGAGAGAGAGAGAGAGAGAGAGAGAGAGAGGAGAGAAGGGAGTAATGAAACAGGGGAATAATTGATGAAGAGAGGAAGGATATAGATATGTCGAGCAAAATTAAAGCCGGAAACGGATACGAAAGTGTTCAGGTGTGATAATGGTAATGATTGCGGCCCGTAATCATTCGGAACCACCATTCGCTGTCATCACCAGAGCCATGATTTCGTTTAATATAAACACATTTTATAATTTGACATGATTCCTTCCTGGTATTCTGAAACCAAATATGCATGTGACCCACAGTCAAGGCAGAATGGTACATAAACGCAGTGCATTGAACTATTTCGGGTCCCATAGTTACCACTACTACCCTTACCTAGAAGGCAAATACAATCATCCTGACCACAAACACACTTAACCACACGCTCTTCATATTCCTAGTGTTACTGCCCAATGCACTCGCTTTCACATTCCATCTCTGTTACAAGTCTTTCCTTTCTAAAATGAAAACTAAAGTACATGTAATAGACTAAACTGCAACTGCGTTTTCCTCACAGTATCAACCTTTGGCCTCCCCGCTGCACTATATTGTCACAACATTGGTAATGAGAGGGTTAGGCATCCACATACGCACCACTCAAGTCTGTCAGTCACATAAACCTTATCTATATCAAGAAACATCAGGAAAATGGGGAAAATATGTTTCAGACTTGAATATTTGAAATTCCGTTTTCATTAAAGACGAAACGAATTTTATTTGTTTATGGTGGGGTTATGTGTGGCTCAATAAAACTGGTTGTTTTACGAAATTGAAACTTATTGAAACAAACGCCAAATTGCAGGATGATTCGTAGAAAGTAGAGAAGGGAATGCTACAGGAAATGTATCAGGAGATAAAGTAACACATAAACAGTAAACTCCACACAAAACGACTGTCTCGACATGCTCAAACTACATGTATTAATTGATGTTGAGGTCAGTGGCCATTCCCTACCAAATTATATTGTCACATGCCTGCGGCGCGCACATTCTAAAGTCGCATATTCATCTTTATCAACGATGATAATGTTAATAGAGAGTAGCAAAACATCAAATCTCCGATACAATGGAAACCGAGAATTAAGGCATGTGACTGCAATTTTCCCAGCGTCATTGTATGAAAACCCCACAGGTGTGCATGAAGGTGTACGTGATTGAGGGTGGGATTTTCCACTGAATGCAAATGCCCTCCCACCGTTAGATATGACCCCCTTTTTGTTTTCTTGCTAAAATGTGTAAATGAGTCCCCAATCATCACCAGTCTGTGTGCGTGTCTGTAAGAGTTGGGGGGGGGGGGGGGGGGGGGGGCATTAGTAAATAAGAGTAATGGCATATCTATGGACCTTTTGCATCACACAAGATTTATGAACATGGAACACCTATACGCCCATCCCACCCCACACACAAACACACACGTATCTGAATACACCACTCATATACAGCAAGATATTTTAAGTACAGTGTAATGGAAGACTTGAAGACATAATCACAGAACCACGACCTTCCTTTCTTGATCTTATCCACTCGTGGTTATATCCCCTCTCAGAAAAACCCAGAAACGTCACTTCTGGTACCTATATGTGTGTGTATATAAACATAAGAAAGTTATATAAAGGACATGCAATAGTTAATATCCCCCTCTCATAATGGAATCTAGGACTTGAAACTGAGAGCACTGCTATTATCCTCAATAGCATAAACACGCCTACTCCAGATAGAGCGTACATCATTGATTCTCAAGTGCTGGGTTTGAGTGGTCTCTTTAATGAGGGTCTCAATGTCCAGGAAAGTCCAACTCGGGTTTTTACCCCTCTATGCCTCGGCCTGTCCATACATTACTCAGGCTGTTGTAAGCAGACTATTACATATACCATTGTGGCATGAACTATACCAGTGACCGTGACTTGCTCAGTTCATCATACCTAACACATATATGATATATTATTTTATTATATCTCCCCGTCTCTCTTTCTCGCTCTCTCCACTCCCCCATCCCTCCTTCTCTTTCTCCCTCTCCCCCTCTCTCCCAGGTTTTCCTGCATAAATTTATATTTCATTTTAGTATCATTACATCATGTACTTCTGTTTTACTGTGAGGCTTCATAACATTATCCACAAACAGCTTTTTTGATCCATTTGGTAAATAAGAGGTTCAATTCGTGCATATACAATATCTAAATAGTCCTTTTATTTTTTCTCAACACTGGATAACCTGCAAAATACTGTATGTTTAGGCACTTATGGCTTAAATATGTGACAACATAATATTGATCATTTTGGGTAGTATACATTCATATGCAGATATTTTAACAACTTGAGAAATATATGAAGAACTGCAATAATGTATCTTGCTGGATAGTACTGAGTACATAAACATCATGTATATATGCTATCTTTGTTTTATTTTTATACAAGAGGGTAGCATTCTTTTATCACCCCCATGTACAAGAGTATGTACACATATAATTGGGTTCAATAGATTCGTACATGTCTTACATAAATAATTTAACTCTCTGATTATCAGTTATTATGATGATAAACAAGTCCATTCTTTAGGAAGGGCATTTCCAGCATTCATACACATATAAGAGTGAAATTCCCAGTCCAGTCAACAAACCAATTAAAGAAAGACAGATTCATTAGAATTGGGGAAGCCTTTTGGTTTTGGTACCAGACCTGTATTATCAATACATATCACATATAGAAATGGTTTAATCTGTATTATAAGAGCATGCAAGTACTTTAAGCTCTTTGGGTTAAGAATACAAACCCATTCTCGGGAGAGATGGATGGACAGACAAACAGAGAAACATGTGAGATAGAGATAGAAGGTAAAAGACAGGAGAGAGGGACTGATCTAGGGAGAAACAGGGAGTGTGGAGAAGTCAGGAAGAAGGTGAGAGAGAGAGAGAGAGAGAGAGAGAGAGAGAGAGAGAGAGAGAGAAGGAATAAACAGGGAAACATGGAGGTAGAGCAATTGAAAGACTGAGAGACAAGACAAAGGAGAAACATGATATTATGAAGATAGAGAGAAGGAAGATAAAAAGAAAGGGAGAAGCAGAAGAAGAGCAGGGAGCAACAGATGGGGAGAGAAAGTGAATAAGAGTAGAGAGAGAGACAGGAGGAGAGAGAGAGAGAGAGAGGGATGGGATAGAGAAAGTGAATGAGACAATAGAGACAGAGAGGGAGAGAGGAGGGGAAAGATAAAGTGAAAGAGAGTAGAAGAGAGACAAGAAGAGAGAGACAGTGTGGATAGAGAAAGTGAAAGAAAAGACAGAAAGAAAGTATAAAAGGAGTAGAGAAAGTGAAAGAGAGAAGAGAAACAGAGGAAGTGACAGAGATAAGGAGAGGGACAAGAGAGAGAGAGAGAGAGAGAGAGAGAGAGAGAGAGATATGGGTGGGTATATAGCAGTTGATAATAGCAGGACCAGGATGAAACATATAAAACAACAAAATCCTCTTCTGGGTTGGATCGACTGCCTGTGTGGGAAATCTTCAAAGGTAATAATGGAGGTGGGGCTGCGAAGACATTTGTCACATGACATATACAACAGCAAAAGAGTGATAGTTTAGATACTCCAACATATTGATTCTCTTTTTTCCAATGGGCAATTATCACTCATTATCAAAGCACAAAATATGTGCAAATTCAGATTTCCAATATTAGTAGGGCCTAATCGTTGTGAATATGTAACAGTTATGGCACATATCATACTTACATAGTAAAAAAGGTCCCCCAAAAAACCTTTTCTTCCCCAAAGATATTGATGAATCTGTAAGAACATGTAGAAATGACATCATAGCATGTGCTTATTTCGAATGAGCAATTATCACTCATTATCAAAGCACAAAATATGTGCAAATTCAGATTTCCAAAATTAGCAGGGCCTTATTAAAGCATTTAACTAGTGTTGTGAATATGTAACAGTTACAGCACATATCATACTTAGATAGTAAATAAGGCCCCCAAAACCTTTTCTACCTTAAAGATATTAATGAATTTGTAAGAACATGTAGAAATGACATCATAGCATGTGCTTATGGTAATAGCCCAGAGATCAGGTAAATCCATAATGAACAGGATATATTTTGCAAAGTCAAACATTGCATTTTGTGTAATGAAAGTGTGACATACTTTCAGCTCTCAAAAATAGACCACACACACTGTACTTACAAGGGGAACGAGGGGAATAATTTACTTTCTTCAAACAAATATTGATGAATTCACAAGAACTTGTACGTATGAAAACATAGAATGGGTTTATGATATCCCCTAAATTCAGGTCATCCCCAAATTAAGAGGACCTAATCCTCATTAACCCATTGCTCACAATTAGATGTTATGGTTTTGTGAACCCTAGTTAGGATGTCACAATTTGCCATGGAGCTGTGGTAACGGAAGGGATACTGCTTAATTCTGTCTCATCAGGTAAATGAAGTTTATTCATAGCCTGTTGTCTATTGTCCGAGCACCAGACTGTATGAGAGTTGTGCTGCTTAATATCTGAGAGGAAAAATGCCAGCCCACATATATGCCAGATCAGTAAAGAACAGATTGAAACATATTTAATTTTGTGATGTGATAGTTAATTTTTTACAAACATGAATGAATCAACAAGAACATAATAGAGAGGGAATGGACAATAAATCAATTACTGTACATGTGAATTCACTTTTATGCTATCCAGCAAGAAAAGAATGAATGATGACTTTCCCCTTCTGGAAAGTTCAACTAAGTAAGCTTCCACTATAGCCTTTCACCAATGATTTCAAATTGGGCCTTCTTTCGCCTATAGAAAGGCATCTTAGTGCTTGATAGGTCTGTCTGGAAGGGGTATTTCTTCAAGCTGCAACACCTTCCGGTCCGCAGTCTTAGTTACGGCTCTAACAAGGCAGCTCATTGGTCCGAGGAGAACTCCCATGATGCTTTGGATGTCGCAGCCCCCATTGGATGGAGATGATGAGGATGATAAGAGTGACGAGATTGTCATCTGTAGAAGCTGTGAAATAGAAATGTGCATACAGCACTCACAATTAAAAGTATGGTCAAACCAGTTGCTAATTACCTGCCCAGAAGATGATCTGCACCCCCCCCCCCCCCCCCCCCATCAGCACAAAGAACACCTACATGTAATTATATTTCTGCTTGAATGAGTTATAGTTGAAAAAGCACTACAAAATAAAAAGAGGGTAGACAGATAGAGAGAGAGAGAGAGAGAGAGAGAGAGAGAGAGAGAGAGAGAGAGAGAGAGAGGAGTGGGGGGGGGGGCGAGATGAAAGGGAATAGTAAGATTGATGATAAAAGACAATACAATATTAAACCAATGTGGCTCGGATCTTAAAAATCACAACATTTGACATTAACTCCAAAAGCATAATAGCACCTTTTTTTTCTCAATATAAACACCGCACTCACCTGTACTTTAACTGTGTGTTTCTGTGCCAAGCCTGAGCAGGACAGCATGACAACCAGATGCATTCTGGTTAGCGGGCAGAGCACATCCTCATTGCACACAGAGCAATGGAGCGCACAGCCACTGTTTGGGACAGACGCACAATAGCTGTGTCAGTGGGAATAATTGCATGAAAATGGAAACAAATGGCTATACCCATGGTGCAGGGTTAGTCACTGTGGTTACATGATGCGAGAAGAGTATGTTGCCATTCCTGGCGTTCATAGTGTTCTTAGTGCAAAAGACATGAACAAACTTTTGTGGTGCCCCCTGATTTTGAGTTTGACAAAATGCCATGACTCCATCTTTCCTCTTCCTACCTTCCATATCTCCTCCTCATTCTTTTCCTTTGCCTTTTCCTCCAACTTCTCCTTCTACATTATTTCTGTTTCCACCTTCTCTCCTTCTGTTATCTCCTCCCCCTTCTTCTACTTATCACTTCCTTCATTTAAGGATGGATCTTATTATCACACGCATTTATTAAAATGTTCTCATGTTGCATATAGGCTTTCAATTACTGTAACTTACCATCATTGGTAACTGCCATAGCAACAGGTGCAATAATGAAAGCTCATTGGCTGCTGCCATGGTTAGCTACCAATGGTGGTAAGTTACAATGATTTAAAACCTATATGCAACATGGCCCAGGTTTGAAGAAAAACCCTATTGATATTCTACCCTGCTAAATCGGTAATTCTACTCACCTGTCCTCTCCTCCCTCCAGCAGGTTGTTTCCACATTCAGGACAAGCTGGCCAGCTGAAGGCAGAGTCTTCTTCGATGCCACAGATATTGCCTGTGAGGAGCAAAGGGAAGCATTAGGCCATATTATTGTAGAGGAACTATACTCTATACCATTATATTCTTGGTAAGTCAAAAATATGAAAAGAATCTCTGAATTTAACTGTAGAAAGAACTATAACATCTTGGGCTTAAAACCCTAAAACTTAAAAACTCTGTAAATGTGCAGTTACAATAGAATTCATGATAAAAAAAAAATACTTGCATCCCCCTTACATTATACATGTGCCATAGATTTCTCTACATGTCATTCATCAACAAAGGTCATTTAATTTCACTTAAAAATAGTAAAATGTGTAGAAAGTATTGTGACATATATGTTTGAAAGTATTTTGTTGTAAGAGACACAAGAATAGAATTTACCAGTAACTCTGACTAAAGTTTGCACTCTGGAAAAGTCAGAGAGTTTGGGTAGTGTTGGTGTTGGGGAATCGTGGGAATTTGTTTCCACGTCAGCTTTCAACGTAATATTGCTGAAACCATCCGCAGTTAGGCTCAAACCTGTCAAGGTATCACAAAAGAAATGGACTTGTATAAATAGTAAGAATGTACAAATGAACAAATAATTGTGCATAAATATGAATAGCTTTAAATGGTCCATGAATAAAAAACTGAAGAATAAGGTAGATTATATTTTTGAACATTGTATGAATTAAAAAAAATCCTTTAAATGTTCCGATAAGATAACACATAAAACAAATGCATGGATAATTGAGGACACCTACAAATTTCATTCATACTGATTTTCTATCTTGGAAGCATATGAAATACAACTTGTGTAAAATGAAAGCATAAGTAAAATTGGAAGTAATTAGAAAGTGACCTTGTTGCCAATTTAAAGACAGCTCACCATACAACCCTACAGACACCAGCACATCCTTGCAGAGTAGTTCTATCTTCTGCTGTCTCTGCAAATCGTTCATAATTTCACACGCCAAAACGTTTGACTGCTGCATATGTAAACACACACAATCTGTCTCCTCTCTCTCATTTGATCGATTGGTGCTCTGTTCTCTGAGAGGCCTTGGGTGTGCTTGAATACGGAGACGTGGGGCAGAAAGGAACAGTAACCAGTCACTTTCATTGGGTGCTGGAAGAGATGTTGTATTCAGTGGTGTGATTGGTGGTTGCGCTGTTGGGCAGCTGTAGATGGAGACTGCTGTGAAGCTCTGCCGTTTTGGGGTGTGATCAGCAGCCTACAACATAATGATGTAAGATATAATGTCATATTCAGTGTCAAGTGAACGATGTGACTGTGACAGGTGATAGATTCATCTGTATGTTCAAAGTAATCAACTTTCCTCAAACTTTAACCATTATCTAGTCTCTTATTTTTTCTACTTTCAATGAAGCATTTTTTAAAAACAATTTACTTCTCCTTTAAACAACACATTAACAATGCCATATTTACATGTACCACAACAATATGCATAAAATCCACCTTTAACTGCCATTTCTGCATGGCTTTCATTTCTAATTTCACCTCAACCTTCCTGCAGCACAGATGGAAAATGTTGACTTCAGGCTCACATACATTGCTTTTTACCTTAGGTATACACATATCCTTTTAAATCAGGCTTGATCAACTTTCAATTTCAATTTTGAGTATACTACACCATGACCAGGAAATCCCATGCTTTTTGATACCCAGTATCTAAGGAAGAGAGGGCTGTTTGTATATAATGTACCGGTAGTACTGACATATCATACTTCATGTTCTGTTTATCATTATTGGGTCAATGTGGCACGATCATTAAAGACAGGGTGTCCCAATATCAGAAGTCAAGAAACTCAGCAGGAAACCCTAATGATAACATGAAATCTTCATTAGCATTAGCTTCATTAGCACCACAAACATTTTCATGAAAACTATCTGGTTAATATTCACATGTCGCTGTCTGTGTCACAAAAAACTCCGTACGGAATGTTAAATTTGCGGGGTCCCTAGTGGGCCAGTTACAGCGGCCTTGCTAGCTGGCATGATATATGCTCATGTGATGCAGTTCGCGGCCTCGATCGTGTACTGCACTTACTTGTGATAGCGGGGCTAGATTGAAGAGTTAAAATATTGGGTCACGGTTGTTATATCGTCAATTCTGGGTCATTTTCTTTCACTTGAAGTTTAATTTGGGTCTGTATCTACCTTAAGATTACTTTCTGGACATTTTAATATGTTAAAATAAATAAAATACATATTCCTACGTCCCACTTCTTTACAGGCAATGCCCTAGTAAGAGTCTGTTGACACTATTACGTATAACAATGAGGATCGCAAGTGTAATCCAATACCACCACCTCACAAGCAATGGTGAAAGTCCAGAGATGCCAACCTCTTGACACAAAAAATCAGACTGAATCTCCTCAAAAATCGTATTTTTGAGTGAAAAATCAGATTTTCACGAAAACTCAACATGACCAGTGGCCTGTTGGCCCCAAGCCAGGAAAATGTTAGAAAAATGTTTCACTGGTAACAATGGGAAAGTGAAATGTTTGCTCTTTCATCTGATCTTCACTCTTTTCATCCCATACCGATTACAGTATTACCAATAATGGGACATCTTCGCTGTAAAGCGAATGTATAAGTGGCAACACATGCTATCACAATAGTATGAGAGCATCTATTTGGATCTTAGAATAAAGATCAGCGAAGTCACCTAAACCAGACCTGCCAACTTCTGGAGTTCAAAAACTGTATTCTTTAGTCCAAAATGTTGTATTTTACCAACAAAAAATGTATTTAAAAAAAAAAAAACGGATCAATGTCTCTTACAGCTCCTACATGTACATCGGGCATTTTTTATGGAGCATTGATTGAATATGCATGATTTTGTCATGACTGGTGTGGTCGATGAACCAATGAACATCCCTAAATTGCTAATGTGAGATGTTGGTAGGATACTTTACAAAACAGAATGGGCATTTCGCCATTGAATATGGCACACACACAAAATAAGATTTAAAAAAAAAAAAATTGTTTTTTTTTTGTTTTTTTTGAAAATCGTATTTTTTAAAGGAAAATCGTACTGTCGTATTCAGTTCTAAAAATCGTACTGGTTGGCATGTCTGATAGTCACTGATAAAACTTTTAACGTGTCATTTGGATAGCTGGTCAAGATACCCCACCTTCTACCTCCATTGATAGACATACAGATTGCATAGGATCATGTGTTAACAAGTGGAGGGGTATTTTTTTAACGCAGCAATCTCGTAATGATAATTGATTGATACACAATTGTTTTGATGATATTAATCAATTCATATCAAAAATTGAATATTATTGCCATGACTGCATAGAGTTGTAAATCTCATCATTAATCTTCCTTTAACTGATCTTCACACTTCACCTTCTTGAATCAAAATATAATATTGTTTAACCAAATCAGTACCAAGACAGGAAAGGCCCATTGACTTACTACACATTTCATGCACCCAATGTAAGCCTTTGAATTAAAGTACATATAGTCTAGGTGTTTTGCCCAATAGAAAGCTTTAAAGGTGATATTCATAGGAAATCAAATCAAATAAATATAGTTTATTTTATAATTGAATGAGTTATTAAAACAATTTATGCAGCTAACATGCCATGAAAGTGTTCAGTTTTGTGTTTAATGAAAGTCAAATTTTACTAAATTGACTCTCTTCCTGACATATGAAATCGCCTCAGGGAAAGTGGCGTTGTGTGTACGTCACAGCCGGGAAACGCTTCACAATGACCATTGTGTATCACACCTGTTAATCCACTAGCAACTGCCATCACAGTTTCATTATCAATGCATGATGCTTCTGGCGGAAAAGAAGCTGCGGATTGGCATGTTTGATGCACAATAACGCCTCCCTTTTCTTACGTCAGATCTAAAGGCCGTTTTGGATGACAGTAGGGCAAATTTGTCCCCGAGAATACGGTGATTGTTTTCATCCTAATTTCGCTTTTTGGAAAGTGATATATTGTTTGAATGTCATCCGAGCTCATTGTGTGGCTTATAAGCCTTCTGTAGATAAATATCTTAATATTTTTGGATTTTCTATGAATATCACCTTTAAGTTGACAAGTAACTCTAAACTCACTGCTCATAAATGACATCACACGTGAGTTGAAATTCAAACCAAAATAACTTCCTTGTATCATTATGCATCTTTTGGAAGCAAATGACTGTCAGCGTGAAGCACAATTTTAAAACTTATTTCCCCATAGTAGCAAGGGGAGAACAAATGGTAGTATTAATATATGCACACACATGTATCTAATGTAACACCAGACTATCCTTTAGAGAATGCCTATGCATTGTATACAACATGAATCTACCCACAGAACAGGAGGACCCATTTCCGTTGAGGAGGAAAAGAAATAATTCATAGGGACTTGAAAAACGACACGCTAAAACATTACCATCAACCTTTCTGAAATCAAAACAACTGCACACACACAGGAAGGCAATGTCAATGCCAATCGCATGCCTGCAACTGAACGGAAATCTCTGATACATGGATGTGCTGGCAAACACAAAAGCAGGAAGTGCATGTGCTATCACTGATACTACAGCTCTATGCTGTACAATGTATGGTTCAAGGGGGGAGAAATATACCATCTGCAGGGGCTTCTTTTCAAGCTTGAGGTCAAGAAATAAAGACAGTAAACGATGTCCATTACGTCCTATGAGGGGGCTCTTCTGATATTCATGGGGGCTCTTTACAATGTTATTCAAGGGGGCTTTTTACAATGTTATTCAAGGGGGCACTTTACAATGTTATTCACGGGGGCTCTTTCCAATGTTATCCATTGGGGGGCACTTTACAATGTTATTCATGTGGGCTCTTTACAATGTTATCCATGTGGGCTCTTTACAATGTTATCCATGGGGGCTCTTTACAATGTTATCCATGGGGGCTCTTTACAATGTTATTCATGGGGGCACTTTACACTGTTATTCAAGGGGGCAGTTTACAATGTTATTCACGGGGGCTCTTTACAGTGTTATTCATGGGGGCTCTTTACAATGTTATCCATTGGGGGCACTTTACAGTGTTATTCAAGGGGGCAGTTTACAATGTTATTCATGGGGGCACTTTACAATGTTATTCATGGGGGCTCTTTACAATGTTATCCATGGGGGCTCTTTACAATGTTATTCATGGGGGCACTTTACAATGTTATTCACGGGGGCTCTTTACAATGTTATTCACGGGGGCTCTTTACAATGTTATTCATGGGGGCTCTTTACAATGTTATTCATGGGGGCTCTTTACAATGTTATTCATGGGGGCAGTTTACATTGTTATTCATGGGGGCAGTTTACAATGTTATTCACGGGGGCTCTTTACAATGTTATTCATGGGGCACTTTACAATGTTATTCATGGGGGCAGTTTACAATGTTATTCATGGGGGCTCTTTACAATGTGATTCTTTACAATGTTATTCATAGGGGCTATTATGTATGCACATTAAACTGATATACATGTGAATGTAGTTGACTTTCTAATTTACTGTGAAATACACATAATTTCACCTGTAACTCTGACTGGCATCTTCTTCAAATTTCATGAAAATCAATGTGATAACTCCCTTTCCACTTTAGGGAACCAGTGAAAATAGTGAAATGGGGACTTATTTCTTTTCTGATTTATTGTATATCAAGTTCTGTGGAAGTTTGCTTTTTCTTCCAGCGAAAATAAGGGAGTATCTGTGACAGGTGCAATGATTAGATCAGATAAAAAAAGAAAGAGAGAGAGAGAGAGAGAGAGAGAGGAAAAAATAAGAAAAGGGGAAGAGAGAGGTAGCAAAAACAAAAGAGAGCAGGGATAACAAGAGAAGTAAAGAGAAGAAAAGAGAGAAGATAGAAAGAAATGAGAAGGGGGAGAGAGAGAGAGAGAGAGAGAGAGAGAGAGAGACAGACAGACGAGAGAAGGAGAGAGGTGGAGAGAAATGTGCTATTATATACACCCAAAAGGAGGTGAGAAAGTTTGTCTTAA
The DNA here is from genome assembly GCA_963669155.1 of Arbacia lixula. NCBI lineage: Eukaryota > Metazoa > Echinodermata > Echinoidea > Arbacioida > Arbaciidae > Arbacia > Arbacia lixula. The sequence goes on along the minus strand of OZ022581.1, from coordinate 6,477,964 downwards.
GGGTATGTCCCAAATTGTGAAATTTAGGCCCAGGTTCTCACAACTTCTCCTTGTTCTGCAGCAATACCGAGAGAGGGGGAGAGAGGGGGAGAGAGAGAGAGAGAGAGAGAGAGAGAGAGAAGGAGGGAGAGAGAGAGAGAGAGAGAGAGAGAGAGAGAGAGAGAGAGAGAGAGAGAAAGGCACTATCATAAACAAACAAAGGAGGTGAGAAAGTGCCTCTTAAGGGTATTCCCCAAATTGTGAAATCTAGGTCCAGGTTTCCACATATTCCCCTTGTATTGCTGCAATACCAAAGCATATAAATAAACAAATTCATGCAAATATATGTTTACAGTGGGACGCAATCCAATAACTATCCTCATATTTAAGGAAAAGCTACAGTTTAAGGGTGCTGCAGTAATACTATTATGTAACTATCACGAAATCACAAAATATTATTGTATAGAGTTACATGTATGCACTTTTAAGACAAAGCAAATAAGCCCTCTGCTCCATCTACAAAGACTCACCTTTAACCCAAATAAAGGAAATTTCTTTATTGAGTTACATAGTTACTTGAGGGGTGAGCTTCATTCTATTTTAATCAAATATTTAAACATTGATTAGAATTTAAATACTCTCATGGAATAAAATAAGTGTGTGGGTATGGGAGGGTAGAGAGGGATATACAGGAACAGGTATTTCCTCTTTATGTATGGGGAATAACGTTTAATCTAAAATGATACATGAAAATGAAAGTGATACTTTCAAATATTCCGTGTACATCAATTCAACCTCAAATCCTCTTGAACTAGACAGCAGAACATGCAACCATGTAATTGTATTACTTTCATTCTTGTTCATGATACTTTTTATGAAACTCTTGTTTACAACATTTTAAACAATATCGCCAGGTGAACAGGCCAGGTGATACAGGCTCAGCGTAGCACTACAATTAAAATGACGAAAAGGGGCGTATCATTTTGAATTTCCAACGGTCAAAACGCACACGTGCGGAATGGAGAGATGAAATCTCTGAAAATTCATCTTCCCATATCTCCGTTATTTTTCCATCTAAATTCATGTAACTTTCACCATGGATGTAGACATATCATATGATATCATATATGAATTTTCAATAAATATGACACAGTACTTTTTTTTAATGAATATTTTTGTGATTTGATTGAACGAGCGAAGAGGTGTTTATTTTTTCCCCGACACGAGTCTGCGACCGAATAAATCTTCAAATGATTGACATGTTACTAGAGTTTAGACCCCAGTCTCACTCTCCACGAAGTTTCGTGTTGGAGCAATTAGGATTTCTGTCAAATTTTGAGCAAAGAAACCTCAGATATTTTACAAAAACGATTGAGCAATGCGCACACGCAGTTCTCGCTGCGTGTCGGGGGATGCGTATTTCCCGCAAATGTAGGCTTATCATTGTCAAAAGCTAATGAGATTCCGCACTCTGACCCATACGCTTATGTAGGTATAAAAGTAAGTTTAGGCATATTTTGTTTATTTTCCACAATCTCTTTCAATTGTGACATTATGTTCTGCACTTAAATGCTCCAGCAAGAAAATGTATTAGAAGAATTCACAAGCTCACAGGTAAATAACCTTCCATAATTTTGGAATACGTCAGTTCAAGAGGCATGTATAACCATAGATGGTTCTGACGTAGTCATTTCTACACCCATACATCAGCTCACTTCTCGGTTGTATTGCAAAGTAGTCACATTTATCATGTTTATACAGTCTGGCTAGGACAATCGCAAAACACCATTGCCACTGCCGCTTGCACAGGCAGCTGCCTCATGGTGAACCACACCGGTTGTATTGCCAGCTACCCCCCGTAACGCAACGGTAGTCGACTAGGCTGCTCCCATACCTAACCAATGCACGCCTTGTACACGCTTTGCCGATGGACCATTCTGATATTCGAGGGGTCGACTATGGGGTTGCTTTTGTTTTTAACGACACAACCGTTCGACGAAAAATCAGAAAATGAAATTTGGAACATAGTTAGAATGTACTTTGATAAATCATATACTGCAATTCATTTTTTGGAGCAATTGCTACAAATATGAAATTTAAAGCATTTGTTAAAAGCTTTTTTTTTAGTGCTATGTTTCATCCTTATTTCCATGTTTTATGACATGAAACTCCACAAAATATAATTACAAATGAGAACAACTCTTTCCTGTTAACATAACGTTGAGATTTTGTTATTTGGAGTTATTTTGAGTGAGATAGCGCAATTCTGCTAAGACACTTCCCCGGCAGTTTCACGGAAAACACGATGCGATTCAGCGGAATTTGAGTACACCGAAGAAATGCTTTCGCCCGTTAATTATAGTGCTATGCTGAGACTGCATACTCAATTCAATAACTGAACATATCACAGCAAAAAAATCCCCACTTTTAAAAGGGGATTCCCAGATCTACCTGTAGGTACACTGGCGACACCCAACCTGTTCTTGCGATCATTGTGGTTCCAATCAAACCACCATACGAGAAGCCAGTGAAACTTGAGGCTCATGGCTCATGGCCCCCATAAACCAAAAAAAAGGGCCCCCATAGACAGTGAAAGGGCCCCTGCAAATAATGTTTTTCTATTCTACCTGCTCAAATACATTTAACAATGTCTACTTCAGTACTGTAAATCCTAGAAAACTATGTCTTAAAACACATTTCAAGTTACTAATCATATTTCATTAATCAACATAGTGATTAGAGCATGTGATTTGAAAGTTGGTGAAAGTTTAATACAGTTTTGCCCACCAACAATAAAACACCTGTATCTAACAAAATGTTGTGCATTTGTAATTGTGCTTCCTGTGCCCATTAGCGTTATCCTGTTTCACTTCTTCAAACAAAGTATTCCCTCTACACCTCTAACAGCAGTTTATGTAGCATTTGAAGTATTTAGGGGTGAAACTTAAAATGCATATTTGGGCTATCAGCCATCCCTTTAAACACACATTACAAACTATTCACAAGGCACAGCCAGTAAAGAAAGGTGTTTTTTGCAAACATGAATAATTGACAAAGCGAAAGAAGAATGGAATGGAGGAGGTGGTTAGAGTGGGAAGATTGTCATTAATAACAGCAATGAAGGTGGTGTAAACTCATGTAATTGCTTTCAAAATAAATGAGAAATACAGACCAATACATGTATGAATAGAATAGTGGGTGGGGATATTCTAAGTACCTACATGTATCTTTCTCCCTTCCTCTCTTTGCATATACATGTACATGTATGTGTATCCATTTGTTTGTCTCTCTCTCCCTCTTTCTCTTTCTTTCAGGGTGTATTTACATGTAGCTTCTGTCTTCCCCTGCCCCTCACTCTCTCCCCCCTGGCCCCAAAATTGTCTCTACCTCTCTCCCTGTTCTTCTTCACTGGAAGCTATCATTTTATCCCTCCCTCTTTCTCTCTCTCTCTCTCTCTCTCCTTCTCCCATACCTCACAGACTAGTGACCTACAACACCACCATGCGCCCACAGCCAGTAGGTACAAATTGGCAGTTTGCCAGCTTTGGACGGGGATTCCCTCTTGCTCTAATTGGCGAGTGTGTATACATCTTACATATATGGGGAATCCCCGATCCTCAATGCATAGAGGGCACTATTGCACACAGGAAATTTGCCTCCACCACAAACCACAATGCATAATCTGCATTCTTTACTTTGCACTAAAGAAAATAGGAATATGCTTTCACATGTTTCAATGAAAATAAATATTATGTAATCATAAATCTACATACATGTGTATAGATTTCAGTTTATTCATACTTATTTTGAAGTTTACACATCTTTAACAAGAAACTTAGGAAAGGGGAATATCATAAGGTTAAATTTTAGATAAATATACATGTTTTGTCATCAAACTTGAAAGTAGAGTCTCTTTCTATATGGCATTGTCACATTCTGACAGAAATACTACAAAACATATTTCATGTAAAAGCAGTTTGCTTAGTTTACAAAGGGTTCATACATGTACTATGCATTCTTAAAATGAAATCGGATAATAACACATCAATGCATAATTATACGAAATATCAATATGATAGCAACTATCTTAAATGACACCACACACATTCTAGCCTAGTTAGGCATCTTGTCAAAAGTTCAAGCCACAAAAGACTGCGGTTATATCCAGGAATTCTGTGTGCGATCTTGTTTATGTAAGGCCCGATAATCCCAAATTTCTCTTATCTTCATGATGTTCGTTCCTTTTGTCAGGATACAAAAAGCAAAATAAATTTGTTGTTATTATAAATAATGTCTTGTTTATCTTTAAATCAAACACACAGAGATACATACAGACACACAGACACAAGTTATGCACACATTGACACCCAACCACAAACAAAGACATAATTTAATTTAATTTACACTGTGACTGCAAAGAGCATCTAAATCAAGCCACACATTCAGTTCAACACCTCAATACTGTAAGATATACACAAATGCAGCATATCAGCCATTCCTCCGTGACTCGTGCGACATTTGAAGAAAAACTGCACTTCAAATCTTCTGCCATATCTATATCAACTGTATCACTTGTTCACTTTATATCATTGAATAAGCGTATTGAAGAAGTAGATCTAATCATAGAAAGAACTTCTGAAAAAAAACATGATTTTAGTAGTGTGATAGTCACAGATAGAAATGAGGTTCCTTGACGTCACTTCACACTTGTATAATTTTGTATGGAAATACAGGACATATCAATCTGAAACTTCAGGAATAAAAACTTGGATGACCCTTTGCACTCTGTGCTTTATTGGCTTTGAATAATACTGCCTCACTAATTAACGATGGCCTCATGAATTTGTGACTCATGTGATGGGAAACGTGACTCGCATCACACAGTTGAATTTAGCTTTTATAAAATTAAGATAACATGAAACTTATGTGGTGTTACATCAATAAATTGTGATAAATGAGTGAAAGGGCAATGACTAATATGGTACGAGTATAAATCTTACATTTTTTCTAGTAAACTAACAAAATGCATATTAAGCATGACTCGCGTGACAGTTTTTTAGTCTAAAACTCCAGATAACTTATTTTTTCATTGTGAACACATTATATCAGGGTTTGGCTTTATTCCTGTTCTAAATACACTCACAAAGTTTTGAACTCGAAATTTTATTTGAAATGTCATTTTATTATTGCATGGTTTACCAAACTGGGCGCGTGACTCACGTGACATGACTCCAAATGTGACTCGCATGACATGTTTGTAAGACCTTTATTTTCTAATATTAAAGAGTAGGATTTAATATTTTGTCATTTTCTGATTAAGTATATATGGTACACTAGCCACATATTAAGGATTGCTTTCAAAACTTTTATTTTTCTAGCAACCTAAAAAATGCATGTTAAGAGTAAATGTTTTTAAGTCTAAAAATCCAGATAGCACTATTAATTTTTTTGTCAAAAGATTTTATTAGGGCTTCACTTTATTTCTGTTCTACATACACTCACAAACATTTAAATTTGGAATTTTATTCCAAATGTCATTTTATTACCAAACTGGAAGCGTGACTCGCGTGACATGGCTTCAAATGTGACTCGTGTGAAATATTTGTTAAGACCCATCTCTTCTAATACTAAAGAACAAGATTTAATATTTTGTCATATTCTGATGTAGTATCCATAGTACACTAGCAACATACTAAGGATTGCCCTCAAAACTGTTTATTTTTCTAGCAAACTAAAATAGTGCATGTTTAGCATGACTCACATGACGATATCCTAGACAATTTTTAAGTCTAAAAATTCAGATAACAGTTAGCAAATTTGACAAACAGCTTAATAACCCATTATACTAAAGCTATTAGCTAAATAATGACAACTGGCTGAACAGTTGCTGACATATTTGCCTATGGACATTTCTAATTTCTTTCAGGGCCTTTCCTGACCCATTTTTTAGTAATTAATTTCATCCGTGTTCAACAGCCGGTAAAAAAACATGAGATTGGACAATATGCATGAAATTTTGGATGAAGATCATTTGAATATCCCTTTTGCCAAATATAACATTTTTACGTCACATATTTCAATTCTAAATTTTGAGGCAGATGACACATACACGGAATGGCTGATATGCATAATACGTGTACTTAATTGTACCAAATTTGCATCAACTCTGAATATCACACCACAAAGTTGCAAAAAAAGAGTCAATCTGCACCACTCTGTTGATAGGTTCATCATTGAACTACTATGGAATCAAAAGAACAATGAGTAGCCCAGAAAAATGCAAGATAATCTGTCTATTTACTCTGATTGCCGGGGGGGGGGGGGGGGGGGGGGACTTAAAAATCAGGAGTAGTAGTGAAAATGACCTCTGGACCAATAATGAAGGTCAATGGAGAGCCAAGGAATTTGCTAAAAAAATATAAAAATATTGAAATAAAAAAAAATCCACACCCTGGTGAAGACTTGGGGAGCAGCTCTGCAATGATTACGATCTGTAATCATTACCACTTCTAACCATTACCTTAAAGCTGATGAGGTAAGCTCTTTGTGTGCCGTGTGTGCATTTATGTCACTAGTAATGCACACAGAGCCAATACAGCAGCATTTTACCTGGCATAGGAAGGGTTAAAGGAAACATGTAAACCCCCTACCTTGATAACATCCCTCAGCTCTCGTATGACCGCTGGTCTGTAGGGAGGGGCATCGGCCCCCGCATCCGAGCGGTCAATGGGCTCCACACTGGTCACTCCTACCTCACTTGACAAGATGTAGCAAATGGTCTGGGCGGCCTGAGCAAATGAGGTCAGTAAAAAGTTGACAAATTTAAACTTAATTTTGGGCCCAGTGTGATTGCATCAGAACAAACAAATTACAATAGATAGCAACTGTCTGTATCACAAACCTCACTGCTATCTATTGCAAGTCCGAGCCAATGTATAATTTTGAAATCGATTGTACAGTTGTTACAATCAATAGTAATCCTCTGTGATACTGGGCTGTAGTGTCCCTTGTCTATGCAAGCTAGTCATTCCAGCTTCACAGAACAAGGTAAACGAGAAATACTTGTGTATGAGGTGGTCTTTTAGGACAAATTCATGCAAAGACATAGCTGACAAATGCATGGTGACTCAATCTATCCATCAAAAATCAGGGGCAATGCTCAAGTAAGCTCATAGCGCACCTAAAACATAATAACATTTCAGAGACTTGCCTGAAGTGGACACGTCTATGTGCTAACAAAATGTAGATAATAGTCTTTTATGATAAAGGGGTGAGAGAAAAAAAAATGGTAAAGAGGATATTAAACAGAAGGAAAGAATAGAAGAAGGAGGCAAAAATCACATTGCAAAAGGAATGAAGTAATAACCCTACCCACTCCAGGATTCGAACCAGGGTCCAAGTTCTTAAGACGGCCTCTTAATCAATTCACTTAACACCTAATGCACAGCAGGGGCTAGAATGATATAGAAATTGACATTCAAGCTGAAATTTCGCAATGATCCCGACATCTGATAAAAAACCAGAGACCACGTTTCCGAAAGCTAATAGACTCAGCTACAACATACTAAAATTTCTGAGTAAAAGATTCAAACATAAACGAGGTACAGCTCCTAGAAAATCGTCATGTCATTTCATGATTTGAAATAAATGCCCCTTCCATTGACATCACACGTAAATATGTGATATTTTGACATAATGCTTTCAATCAAAATTTACACGATGATGACGTGATCAAAATTAAAAATGCTACTTCTACCATAGAGCAATGTCTCAGCTACAACATACTGATATTTGGGAGAAAATTGATACAGGATTACTGAGATACGCAAAAAAGGGAAAAAAAGTTCATGACGTCATACATAAAAATTCATTCTTTTTTTTATTCATATGGCAATATGATTAAGTCAAGATAAATTTAAGGGCTAAATTGAACATGAAATCACATCTACATTTCCCACTTTTTTGGAATATAAAAAATCAATTGGGGGTTACCAGCCATTCCTAGGAGCTATGGCCGATTGAAGGTAGTCATGTTTTTTAATACATTTGCACACAAAAACACATAGACGCACACACAGACTTTGAAATTTGACGCATCCTCACGACCTTCTTATTGCATGAACACAGCTCAAAATGAAATGGAATTCTGATGTTAACTTTTCATTACGCATGTGTAAATGTGCGAACGCGCGCGCACACGCAGAAATTTTCGAAATGCTTGAAATGGCCTAGAACATGTGCAAAATTTTTCTTAGTTGATTTGGCGTGAATGCATTAATTAAAGAGTTGAATAATTATGAAGTCTTTTTACGCATGAAACATTATGGGCCATATCATGTTATATACAGCTTTTCAAAAATGGTAACTTTCAATACTGGTAGTGATTACCAGAGAAAGAGCCCAGCACTGGTTACCATGGTTACTGCAACAACAGATTGGGAGGGTTTATATTAAGCGACAAGGTTTAAGGATGAGGTATGTGACATTACCGAGTGCCTGATGCCGGCTTGGAAATCCCCAATCAGAGAAAACAATCCGGGGGATCTAGTCAAGGCCACCTTCTGCCTGAGCATCAGCCTTTTGAATATGTATGAGCTGCCTTCTCCTGATTGGAGGACCTGCTGCCAGATGGGGGTCTCCGCCACGTGATTGGACAACTGGAGCTCACAGCACACCCCCACTCTGTCCTGAAGCAGGAGCGACCTGATAATGCTGGGGGAATTCCTTTCAGATGGGGGATTCCCTAAAAATGATGTCTTTCTGAAGGAAAGAAAGATACACAGTATGGTATTCTACTCACAATCACATTCTCTCAGGTACACGATATGATTTGATTTCAAACAATATATTTCTTTTTCATATTTGTATTTAATGCAGAAGTATGTTTGTGTCTCACACAGTGATCCATGCAAATGATGTATCTTATGTATAACCAATAGTGCCTGTTATTCTCTTGTTGGAAGAGAATGTATGAAGCTCTTTGATCATTGTACATTATGACAAATTTCAAGTATCATGGCAACATCTATGATGCTTAGAGCTCATCAACTGTTCCCAAGGGGATTTTTACTAGAGTTAAGCTATAGTGTAGGAGAGAAAGCCACAGAATGAAAGAAACGCAGTTGGAAATCTACTGCCATTGCATGCTCACACCTAGCAGACTGGTGTTGCACCCCTCTCTGCTGCCCCCTCCGGGTGATCCTCTGCACTGTAGCCTTGAAGCTGATGCCTATGGAGGAACACCCACCAGTCTGACCCACACTGTCCATGATAGAGGCTGGTGCAGGTCTGCTGCTTCCCATCCTCCTGGGAACCTTGGAATCCTGCGACCCCTCATTCAATGGGACAGAGCTACCAGCTGCTGGGAAGAGCTTTACAGGACCAAATATCTGCAGAAACAAAACCCAGTTCAGGGACTAACTTATCTGGAAGTGCATTGCAATTCACCGTACATTTTCGAAAGACTGCTAACCAGATTTCAAGAGTGTACATTATTCTCTGTTACACAGTGGTGTATTGTTGTATGCTTCATTTGTTTGTTTAAACATGTGTAAATAAACATGGGGGATGGGGTACAAATATTGAGCATAGTCTTGTACAAGGTGTCACACAGTTACATTATTCTGTGAGGATATACCTTGATCTCTGTTTCTATGTATGATGCTTTGTACAAGGTGTAACTGAGCTGTATTTTTATCAAACGTAATCTGTACAATTACAAAATCATGGATACAAGATTTATATTAGACACGGCTTGAATTGAAAAGTCAGGCTGAGCCACAGTCTATGGCAAGTAAAAGCATGGATGAAAGTCCTAAAGTTCTTTATAGACTTTACAGAGTTATCATATCTCCATCAGAAAATCTACAAAGAAAACATCTAATATCAACTAACTTCCAGTGCTCAGTAAGAAAGCTTTGCTGAGTGATTTCAATGGAACTACATGAAAGTGCTACACAAAACTCATTATTATCCTTATCATTGTATCTCTCCCCACCTTTGGTGAATGAACGAAAGGCTGGGCACTACACACATCACCAGTTGGTCGAGCAGAGCTGGGGATTTTGAGTGCATCATCAAGGTCAGAGGTCACAGGATAACAGAAGTGTGTGCACAGAACTACTGGATTGTTAATGCCAGGTATGGACAGCTTTTGCCTGTACAAGACATAACAAAAGAAGGCGCTGTAACGGTCACATGGATGTTATGGAAGGCCATCCCAATTGAAAGTCTCATCTCTTTCTGTCTGTCTCCTCCTCCCCCCTCTTTGTAGAGCTCTCTCTTCTCTTCTCCCACCCACCTCTGTCTGTCTCTTACCATCTCTGTAGAAGAATCACACCTTTTTCTGATTTTCCACAATGGCTTCTAGCAAATAAAGTATCATGTCATTTCATTTCTTCTGACAAAGCATTGAATATCAAATGATCAATACAAGAAGTTTAATTCTATACACCATGAAAGCACCGTACTGACTAGGGTATAGGCCGCAGGATTTTTAAAAAAAAATTACGGCAAAGTCTGGGTGCGGCCTATCCATGACATTAGGCAAAAGTTGGGCCTTTCAAACCAGTGAACCTGCACACCCGGTTGTCCGATGAAACAATACGATACAAAAGAAATCTCACGTTCAGCAAAAGGCGTGAGATAGGAACTAACAGCTTGTGATTTGGTACCTAGATTTGTCGACAGCTACTAATGTTACATTCGCATGAATAATGAATAATGCATGCATACATAGTACAGTGTAGTACATGCTAGCTAAGCCATGCCAGTGCAGTTACACCTTTATGTACACAAACTCACACATTCACTAGCAATTAAATGTTTACCATGGGTGCGGCCATGCTAAAATTCCAACCCGAACGTCAAACGATGGATTACAAAATTCACATATATGCCTACGCATATCGCTGATGAGGTTCTTCGCAGATTCACACAGTCAACTAGAGATTCTCTACCGCAAGTAACAGAGTGCTCTGAATAGGGATCATCTTATTTTTATTGTCACCCCACTTTTCTGTGTCACGCATGATTCATAATTGCATTGATAATTTTTATTTTAATTTTTGTCACTTATTGGTATTGATGTCATTTTATTTAATTATGCTTTTCAATATCATCGCATGATCATGACGTCATTAACAAGCAATTTACATAAAATATTTTACTTGATATATCTCTTTGATAGATATTTTATATCTAATGAAATTTGAGATGGATAAAAGGAATGATAATACAATTAATTTCATCAGTTCAAAATGCACGCATACGCGTACGTTAGTGCATTTGGGCACATGCATGAGATGGCGGTATACACTTCTGTCTTCACAGACATCACGGTCTCGTGTAACCGCCATCTCGTGGCCGCCGGAGATCAAAGAAACAATGGCGGCTTGCATCTAACGAAGTTTGCTAGTTTGAGCCTTTTCATTAGCAGTATCTTTGAGTTGTCTAGGACAAATACTACTCCTGGTGCTTTCTTAGTACCAGTAATTATTATGCTGGTGATGTGATTGAGATGGTATTACTGGTGCGTCAAGTGTGTCACACTGGATGGCTATCAAAGCCATTCATTTTCTTGTTGAATGTTGTCACACAATGCATAGTCCCATACATGTGTATACGTGTTGGTTTTAAAGACCCGCCTTTGCTAACGCTGTGTATCAGCAGCACCCGGACATAACTTTCAAGGGAAAAACCCTGCGGCTTATACAACGGTCAGTAGGGGAGACCGGGGTGAACTGGGACGTGGGAGAAGTGGGACACCTCCTACATCTAGAAAAGTTTTCAACCAATCAGCTTACTGGTATTATACCCTGACGGGCATTTGGTATCAGAGTAAAAGCACATGGAAACAACAGTGCAAGAACTCTGCTGATACATGTAATTGTAATTCTGAATTTCATTTTTTCACACTTTTTAAAAAAAAAAAATTGCAAGTCAGTGTGAAGTACTTTTTGAATTTATTCTTATAGTTTTAGCAGACACTTAGCATGCTATGTCTAGGCCTTGTTAGTCCTAATAATTTGCATTCTATGTTTTTGCAAAAATGTGCACATCCATACAGTTAGCCGCAATTTTGATTTTTTTGTGTGTTGGGGTAAACTGGGACATCACTTTTCCACATCTCACTATCCCACTTCTCCCAACTGTGTCCCACCTCACCCCATAATCATACTTCTCCCTAGGCATCCCACTTTACCCCAGCCAATGTCCCACTTCTCCCAGAGGTGTCCCACTTCTCCCCGTTCAGAAGCTTTTTACAGATCAATGATTACACAAATATGAGACTTGCAGCACTATGAATCAACAACCCATCAGGTGGCCTAGCATCAGTAGTCTTAAGGTACAAAACGTGAGTTCACAATTCTGAATTAAAAAAAAGTTAGAGGAGAAAATTCATCAACTTGTAATTTTTGTCCCACTTCGCCCCGGTCTCCCCTATGGTAATTAAAAAAAAATGATTGTACTACAAAATATATTTACTGACTTCACTATCTTTGTACCATGTTTGATGAGAATTGCATCCTTGGATTTAGATTTAATATGAAAAAGGTCAATTTGGGGTAATTTTTTTTTACAAAGTTCACTGACCTTTGACCTTAATCAGATTTGACCCCAATTTTACACACTTCATTAGTTTCATGCAATACACACATGTACCAAGATTGAAGCAAATCTGGTTAATGGTTCTTAAGATATTGCCGAAAAGGATTCGGGACGGATGGGCGTACACTCCAGCTCAAAGGAATTGGCATAGGGAAAGGGAAGAAAGAGAAGGAGCCGCAGACCACGGTATATTTTGTCCAGTTCAGCATGAAACATGATGCTTTTAAAACTGCGGCTCCTTCCCTTTCTTCCCTTTCCCTTTCCATGTGCCAATTCCTTTGAGCTGTAGTGTACATACGTACAGACAGACGGATGGACAACCCGAAAACATAAAAATTGTGGCGGAGGCAGGAAAACTATTTGAAAACTCCATTGCAGGAAAAGTTCAGAACATAAATTGTTTGAAACGGTGAGACAGCTAAGCAAACTGTGTTGACCGAAAAAGAAGCTCGAAGATGAAATTTTTAAGTAGCAAATCTATGAATTTCTGACTGTTTTGAGAAGTTCCTTCTCAGGCCAAGCATGTGAAGAAGTGTAATGACCGCGCATGTGCAAGGTGGGTTCTCAGGTAAGTCTGTTCCGCAGACTCACGAGATAAAACAAACTTAGTAACGCAATGTCACATCGTTCTTCAGCGATAGGCTCTGCCAGAGACATATGATGATTCAATTTATTTTCTTTCCTTTGTCTATGTTTGCAGCAGTTAAGTTAACAACCTGCTGCGCCTCCCCCGCCCCGGTAGTAGCGGGCGAGTGGCTTGGCTTTGGTCAAATTGCATGCTCAAAGTCAGAGTGCGGCTTATACGCTGGTCAGTAAGGTAGCAGTGCTTCAGAATTTTCAATGCAAAGGATTGCAGACTTATTTGAAAGGCCTGATATGAAGCTGACTCACCATGGTGCGTGGATGCTGATCCGCAAGCCTGCGGTCAAGCCAAGCTGGTCCCCGGTGCTCTTGGTATAGAAGACATATACCTCCTCCCCCTCCTTGGAGCTGCCCCCTTCACCCCCTTCATGAAGTTTGACCTTTGATCCTTCAGTGACCTGGGACAAGCAGTGTGTCACGTACAGCCCATGCTGTATCTCGTAGGACATGACCTTGACCTTGAGGGCGGACTTGCTGCTCTCTATACAAAGCAAAATGTGTTTTTAACCTTTATGTGTCATTGACGCACATAGGTTCAAGTAATACACACAAGTCCCCACAGAGAAAATATGTGTCTGGCACACAATGGTTTAAATCAGAACTGTGCTTGCGAACCTCAAATATAAACACAACAAAAAAAGTATGTCCCCCCCTAAGCAAAATAGCATAACTTTTGATTGAAAAGGGTTTGAGCAAAATAATTTGGCAGGATTGTTTCTCAAACTGAAATCTAAATCAGAAATTGAATTGTGAAATTATTACATGTACTTCTTTTCTTTACTAGGATTTACACTTTCAAACACAGGGCTCCATATACACTCTGTTTTCCTGTGTGTGCAACTGAACCTCTACATAAAAAAGAACAATCATTTAACCCTATTCTGACTGGGCTTTTTGAGAGCAGGTTTTGACCAGAGCATTGAATCAATGCGAAATGTTGCACAGAGATAAAGGAACATATTAAGAGCGCGGCTGCATATTCTGTTTTAGGAAAAAATATTAAATTTTGTGTAAATTATGATTTATGCAAAATACATACTATATTTTACAATTTTCTCTATATTTCATTGAAAAAGGATGGCATGAAGGTCAAACTTTCTCTTAATATGCCGAGTAGCATAATGAGGAATTCCATCTTAAAAAACTTTGAAATGACAAATCAATTCGTATGTATTTTTTTTTTATTTTTAATTATGTAATCTATTTTTTTTCTACTTTTTTTCTTTTTTTCTTCAGATATGCATCTTCAAGAATTTCAAGAACAATGTGATCAAGCAATAGGATTAGAAGGCACAATTGACAGTGATATTGAGTAGTTTTGGAATAGCAGTATTTTGTTCACAAACCTTTATGCAAAATCTCACTTTTTGTCAGATTTGGGTCTGACATGTGATTACATAATGTTGCATAACCTCTGAACGGAAAGCCCGATTTTTTCAATTTTAGTATCGAAAGTTGCAAGACACTTCAAAAGAGAAAGTCATGAAAAGGCGTGATGTGATATTCAGCGGTTGCGCGTCAGTCGCGATTTTCGTGCGGGAAAATAGGGTCAGAATATGGTTGATAGGCACCATAACAAGACAGCAATCAGCATAATTTACCTAATGTCCTTGAATAAGACTAAGAGCTAAGGTAAGAAATATCATCGTGCTGAGAAACCCAGCCCAGAGTTTACCGTGTAAGACCTGTGAATCAGAGTGGTTGTGAGCTTACCTTAGTAAGAGCTAAGATAAGAGGTATTATCATGCTGAGAAACCCTCCCCAGACCTCCCTAGACTAACCCTGTGAGACCTGCGAATCAGTGCGGTTGTGATGCCACATGGCAACGGACGACTTCTGACGACTCACCAGCTTCTGCAGACGTTCAGCAAAGCCAGATCTAGAAGATTTAAAAAACAACAAATAAGTGTACATCACATACTATTACATCTTGCTCAAATGTTTGTTATTCAAAAGAAGGACATATTTCAGGAGAAAATATAAAGGTAACAACAAACTAGAGCAATTCGACTGCCGCGCAGTCGATAAATATGCCTCCGCCTCTTCGCTATTCTCAGAAAATGTATATGTTTGGTGGGCAATGCACCATTGCTCCTATGTGAAATGAAAATATCACATTCTGCTTTTTCAAGTTTAGCCAAGTTTGGCAATGTTCATTGACTTTTGACCTCTTACTTCTTTGCCTTCCAATCTAACCAGTATGTCTAAATCCATCCTTGTATAAATTTTGTTTAAAATTAGCCAATTTCGGGTGAAGTTCATTGACCATTGATCTTTCAGGAATTTTACCCAAACTTCACCAGTCTACCTCAATGAAGTGATACATCTCTGTACTATGTTTGGTTTGAATTGAATCATTAGTATTGGATTCAATGTGAAAAATATCTATTTGGGGGCAATTTTTAGCCAATTTTTGGCAAAGTTCAGTGACCTTTGATCCCTGACCTTTGAGAAATTTCACCAAAAATGTCATCAGTCTAGTAGTGATCCATCTTTGCACCATGTTTGGCTAGTATTGCTCCATTGGATCTGGATATATTTTGAAAATTATCACTTTAGGGGCAATTTTTAGCTATTTTTTGGCAAAGTTCATTGACCTTTGACCTTTGAACTCAGGAGTTTTACCCAAACTTTCACCAGTCTACCTCCATGAAGTGATACATCTCGTACCATGTTTGGTTAGAATTGCGCCATTGGATTTGGACTTGGGTTTATTGTGAAAAATATCAATTTTTGCAAAAAATTAAAGTTCATTGACCTTTGACCTCTGACCTTCCAGCAATTTCAACACCAATATCACCAGTCTACCCCCAAGTAGTGATCCATCGTTTCACTATGTTTGGTTGGAATTGCACCATTGGATTTGGATTTATTGTGAAAAATTTAAAGTTTGGGGCAATTTCTAGCCAATTCTGGCAAAGTTCATTGACCTTTGACCTCTGAACTTTCAGGAATTTTACCAAAAATGTCACCAGTCTATCTCCAAGTAGTGATCCATCTTTGTACCATGTTTAATGACAATTGCATGCTTGGATTTGGATTTATTGTGGAAAAGGTCATTTTTGGGCAATTTTTACAAAGTTCATTGACCTTTGACCTTTGACCTCGATCAGATTTGACCCCAATTTTACACGCTTCATTAGTGTCATGCAATACATATATGTACCAAGTTTGAAGGAAATCTGGTTAACGGTTCTCAAGATATTGCCTAAACGGATTCGGGACGGACGGACTTACGGACGGACGGACGGACGGACAACCCGAAAACATAATGAATGGTAACTGCACCATGTACCTACTTGACAAATTTCTTCTTCTTTTTTGCTGAATCTATGGGATTTCCAGCAGCTGTTGCTGACATTCCTGCTGTCATAGCACCCTCTCTCGTTGCGGACTCTGCAGTGGGGGAGACCTGCAGCTTGAGACTCTTGATCCACTCACTCCCCGTGCGTGGACTTCCCCTGGGGTTTGGGGAAGGGGAGGTCAGGCTGGGGTCAGATGATGGTGTGGAGAGTGAGGATATGCTGAAGGAACCAACTGATGGTGGTACCTGCAGTGGGACGATCAAATGAATGGATGAGAATGGAGGGTCCACCTATACTGTAAAGCAAAACTGGGAGGTGGTGGGTGGGGAGGGATGATTAAACAGATGTTGCTGGGTGGTTTTCTTTTTCTTTTTTTTTCTTTTTTTTTTGGGGGGGGGGGGTTCAGGAGAGGTGAAAGGAAATTCAAAAGATGATGTGAAACAAATAATTTCCTTGAAATACAAAGTCAGGATAAAAAAAGCCAATTTAAGCATACTTGGTAATCAAAGACTTGTACTATTTGATGTGCTCTTTGTGCTCCCTTCTAATGTTATTGTGTCTATGGTAGTTACATAGCAGTGGGTATTGGCTGCGCAATGCACTTCTTTTCTTTTTCAAACGTAGTGAAAAGATAATATTGGATACATTTATTTCATTCTTCATCCCAATCTGTGTAACTTGTATTGCTTATGTTATTCAAAGAAATGTAACTACTCTTTAGAAATGTTGCAAATGTCAAATGCCAAATACCAATCAGGGTGTATAAATAGTCAAAGAATAAACCAATGCATACTCCAGAACTTGGTGAGAAAAAATATGGAATTAAGGTGATACTCACTGCTGGGCTGCCCTCGTCTGGTGAGTCATAGTCTAAGATCTCAGGCTCAAAAGTCGACTGAATAACAACAACAACAACAATTACGAATTAAGTTGCTTTACAGAGCATCTTTCATTTTCCTGCATGGGCCTGTGATCACTATCAGTTTTGACCAATGCCTTTCATTCCGCCTTTCCTCCCCATTTACACTAATAAAACAAAAGAAGTTTATTGTCACAGCATGAGTGCACAGTTATACTACTGCCAGAATTGGGACACAAAAACATACAAACTCAAGCCTCAAAATCTGAATGAATTATTTGATTTGCCACGAATCACCTAAAAACATGGCTAATAAACAATAATACAAGGAAGCCTGCTGTAGCAACAACCTGAATAGAAAGAACACCTGTAAATCAAGACATGTTTTTTTTCCACTCAAGCATTGTCTCGAATTAAAACATATATCAAATTAACATGTAGCCTACATAAAGACCACTTACTTTGATATAAAGGCTGCATTTCTTGTCTCCCTTGAATGATCTTTCTCTAGAAGTTTTATAGTATTTGTATCATACCCAAGTTTGCATGTTCTTTGTTTCTAAGAGAAATAATGTCTATATGAAAAGAATCTTCTAAACTATTCTAGAAATGGTCTTTACCTTTTTTTCAATGACTTGTGCACCATTCATTCTAAATAAAATATAAAATACAAAGAGAAACTTACTTTTGGACTTTCTGGGATGCATTTCCTCTTCCCTTTTCTCACGAAGTTGTCTCTCAGCCATCTCTTGCCACCGTCTCTGCTAGTTGATGGCATGCCAGTCGGACATACACCTTTTCCTTCAATTCGTGGTTGTACATGAACTATATTGTTCTTCTCAATCGATCTGCCTACCATCTCAGAAATGCTGTTCATATTGGAAGTAGGGAGGGGGTTATTCCCATGACTGACATCGCTACCAGAGTCAGCCACTACCGGTATGCATTCCCGAAAGTCCTCTTCATCATCTTCCACAAGTTTGTTCTGTCTTCTTGAAATGACAGCTTCCCTTTTCCCTTTTTGTAGCTGTTTTACCCCTCCAACAGTAATTCCCACTTGATCACTTCTAGAAGCATTGCTCCTGTTCTCAGACGAACGATTCACCTGTATCTGGCTGCACCGAGGGAAGTCCTCTTCGCTGGAAGACGACCAATCAATCTCCACTTCCTGTTCTCCTTCCTCTGGCTCTGACCCATCATCGCTTATTTTTTCGCTTTTCCTGGTCCCTGCAAGAAACCAATGCAGTAACTTCTTCAGAAAGAATTATCTTGCCAAACAATATTACAATATTTTACTGAACTATACATCAAACTATTCAAAACATTAAAAACATACTGAAAAATTACTTTTTTCACAGTTCTCTGGTTTAGCATATTTGTCAACCTCCACACTGAAGGACATCCTTATGCCCTTATGCACACTATGTTATAAATTGAAAGAGCAGGTCTTACGCAAATCTGGTGAGTGTTTTGATGCATTCCAACCTTCAAACCCAGCACCACAGTTTGACCAGTCTTTGGTCAACTGTTGAGGATACATCTGCTTGTGTTTCTTATGAGACGACATCATCCATCCATACCTGAATAGAAAATGATACAGATGCAATGTTCAGACAGCACTGTTTTGGGGGTATTTATTGTAATGGTTATTCCCTGCATTACAACATTCCAAAGTATGATAATTTATTTTATGATCAAATTTGTCCGTCACAATTTTACAGCACACAGCAGTTTCCAGAGGGACGAGGCCAGCAGCCAGGCCAGCCAGGCAGTGAGTTTCTGTTTTACACCCTGGCGAAGGCAATTTCAGTAATAATAGAGCTACAAAGCAACTATTATACAAATGATGCACAAGTCTGAGTGGGTCAGTAGGAATTTGGTACACAAGTACCCTTTTTATATTGGGGTTTCTTAGCCCCGTACTATCCAATGCGGAACATTGGGGGCAGCATCACCAAAAGTTAGAGGTGTCTAGAGTTGACTATGATACACTTACACACCAAATTTGAAAAAAATCTGTTGAGAAATGCGGCCAGTATCGTGCACACAAGCAGACCCTGAAAAATGTACCTTTTTGTGCACAAAAACGGACCAAGCGAGGGCACCACCACCAAAAACAACAGGCGTCTTTGCTTCACCATAATACACCTTCACACAAAATTTGAAGATGATCCAAAAGAACTACAGCCAGTAGAGCGCTCACAAGAAAATGTACTTTTTTGTGTACAAAGACGGACCAAGCAAGGGCGCCAGCACCAAAACCAATAGACGTCTTTGTTTAACCATAATACACCTTCATACTAAATTTGAAGATGATCCAAACAGAACTGCAGCCAGAAGAGCGCTCACAAGAAAATCTCAACGGCGATGCCGGCAGCGTGATGAGGCCAAATCCATAGTATCCTCCGAACTCTGTTCGGGGGATACAATGAATGTAAAAGTGGTTGGTAAGGTGTTCTATCGCTCTTATGGCATCACATACTATAAAAGGCCACTCTCTGTGACATGTGTGACCCAAAAAGTTGAATTTTTGGGTACATAATGTAATTTTGAGGCATTAGGTATGATATTTTATTGTTTGTTTTGCTGAAAATATTCATGAAGAGTAAATTAATTGGCTTCAAAACGAGTCACGCAACATCAAGTTTGGTCATCACGTCACTGATCAATATGGGCGTGGATTTCACATTACTTGTCTGAAATATGATATGTCACACCATGCCCCTTGATCTGTGATGTGATGCCATTTTGAAGCCAATGATTTACTCTTTGAATATGGAAAAAAAAATACATGTACCATGCTGCATATCTCAATATACAATTACGTACTAAAAAGTCAACTTTTTTGGTCACACACGTCACAGCGTTAAAAACATTTGTTATCCATCAGATAAATATTGTAGGTCAAATGCGTCATCGAACAAGGGATTTTTCTCAATGTAGCACACACCTTGAGACAGAAGTATCACTGTCATTATAAGCTTTGAAATAAACTTGCCACATATTTAATTCAATACTTTGACATTTGTGTTTGTGTTGTTGTTTTTTTGCCACTCTAGATTAGTTTCTTTTAATTTGCTTTACACTATTAGGTTGGAACTGAAGCAAGGTATAACTATTCTATTATGACGTTGTTATTATGCATTGTTATTCTTTAATTAAGCATAAAATAATATGTAACAGATTGTTTAAAATAGAAGGTATTTCATTCTTCATTATAACAACTGTGGGCAGCGCATGATTAATACATGATTTAGACTTGCTGTTTAACTCGCTGTTTGATCTGTAAGCCCACGCTATATACCTGCTGTTTTGCCCATCAAATTGCATTTTCTCGCTCCTTGAAGATACAATGGATTCGCCACGACCAATACCTCCCGCGGCAAGTCCCTATGGGATTTGCGTGTTAAAAAAATAGTTGCACGGGTCATTCAACCTACATGCAAAGTCAATGCAAGTTTGCTGCACGGCTGGCTGACCCAGCTGGCCCAGGGTACTGCGCATTTGCACTAGCACGATGCGCGTATGAATTACGCATCATTGTCACCAATGGCTGCCCCTGTGAATGTGTTGTAGTGACTCTAACAGTCAGTCTTCATTTTCATGTACTTTTCCATATATTTTCCATGTGCTCTCCCAGTACTTTTCCGTATTACGTAACTCGATTGTTTGTTATTCATGTATTCCGACCACGTGCGTTGTTTTAACCTATCGCGCATCACTGACTACATGCACTTAAACGCCCCATGGTCCTTTGTTTCACAGTCGCGCTGCTTCGCATCACAGCGCATCTACTCACTCCCGCTTACACCTTGGTTGAGTCAACATCTCCCGAACTTCACCTCCGGACACAAGACTTTTTTCCTGCAGTCTCCAGCAGGCTGGCAGTCTTCCAGTGGTACGTAACAATCGACACCGACATGGCAAGATTCACCGCTGAAAGCTGCCAGTCCCGCCTATCGCTTCAGCAGTTTACTTCACCGCACACGAGCTCGATTCACTGCAGCTCGGTCAGCAGTTCAACTCACTGCAACTCTAAACTTCAAATCACGTTACCATGATGTCTAATAGCGACTCACTGCTATACATCGGTGCCAGCTATGTTTCGTATTTTCTTCCACGGCCTCCGACCGACATCAAGCGACTCACTGCTTCGTCCCAGAGCGCCATTCCTCTACACGTCCTTTCTCTCCTCTCCTCGTCCGTGATCATCACCAGCGTGTAGCGTCGCGATCTTCACGGCTCTTAAGCCATGTTTTCGAAGTTGCGATTCCGCTTCAAGTCTCTGCCTCATCATCCTTTGCGTGAGCCTCTTCATTCGTTATCGCCATTATTCATCATTCATTGGACTTTCCAGTTAAACATTACAAGCATTATTTAGTCCACCGCATATCCATGTACATTTCTATATTGGCCAATTTCATGTCATTCGTGCAATATTCATATTCTACTTCACGTGACTGCACTTGCAGGTGCACAGTTATCGCTTTATTCAATCATTCAATAAACTAACGAAAAGGGAATACAATTTATCATGTCTTTCATTATCGTACAACCTTGCTTCCTTGAAAGTAAAAAAAATAGAGTTTCGGCGTGTGATCAGTGTCTGTGCAGAACATCACATCTCATACACACACCCTTAACCTCTTAAGTGTCATTCTATGTCGACTGCACCACAAGAATTGGGTGTACAAGTTATGGAAGACGACTATAAAGGCAGCAACATGTCGCAATTTATCCTGGGAAACACGGTTTTGGAGTGGAGTTGTTGAGTTGTTGAGTTAGTTGAGGCAGCGTTTGATGTCTTAGACCGAGTCTGCTGGCTAGCTAGCCGGGCGGTAAATAGTAAAGTTCGATCTAAGTAACAAGTTATACATTAGAGTCTAAGTTAGACAAGTTATATCTAATAATACTAGTCAAGTTAAATGATTAAAGGCAACCTCGATGTGATTGTTGGATAGGTCTTTAAGGTCTAGCTCATCCCACAGCAATACTCACTTAGTCAATTAAGCACAGACTCAAGCCGACCTAACCAATGTCGGATGCAACCAGACTTGGCTTTGGCTAGTCTAATTCTGTCATCGGGTCTTAGCCTAATAACGTTTGTATTTGATAATAATAATAATATTAGATGGCTCTTTCCGGGGATACAGACTATATTGCACTTGATAAAACCAAATCACTCAAGCGATATGATTTTATCTCGTGCAATATAGTCTGGTGTCCCCCTCAAGGCCATCCAATATTATACAAATATTGTTTTTCCTGTATTTCATTACAGGGGCTGTTTATTGCCCTTAATAAAGTGCCGGAAGTGAAAAACTGTCTGATGTCTCTTTGCTGACCATGCGACTCATCCTTTCAGAATGTCACGCCCCGTTTGTAGTTCTTTGACGTTCGAATTTGCGCCCCCTTCCGAGTAAAAAGAAATGGAGAATGAGAAAATACTAGCAAGCAATGTTAATGCATTTGAAATACAGTTTGATAGGGTTAACATGCAAAATGGAAAAAAAATAGTAGTTCAAAGTGCAAGATTTCAAATTGTAATTCATATTTTGGGATGAAGTAAATAAAGAAGTGTAAATGAAGACATGAATAATTCCTCATGCATGAAGAAGTTACTTCCTTTTTCTAAATGAATTTTTAATACTAAGCTTCAGAAAAATTTATTTCATGAACATGTTATAATGTAATTGATGTCTTAAAAGACAAAATGATTAATTTATGTACGCAGTCAATTATGCAAACTGCTAATAGAACTCCACACCTTCAAAACTATTGGGCCAGATTTAGTTCTTGATTTAAATATATTATGCACATTCATTTTTGTTGGCTTATCGACATTATGTGCAAAATCCTACATTGAATGATTGTGTCTGAAAAAATAGACTAGAAGCATACATGTAGACTTCTTTATAATTTTAATTTAGAAATGAGTCTGTGGAATAGACTACGTTACATACAAAAATCTGGTCATCTGACGCGGTCGGTCATCCGACGCAATGACGCCTGGACACCTGATGCGGTAACGTCAATCTGTACATATTCCTAGTTTTTGCTGAGACTATTTGACGATACTGTACAAAAATCTGGTCATCTGACGCAGTGACACCAGCCGATGTGAAATTATGTTTGTTTTTGAAAACTTTATATAAGATGATGAGAATGGTACCCCCCATCATACACCCTGTACTCCACTCATGACAACAACACAAACCGTACTGTACGATTTTTTTTTCACTAGTTTAAACTTTGTATAGTTATGTCATGGCGGCAATCTTTATCGCTACAACTTCAACAACTAATCGCTCAACCTCTTCTGCGAGAAAATTCACACCTCTTCGAACCTTTGCCATGACTATCTTCAGCAAATTGTGTTTTTTTTTTTTTAATTCTCTCGCATAACATGCACACAACATTAACACAAGCAAAAAAAGCCAATGCAATATATTAAGCGCAAAATATAGCGCTAAAACGCGCATATTAAAGCAATGCGCGTTTCGCGCGCTTTTGCCCAAGGGAGCAATCGGATTGGTTAAAACTTCTTATATGCTACCTCTAACAACATTTCCTATTGGTTATAGTTTTTGCGGTGGGCGTGGTTTTCCTGACTTACAACACCATTAAAACGGTGTTCAGAATACCGTTTAACAACTGTTTTAGCGCTGTTGTAACTCACTGACTTACAACAGAGATAAAACAGAAAGTTAAAACAGAGATAAAACGGTGCTCAGAATACCACCCCTGTAATAAAGGCAATCATGATATTTGTATACCCAGGACGAAAAACCAGTAGAAACCAGTAGAGAAAAACCATTAGAATCTCTACTGGTTTCTACTGGAAATTTTCTACTGGTTTGAATATGGAAAGTGAAATGATTTCCAGTAGAAACCATTAGAAAAATACCAGTAGAATACCAGTAGAAACCAGTAGAAATCTCTACTGGATCCAATACAAGACCAATAGAAGACCAGTAGAATACCAGTAGAAACCAGTAGGAATCTCTACTGGATCCAATAGAAGACCAGTAGAAACCAGTAGGAATCTTTACTGGATCCAATAGAGCTTCCTACTGGTTTCTACTGGAATTTTTCTACTGGTTTGAATATGGAAAGTGAAATGATTTCCAGTAGAAACCATTAGAAAAATGCCAGTAGAATACCAGTAGAAATCAGTAGGAATCTCTACTGAATCCAATAGAAGACCAGTAGAAGACCAGTAGAAACCAGTAGGAATCTCTACTGGATCCAATAGAGCTTCCTACTGGTTTCGACTGGAATTTTTCTGCTGGTTTGAATATGGAAAGTGAAATGATTTCCAGTAGAAACCATTAGAAAAATACCAGTAGAGTGCCAGTAGAAACCAGTAGCAATTTCTCCTGGATCCATCAGAATACCAGTAGAAACTAGTAGATTACCTACTGGAGCCATCAGGGGACCAATAGGAATCAAAATTAAAAATATTGATGAAATACTGATTTAAATTTAGTATATGATATTCCGAATTATGGCATATTTCCTTATCGATTTAACCTAATCCTATCCTATATTCATTCCTATCCTATCCTATACCTATCCTAATTCCTACTCTTTCCTTCACAGACTTTCATATATATAGCAGTACGGTTATAAGGTTCATAAGATATTGGTTACTCTAACTTACATTTAAGAAGATCATTTTTGTTGTTGTTATCATTATTGTCTTCACTTAAGTGGGTGACATTCACTATTTTATGTTTAAACTTGAAATCATTACTTGGTAAAATTCCTTTTATCTGGTTAGGTGGAGGTTATCTATTTAAAAGTACAAAATTAGGACACGTAAATACATGCATGAATATTCATGAGCATCTCTATTTCTATTGGTTTCTATTGGTTTCTACTGGTCTCCATTACCAGTAGAATTCACTGGTCTCTAATGGTTTCTACTGGTTTGACTTAGTATTTTTCACACTCCTTTTCAAACCATTAGATCTCACTGGTTTCTATTGGTTTATACTGGTTTGACTTTGTATTTTTCATACTCCTTTTCCAAACATTATATCTCACTAGTTTCTATTGGTTTCTACTGATCTCCAATACCAGGAGAATTCACTGGTCTCTAATGGTTTCTACTGGTTTGACTTTGTATTTTTCACACTCCTTTTCAAACCATTAGATCTCACTGGTTTCTATTGGTTTATACTGGTTTGACTTTGAATTTTTGACACTCCTTTTCAAACCATTAGGTCTTACTGGTTTCTATTGGTTTATACTGGTCTCCACCAGTAGAATTCACTGGTCTCTAATGGTTTCTACTGGTTTGACTTTGAATTTTTCACACTCCTTTTCAAAACATTATATCTCACTAGTTTCTATTAGTGTGAAAAAAACAAAGTCAAACTAGTAGAAACCATTAAAGACCAGTGGATTCAAATGGTATTGAAGACCAGTAGAAACCAATAGAAACCAGTGAGATCTAATGGTTGAGAAGGAGTGTGAAAAAAACAAAGTCAAACCAGTAGAAACCATTAGAGACCAGTGGATTCTAATGGTATTGAAGACCAGTAGAAACCAATAGAAACTAGTGAGATCTAGTGGTTTGAGAAGGAGTGTGAAAAAACAAAGTCAAACCAGTAGAAACCATTAGAGACCAGTGGATTCTAATGGTATTTAAGACCAGTAGAAACCAATAGAAACCAGTGAGATCTAATGGTTTGATAAGGAGTGTAAAAAAAAAGGTCAAAAACAGTAGAAACCATTAGAGACCAGTGGATTCTAATGGTTTCTACTGGTCTTCAATACCATTAGAATCCACTGGTCTCTAATGGTTTCAATTGGTTTGACTTTGTTTTTTTCACACTCCTTCTCAAACCATTAGATCTCACTGGTTTCTATTGGTTTCTACTGGTCTTCAACACATTAGACTCTACTGGTTTCTACTGGTTTCTACTGGTTTGATTTCGTAGTTCCTCTTCAGACCAGTAGACTCTACTGGACCAGTAGAAACCAGTAGACTGTCTCTACTGGTTTCTACTGGTTTCTATGGGAATTTCGACCTGGGTAGCGCAAGAATCGACAGGAATGTTAACCATTTTTGAGCATGCAGATCTAATTATTTTGGGTTGCATCATAACTTACTTCTGGGAGGAATACTTTTTTGCCTCTAACCTGTATAGTGATGTGTAATAACAATTCTTCAACAGGCATATGCAAGGTGATTAACATGATTTGTTTGGCAAAAAAACTTGAAAATAACGCAGTATAAAAAAAAAATACATTTTACAAACGATGTAGATATACCTAATAATGCAAATATCTGGTGTTTTTAAAGAAAAATTACACACTTAAAATCAATTTCCAGAATAAATATTGCTCAGATTAAATGAGCACAAATTTCGATAGCCGATGAACATTTCAACTGGCAAAATGATATGGACAAATATAGAAATAGGGTCTACACACTTGTCAAAATAACTCAAACAATTAATAGTATGCACAACTAATTATCATGATGTCTTCGGGAATAAAGTTGTATTTTTACTCCGAAATGAGCTGATGTCATAAAATAATTGGTGTGAAGGTGTAAATATGACTTTCAAGCACGAAGATCAACCACACAGACAGTCAGTGGTCACTGCTTAATGCGACCAGCGCCTGCCCGCTCACGCAGTATAGAGCGGGAGCAGTCCCCGGGCGCGGGATCGAGGGAGCAGTCCAGGGGCTAAGTCACTGCGTGTGTACGCGTCTGTAGACTGCAGTACACTTTCGAGTATTTGGCAGCCAAGGCTTGGATGATGATAGACAGGAATAACCGTCTCATTCGGGGGCATTCTTTAATCAAAATGACATTTTTGGACATACCCCCCGAATAGATAGGGCGTTCAGAGGAGCCAGATGCAATCTCAGCGGATCCAATGTCCTATAGAGACTGATTTTTCGGTCTAAATAGGGCGTTCAGAGGAGCCAGATGCAATCTCAGCGGATCCAATGTCCTATAGTATAGAGACTGATTTTTCGGTCTAGGATGATGACAAATACATGTATCTCAAAAACCAATCATTTGCATTTCGAAATTTAAAGATGTACATACTCATTCACGCGTGGTAACTTTGTAATGAACAGCTTACTCAGGACCATCCGCCAGATTTTTTTTAAAATCGAAAAAACTGTCCGTCGACGTCGCGACCGTGAGCGAGCACTACCCCATAACATGTGCATTATCGATGGTTATCGATCGAGAAGTTGTTGTTGTTGTTGTTGCTGATTGATTTTAGGCGCGTGTTCAATCACACCGATTATGTACACGCCGGCTTTGTATAGAAAGCTAACACCGCCAAAAAGCGCAAATATTTACGAAAAACATTTAGACGTAAACAACATACGTGAACCATTTAATTACGTAAATAACATTTACGTACACTCAGTAGCCAATCATTTGTTAAATGTTTATGAAGATGATATAAAGTAAAAGATCTTGTTGATTTCATGTGTTCTTTTGGCCTATATTCCCTTATCACTAAACCGACTCGTGTAACGTCATTTTCATGTACTTAAATTGATAACATATTTACAAAATTGTGTCAAGGACCATCTCTCTTCTGGAATATTTTGTTCTGATTTTTGTGATCGTACATAGCATTCATAAAGGAAATGCGATTATTCTACAGGCAACATGTGATTACCGCCGAAGAGAACTTCAGACAAGATCTTGATGTCGATTGGTCCAGTCTAGCTATTTTGTTTCATGCGAATGTCTCTTATGATGATTTATCGCACATTTTCTAAACTTGTATACGTTATATTTCCCTACTCGTTAAATCTAGTACAATGAAGAAATGTAGGAAACCATGGATCACCCTAAAGTCTTTTGAAATCTATATCAAAAGTTGTATATTTATTAAAAAACAAAATATATAAAAAGTAAAGCAACTTATATTACTGTTTATCAAGATATTCAGAATGATATTTGAAACAAATTGGTCCCATATTAATGAATTTGAAGGAACAGCGCTTCCAAATGATATGTATCATAATGAAGTATACAGGTGTATACGTATATAAACATCGTACACATTTTTATTGTCAATGCAGAATCACTCTTCGTCCTTAGACCAACGTCTGTTCATGAAATCAGTATTTTTCACGTTTTAACTTTAAAAATCGTCCAACTCACACCCACTCCGGAATACAATTAAGACTCTGCTTCTATACCATAACCAGGTACATGTATACACGCACCTCTCTTTAGCCGCTTCATGATTTAAAGTGCTAAGACACAGAGGAACCACAGCATCATCATAGCTATTAAAACACAGCTACTTCTTCATAATATATTCAATTGATATATATTATATAATAATACTTTCTCATAGCGATTACACTGAAGCTTACTTGATATATCATATCACAATTGACAATATATCATATACAGCTATATTACATTATCGTTAATTGTGTACCGTTGATATGACTGTTCCCGATGTTCATCAACTACATTCGTTCAATAAAGGACCATGAACTGTAATATTCATCGTCTCTGTCTACATCTATATCGTCGTCTGCTTCATCCGTATTAGTTAAGAGTCTCGCTGAGAGACGCGCGCTACCGTATCAACATCTAGTGTAGACTCTTACACATGCATTGTTGATCCCTCGTGTGATATTTTCACGTGCTAGGCAGACTAATTAAAAATAGTACCAGTAGTTAAAAAAAAGAATGATCGCAAAAACAAAAGAATTGTAGACCCATTGCATTGATTATGCACAGAATGGAACTGTGAACTGGTGTATAAATTTGAACCTGAATAATTAAAATAAATCGGTTTGGCCCATTATGCAGGGGTCTTTGACCAAGTTGGTAAGGGTCGAGTTGTCTGGCAGACTCATGGCGCGCGGTCAAATTGGACATGGAACTAACAAGTGCTATGATTCGCCGGTGTTCAATATACGTTTAGTAGTTTCGTTTGCGTAAATGTAAAGCCAGTTTGTTTACGTAAACCATAGTGAAACATTGTGGACATTTGCTCACCGTGTGCGCGTGTGCATGTCCGCGCGTCGATATAACACGTAAATTTATGTTAGATTTCGTGACATTGTGTCATAAATCGCTAATTTTTTACATGTTAGCATAAATATCCTCGCTTGGGGCGAGTAGCATCTGAAAGCCAACACTTTTCTACACATGATTAACTAACAATAATTCGAGGATATCAAGTAGTCTCGTTGCACTTTTTGCTTGAAATCTGTTACGCATTCGTCTTTTGAGGTGGAAGTCTATGGGAAATGCCTCCGAATTCGACGAACAAACATGTACATCACACACGTGTAGGCCTACAGAAAACAAACGAAGCAAGCAGTCAGTCTGGGGCGAGCGGTTTCTGACAGAAGAGATTTCACACTAAAACTTGATATAAGACTTATTCTCATTGGCTGTAAAATCTCGTTGCACTTTTGTCCCAAAAAGTTTTGTCTAATGAGAAACAATAATAGAAAAGAAGGCAACGAGAACTGCGGCAAATGACGTAATGCGACGATTCCATTATACAGCGGGGGCGTCGCGAGCGTTGCGCGCAATCAGGTACGCGCGCAGCAGACGCGCAGGACTCACGACTCAGCGACGAGAACTGCATATTCCTGTGACATTTGTGTTCCTTTACTTGAAGTTCTATAACAATGTCCAGAATATTTAGAACAATGCAGGTGAGATATTTGAAAGTTCACCCATTGTTTAATGCTGTTGGAGCGTATTTCCCAGACACATCGCTAAATAATGAAATAAACGCATATTTTCGGTGTTGTCTGCACTCTGCAGCGGAAAGAATATTGTGTGAACGGTGACTGAGACTTGGTCCCACGCGTGCAAATATATGTTGGTTTTATAGTACTAGTAGCAGTTTTATTACGAAATGATTAATTTGGTAGCTAGCGTACACTTGTGGGAATAAACATGGTAGCTCAATAAAGCATGTTGAGATTGTTGACCCCTTAATTGTTACTAGTCTTGTTACTTGTGTTGGAATTCATGGTTTCAAACTGACAAGGTTTGACTTCATTTGCATTCGTCTGACTCTGAGTTTGAAATGAGGGCTTGAACACAAGTGCTTGCGGTCAATATCTGAATTAAGAACGTGTGGAGGATGCATGCGAAATGACGATCTGTTTGCATTTGGAATCATTTGAACCTGTGTCCTACTTGTGCAGCCGTGGGAGGGATAATCCGTAAATTAAGCAATCACCCCTATAGGCCATAATGGAGTAGTCCTACCCAATTCGAGCCGAGACCGGTGATGCGCGCTCGGGCAGCGAGCGCGTATTCACCTTTTGTCCAAAACGGGCTCAAAGTTTTCACTATGGTAGCAATGGCAGATTATAGTTTACGCAAATGCTTGATCGTTTACGTAAACGCTAAATCTTTCACGCAAACTCTTAATTGTTTACGCAAATGGGTTTACGCAAACGATGTTTTCATTTTGAGAGAGTACGTAGATGTTGTTTACGTATCTGTAAATGGTTTGCGTAATTATTTCCGGTTTTTGGCGGTGTTGGCCTTCCATGGCTTTGTAGTGGGTCGAATGCAGCTACACGTCACTGAGGAGGTGGCTGGCTCTCCAGAAAGGAGTCTATATAATACGACCCTGTACTGTGCACATTTAGTTTGTTTGTTTAGTTTACTGTTTAGAATTTATATTGCTAATAATTTTTGTTAGAGGTGCATTCAAGCTCATTAGAAGTTTATTGTTACATTTTTTTTTTCCTATGACAATTCATTTAACTCTTTTTCTCTCATGATTTTCAGCGCGCATATTTTTATCAAAAAAAAAAGGGGGGGTGGTTGGTTATCAACCAGATATCATTTTCTTTTGACATGTATAATACAAAAACTATAGACGGAGGGAGATAGAGATCGAAAAAATAAAGAAAAGGAAGAGCATTACGTTTTGGATACTGTAAATACTGTAACATATTTAGCATTTGTAGTTCCTATGAGAGGCAAGTACAACCTTGTTAACGTTCTCTCGAATAGATACTGTAAAACCAAGAACAACAAATTTAATCTATGGGAACGATCTGATAATCATGTATTCACGCTTCTAGAGAAAGTACAAAAAAAGGTGATTGGT
Organism: Arbacia lixula; assembly: GCA_963669155.1. Taxonomy (NCBI): domain Eukaryota; kingdom Metazoa; phylum Echinodermata; class Echinoidea; order Arbacioida; family Arbaciidae; genus Arbacia; species Arbacia lixula. Next base: position 6,446,468 of record OZ022581.1, on the reverse strand, counting down.
CGCAAAACTATCCCTTTGAGACAGCTACTGAAATACTGTAATTGATCTCTTAATACAATGCTTGATCTAGACACATGAATAAAATGTTTATTATTCTGCTCACTTTGTTTCATGCTTTTTGATATATGATATAGCAAGATGTTATGTGTATACCTAAACATACACATACATACACACAAAGAGTGGAACAAAGCGATAAACAACAAATTATACTTTATTTTATTTCCTCGAAACAATTTCAAACCACAAACATGTAACGACTTTTCCAGATGAATATACTGTAAGCACGTAAGTGTGAACGAAAAAAAAAGAAGGTTTGGTTTGGGAGGGCAACTACAGATTTGTGATCGCTCTTCCAGTGATTAAATATACATAAATCAGATACAATACATATATACGTATACATATGTACATATATATGGATATATATATATATATATATATTGTGAAAGAAATGGATTAAGAGAACAATGGTAGGCGTAGCTTAAATCAAGGTTCCCCAGAGCTATGTACCCTTTGGAAAAATTGGTTCTTCCGAAAAAATGTCTCTGCCGGGAATCGAACCCGGGCCCCCAGCTTTGAACGCCGGTGCCTTAACCACTAGACCACATTAAAAAATAAAAGAGTTGCCAAAGCTGTTGTATATGTATAATTTCTTACAATTATATATATATATATATGTGTGTGTGTGTGTGTGTGTGTATATATATATATATACACACACACACACATGTATATACACATACACATATATAAAAAAAAAAAAAAAAAATGATAATTTGTGAATGAAAGGGATGCGCATGTGGGACGAACTTCGTTGTCATTTTGCTCATTCTGGAGTACTTAATGAAATGTACTTGTATTTATCTGTTGTTTTGATGTAACGTATAACTAGAGCGTGGTTCTGTTTGGTACCTAACAGATGTTTTATGGTTATGTTTTTTCCCCGGAGACATGTAAACAGTAAGTTGTTTTCTTTGCTCCTTGTATTCCTTACAATGCAGTAAAAAAAATGTTTGATTGTTTCGTGCACTTTACAGTAATCGCAAAGCACGCTTTCATGTCTGTTAAGACGAAATTTATAAAAATTTAAGTTACACATTCCCAGTCTTAATCTGTGTATGATTTTCTCATCTCTTCTGTTAGTGAGATTGATCTGAGATTTTGGTTGTATAATAGGTTGAACCGGGAGGTTGAAGAGTGTAAAGGAATCTACCGGTTGTATTGGAATCCCACTGCATTTGCCAAATTTGTTTGTAAAAATAAAACATGTGATTAACTAGTTCTTGTCTGCTTCTAGGGACTGCTATGTCAATATTTTCTTTTAGTGCAGCTTTTTTAGCCAAATACTACGTCTACATGCTCATTTCCGGCTATGCCACAATGAGCACGAATCCATTCAAAGTGAACCGTGGTACCATATTACCATAAGTATTCAAATATGTTATTTTTTCTGATATTTCCCTTATGATACAAGATTCTTTCAAATTACGTATTGCCTCGATAGCGGAAATCGAGTCACTTAAGATGACAATAGACAGGGGAAGGGCCTCTTCAATCCATCCCAAAGCGAGAAGAATAGCAATTAGTTCTGCCCTCATGATCCCTACTGGGGAAATTCTGTACAGTCTTTCTATTTTAAAATGTGGTATATAATATGCAACTCCTGTCATGCCATCTGCTAAATGGATTTTTAGACCCATCCGTGAATATTTTTATATGATTTTGCTATTTTGTTGAGACGACTTCGTTTGTAACCAACTGTAATTCAGCTGGTAAGCTATTTTGTTTGGATACTTGTGTGTGGATATCTAATGATATGCGGTCTGGCGTAAGTCCAGAAAGCCTTTGGTATAATTTTATTGTGAATATAGTCTGATTGCTTTTCCAAAAGAGAGACCTGCAATTTACATGCTCTGCTGCGTATTGGTCCTTAACCTTCGGGCCATTTATCATATTCATATTGCCAGCAACTTTTCAAAACCTCTTTTGTTGGGTGGTTCTCTTTTCGAGTTTCAAGATAGAATTTATATTTGTCTACAAAAAGTTTTCTCTTAAGTTCTAGTGGGGGTTCACCACATTCCACTTGGAGGGCGGATAGCGAGGTAGTTTTGTAGCGCAAGTAACAATGCATAATGATTCATGCTGGATTGAGTTTATTTCTGTTTTTTTTTTTAAACAGAAGAGGATGCCGCATCATACGCTTCACACCCATAGTCTATTACTGAGCGTATAAGGCCTTTGTATATCATGAACAGTTTATTTGCGTTTTTTCCACAGGAAGTTCCTGAAATACAACGTAACAAATTGATGCGTTCCTTGCATTTTTCAACTAGTTTATTGACATGAGTATTCCATGTTAATTTGGCGTCAAACCATATACCTAAAAATTTGTGTTCTTTTTTCTGTGTTATATTTTCGTTATTTATTTTTAATTCAATATCTTGAAATCGTTTTTTCCCAAAGACGATTGCACAAGACTTGGTAGACGAAACACGTAGGCCCCAGCACTTGCATATTGATTGTATTTGTGATAGGGCTAATTGTAGTTTATGTTGAACAAACTTGATATTTCGGCTGGAGAACCAGATACATAAATCATCAGCATAAATGGAAATGTTTACTGTATTTGAGACATTAGAAAAATCATCGGTCATAAAATTAAAGAGTAAAGGGCTAAGTACGCTGCCTTGTGGAATTTCACATTCTACTTTGTGAGATGAGAGTTGCCCCTCTAATCTTGTTTGACAAGTTCTAATTTAAAAAAAAAATCAGTCCATTTGAGAATATTTCCAGTAATGCCTTTTTCATATAATTTGATAACGAGTCCCCGACGCCGCAACATATCATATGCTTTTTCTAGATCTAGAAACACGGCAACTGTGTATTCTTTGTTTTATGTATGTCAGTTTCTAGTCTAATAACATGGTCTGTTGTACTTCTCTCCTTTCTAAAACCCGCCTGTAAGGGCGTAATAAAATCGTATCATTCAATAAACCAGGACAAACGATTTTTAACAATCTTTCCATTAGCTTACAAAGTACTGGGGTAAGAGATATGGGACGGTAGGAATTTGGATTAACTGGGTTTTTACCTTGTTTCAGAACTGGAATTAAAATGGCATGAGTTCATTGGCATGGCAAAGTAGAATTCTCCCATATTTCATTGAATAAATTTAAGAGGTACTTATATAAGGGTTCTGGTGGGTATACCCAGGTCGAACTTCCCATAGAAACCAGTAGAAACCAGTAGAGACCGTCTACTGGTTTCTACTGGTCCAGTAGAGTCTACTGGTCTGAAGAGGAACTACGAAATCAAACCAGTAGAAACCAGTAGAAACCAGTAGAGTCTAATGTGTTGAAGACCAGTAGAAACCAATAGAAACCAGTGAGATCTAATGGTTTGAGAAGGAGTGTGAAAAAAACAAAGTCAAACCAGTAGAAACCATTAGAGACCAGTGGATTCTAATGGTATTGAAGACCAGTAGAAACCATTAGAATCCACTGGTCTCTAGTGGTTTCTACTGGTTTGATTTTGTTTTTTTCACACTCCTTCTCAAACTACTAGATCTCACTGGTTTCTATTGGTTTCTACTGGTCTTCAATACCATTAGAATCCACTGGTCTCTAATGGTTTCTACTGGTTTGACTTTGTTTTTTTCACACTCCTTCTCAACCATTAGATCTCACTGGTTTCTATTGGTTTCTACTGGTCTTCACTACCATTGGAATCCACTGGTCTCTAATGGTTTCTACTGGTTTGACTTTGTTTTTTTTACACTCCTTTTCAAACCATTAGATCTCACTGGTTTCTATTGGTTTCTACTGGTCTTCAATACCATTAGAATCCATTGGTCTCTAATGGTTTCTACTGGTTTGACTTTGTTTTTTTCACAGTCCTTCTCAAACCACTAGATCTCACTGGTTTCTATTGGTTTCTACTGGTCTTCACTACCATTAGAATCCACTGGTCTCTAATGGTTTCTACTGTTTTTGACTGTTTTTTTTACACTCCTTTTCAAACCATTAGATCTCACTGGTTTCTATTGGTTTCTACTGGTCTTCAATACCATTAGAATCCACTGGTCTCTAATGGTTTCTACTGGTTTGACTTTGTTTTTTTCACACTAATAGAAACTAGTGAGATATAATGTTTTGAAAAGGAGTGTGAAAAATTCAAAGTCAAATCAGGAGAAACCATTAGAGACCAGTGAAACTTAATAGTTTGAAAAGGAGTGTGAAAAATACAGAGTCAAACCAGTAGAAACCATTAGAGACCAGTGAATTCTACTGGTGGAGACCAGTATAAACCAATAGAAACCAGTAAGACCTAATGGTTTGAAAAGGAGTGTGAAAAATACAAAGTCAAACCAGTAGAAACCATTAGAGACTAGTGAATTCTTCTGGTATTGGAGATCAGTAGAAACCAATAGATACTAGTGAGATATAATGTTTGGAAAAGGAAAATGAAAAATACAAAGTCAAACCAGTATAAACCAATAGAAACCAGCGAGATCTAATGGTTTGAAAAGGAGTGTGAAAAATACTAAGTCAAACCAGTAGAAACCATTAGAGACCAGTGAATTCTACTGGTAATGGAGACTAGAAACCAATAGAAACCAATAGAAATAGAGATGCTCATGAATATTCATGCATGTATTTACGTGTCCTAATTTTGTACTTTTAAATAGATAACCTCCACCTAACCAGATAAAAGGAATTTTACCAAGTAATGATTTCAAGTTTAAACATAAAATAGTGAATGTCACCTACTTAAGTGAAGACAACAATGATAACAACAACAAAAATGATCTTCTTAAATGTAAGTTAGAGTAACCAATATCTTATGAACCTTATAACCGTACTGCTATATATATGAAAGTCTGTGAAGGAAAGAGTAGGAATTAGGATAGGTATAGGATAGAATAGGAATAAATATAGGATAGGATTAGGTTAAGATGATATGGAAATATGCCATAATTCGGATTATCATATACTAAAGTTAAATCGATATTTCATCAATATTTTTGATTTTGATTCCTATTGGTCTCCTGATGGATCCAGTAGGTATTCTACTAGTTTCTACTGGTATTCTGATGGATCCAGGAGAAATTGCTACTGGTTTCTACTGGCACTCTACTGGTATTTTTCTAATGGTTTCTACTGGAAATCATTTCACTTTCCATATTCAAACCAGCAGAAAAATTCCAGTAGAAACCAGTAGGAAGCTCTATTGGATCCAGTAGAGATTCCTACTGGTCTTCTACTGGTCTTCTATTGGATCCAGTAGAGATTCCTACTGGTTTCTACTGGTATTGTACTGGCATTTTTCTAATGGTTTCTACTGGAAATCATTTCACTTTCCATATTCAAACCAGTAGAAAAATTCCAGTAGAAACCAGTAGGAAGCTCTATTGGATCCAGTAGAGATTCCTACTGGTTTCTACTGGTCTTCTATTGGATCCAGTAGAGATTCCTACTGGTTTCTACTGGTATTCTACTGGTCTTCTATTGGTCTTGTATTGGATCCAGTAGAGATTTCTACTGGTTTCTACTGGTATTCTACCGGCATTTTTCTAATGGTTTCTACTGGAAATCATTTCACTTTCCATATTCAAACCAGTAGAAAATTTCCAGTAGAAACCAGTAGAGATTCTAATGGTTTTTCTCTACTGGTTTCTACTGGTTTTTCGTCCTGGGTAGTGATCAGGCATGATCGGATACCATCCTGACCAGGTGCTGTATCTATCATTGCTCTCACAGCTTCCGTTAATTCCCATAGTGTGGAAGGTTTATTTCATCATCTAAATGTATATCTACTTTCTGAAAGAATTCGTCTTCACACTTTTGAGATGTTTCTTTATTTAAGTTTGAAATGTTATTACTGAAGATGTCCAAGAAGATTTCGGACTTATCTTTTGGTGTTGTAATAGGTTTTTCATTTACGATTAGATCTGGTATTTTCTTTTTGCTATTTCTAATGAGTTTAACTTTATTCCATACTTCACCCAGATCTGTCATCCGATTCATGTTTTTGCTTTTGGAAATCCAATATTCCTGTTCAGCGTTGCGAATAATTTTCTGCGCAATTCGTTTTTTGTCTGTATAGGATAAAACATCATCCGAGGAAAAAGATCGTCTGTTCAGCTTAATCCTAGCAGTTTTTCTTTCTTGTATAGCCTTTTACAGGTTTCATTCCACCAGGGAACCGGATCTTTGAACTTACCTTCCTTCGATTTACGAAGAATTTCTGATGCAGACTTCAGTATTGCCTCTACTACAAAATTATATTTACATTGTATGTTTAAGTTTGAGTATGTCGTATGGCAAATTGCATCAAAGTATTTAGTTTATGACTTTTAATCAGCATTCTTAAATGAAACATTGCTCTTAGGATTGGTGCAGTTAGCGCTTGGTGGAAGAGGTACTCCTATATATGACAATTTAAGAGAAGGTGGTCGCTACCAAAGAATTAATCACATTAGATTTGTATGGCTAGTGGCCCATTCTCACCTAGACGCACTAGCAAAAATGCGTACTAGAACGAAATGGTGAGCGTATCACGCCTGAGACTATACAGAATCACCGTCGGCACAACAGTTTCTAGCTGTCAATTCAACTACGCAATTACGAGTAAAAAAACCCGCAAGTTTCATCAAATTATCGTCTTTTGAAATGTTAAGCTCCAAAAAAATCACATTATTCGGTAAATATCAAATATTAATTATGAAGCAGGGGAATTGAGCAAAGAATGAGAGAAAATGAACGCGGTACACATGCCTGTGTTTGTGTTTGTACGTGTTTTTTTCTGTTTGTGTGCTACGTGGGTGTATGTGTGTGTGTGTGTGTGTGTGTGTGTGTGTGTGTGTGTGTGTGTGTGTGTAGAATAGAATGATCTTTGATCAAGATCTATTTCAAAGAGGTATAATTAAGGTGTCTGATATTATGTTGAATAATAGTTTGAGATCGGTTGCTCACTTTTTAGGCTTAGGAATAAAAAGTGAAGGATTATTAAAGATTCATGATATTTTTAGTGCGTTGCCATACCAATGGAAAGAAGATATAGGTATAAGTAGATACATTCAAGTAGATATTCAATCATTTGAAATTAGATTAAAAGTTTTAAGATATACAGGATTGTTGATAGATTTAAAATCTAGCCACTTATATGAATATTTAGTTAAAAATCTTCAAAAGGAATATAATTTGTGTATTGGGGATGGACATAATAATATCGATTATAGTAATGAAGAATTGAAAAATATATTTTTAAGAATAAAAAGTGCAGTTTTGGGGGGCAAATTGAGAGAATTTCAATATAAACTATTGCACAGGGCATTATATACAAAAGAACACTTATTTCGGTTTGGATTTGCTAGTGATATTTTATGTTCTTTTTGTAAAAATGAGATTGAAACATATTCACATTTATTTTGTAAATGTTTATATGTACAAAGGTTTTGGTTAGATATAATTGAATATTTTAATTTGTTTGAAATTAGGAATATGGATTGGAAAATAATATTTGTAGGATTGGAAGGGAGATCTTATAGAGTCAAATATCTTAATTGTATTATTTTGTTGTTAAAATATTATATTTATTCCTCAAGAATAAAAGGTGTACTTCCTTCTTTACGAAAAATACAGAAAATTATTTTGGATTATAAAGAAGAAGAAAAAACATTGCTACTAAAAAGGGTAAATTAGGGGATCATTTACAAAAATGGGAACATTCTAAAGTAAATGTAAGGTGATTAATTGTATTTTGTTGGGATTACAGGGTTTCGTTAATTATTTCTTTGTTATTTAGTCGATTGTGACAGCTTTCTATATTTGCTATTCAATTATATATATATATTTTTTTCGCTTAACTCGAAATGAGCAGAGGTACAGGAACGGGTGTGTGAGGTATGTGTGTGACGGGGTGATCAGTGGGATGGGGGGGGGGGGGGGGAGTGGGTTTGACGTCAGTAGCACGTCTTTGTTTCCTTTTTATCTTTTTGTTAACCTCCATTATTTCATGGAATCAGGGCATTGAATGTACAGTTTTGTTTATGCATCTTAGTCAATAATTTTTGATTTACCTAATTTCATTTAAAAATGTAATTGATATATTTTTTTCTTTATAAATACTAAGTTAACATTTGAAATATTTTTGTGTCGTATATTCAACTGTAAATGTATTTTGCATATTTTGAGGAGTAAAAATTACTTTAAAAAAAAGTGTGTGTGTGTGTGTGTGTGTGTGTGTGTGTGTGTGTGTGTGTGTGTGAAGGTACGTATGAGTTTGGGTGTGTGGATGAAAGTGTTGGGAGTATGTTTAAACAAGGGAGGGCATGGGAGAATAAATAGACACAACTTTTCTCTCAAGATTCTTGATTGCACTATAATGTTTTGTAAACATGAAAATGTACTCTTTTATATAACTATTGCACTTTATGTTTAAATTAAAATATCAATGTACAATGTATGAAGTTTAATTACGAATGATTTGTTCAATTGATTTGACGGAAAAAAAATTAAAAAAATATCTTAAAAAAATAAAACACCAGGAAATGATGGGCTCAATGTTGAATTCTATTTGGTATTATGGCAATTAGTAGGTGATCTTAAATGAGTCTGAGTCTAAAGGAAAACTTTCAGCATCTCAGAAGCAAGCTGTTATTATTATGTTTGCCAAAGAAGGGACAGATCCACTGTTGATTCAAAATTACAGACCAATTTCATTATTAATTGTCAATTATGAAATCTTAACTATACGTACTCTTAAATAGAATTGGTATAACATGAAATAATTCCTCATCGATCAAGATGGTTATAAACTTCTATAAATGATAGAAACATAGCCTAGGAAATGCAATTAGGTTGATAGACGATATGATTTACTATATAAGACAAAACAATGTACACAGGCTACTTTGCTTATATGCGGACGTAACTGGAAGCAGGGTACTTCGCTAAATTTTGGAGAGCTCGATATTGTAAAGTCTCTTCATGAGTATGCTGCCCGAAGTACAGTAAAGTTTTTTTGGTTGGCTGGTGTGAAAGGGTATCCCATGTGAAAGGCGCCCGCTACATCCAGCACAGCCAACCTACTCTGTCCGTCTGTCTGTCTGTCTGTCTGTACGTCTGTACGTCTGTCTGTCTAGCTGTCTGTCTGATAATTCTGTCCCTGTCCCTCTCTGACTCTCTGTACTTTATAATACATGATTATTAACCTTTTTTTTTTTTTTTTCAAGTGTTTATTATCCCTTTCTGGATGCCATATTTTTTATGACGTCATGTCATAAGTCATAAAAGGGAAATCCCTCATTTTTTCAGTTATACTTTCATTAATTTCACATTTTATTGATTTTTTCCTTAGATTTAATCTATAGTGATATTTAAAATATAATTTTAAAAAAATATGTAGTTTTGTTCCATTCCTTTAAGCTTTCAATACAAAATGAACAGGTATATGAATGTAGGAAAGTAAACATTATTTAAGTTGGCAACACAATGACTAACGGGACTTCCCAAGATCCACGATATGTTACTCGGATTTGTATCTGCGAATTGGAGATTTTAGTGGTGAGTTTTAATTTTCAAAAGAAAATTTCAATCGAATCAGAGAATAGCTCACGGTAAAACGAAGAAAAGATATAAGGAAAGAAATTTAATGAAGAGATGATGCTATGTAACAACAGCACTTTAACAGTTGGCAATCGAGGACTACATCAAAACACACAAGTGGGACACCTATAATACTGTTTGCTATGTCTAGTCTACTGCCATTTTAGTGACCCATTCTCACAGTTTCGGTCAAGCTTCGCAATTGTGACTAAAAAAAAAGACAAGTTTCATCAAATTATCGTCGTTTGAAATTTTAAGCTACAAAAAATCACAAGATTTGGCAAATGTCAAAATTCTATGTTGACCAGAAAGTCCCTTTTCTCATCATGTTTCTCCAAAATTCCTGCCATGCAACCGCTTGGCGATCGCTTCGCCTTTGGTCGCCCACCGGAGTATTGATTGTGATGTGCATACCTTCGGCACTGCATCATGCACGTTCCGAGAAAATACGATGAAATAAAGACCCTCTTATTATGGCAGTCTTTTTTTTCGGACCTCGTTCCATTGAACATCTAGGGAAGCCTTAAAGAAAATAGAATTCTTCTAGCAAGAGTCCACTTCAAACATAAATCACATGAACAAACAAGCAAAGTACAAATTCCTTTTTTCCTTTTTTTTTTTTTTTCAAAATCACCAAAATGACCAAGTCACCATAAAATCGAACACAAATTTGATAAGGAAAAGCTCATTGATAATACATGTAAACGCTGCGGCGATTTAAGGGCAATAAATGTTGACAAGCTGATGGTTTTGCCCTGAAAAAATCCTTATTTTAGGAAGTGTTTACTCACAACGTTTGAGTATTTTACTTTTGAAAGTATATAGCATCAAAGTAAGTGTGATTTAGTGTAAGAGTATATTAAAATGCGTATTTGCTTTCGTCTCAAATCGTAAGTCTACTAGTCGTATGGCCATTGGATTGAATTTGATTTGGAGGTCGAATATATCTGTTATATATGCGCTGATTGTCCTCGAACGCAAACAGACGCTTGAACTCAAATCATTGAACCAAATAGACAGAGACAGAGACGGACAGAGATGGAGAAACACAGAGTAAGAAAGATCGATGTACATGTATGTGTATGATGGAATGTACATGATTGAGAATTAAGTTATTCCCCATGCAGTAATGGATTTCAAGTCCCCTTAGGATTTCAAGTCTGTTCAACTTTCCGTCCTTCCCTATCAAAGCAACCTCTAATCTGTCAACATATTCATTAACACAATGCAACCAGGTTTGCCCTTCAATGCGTAAACATAAAAAATAATCCCTCCCATCGGCCTTTCACTCCACTGTAGCCTTGAAGGTATTCGCATGCACACATTATCACGGACTGCATGGCAACTTGATAAGCTGACCAAAAACACATAACCACTGCGCATACAGAGACAGAAAGAGAGAGCAAGAAAGATCTATTTATATGATGGGATGGTGATTGAGAAGAAAGTTATCACCCAGTAATGATTTTCAAGCCTCCTCATTATTTCAAGAATGTTTAACTTTCCGTCCTTCCCTTTCAATCCAACCTCTAATCTGTCAACATATTATTACCTCCATGCAACCAGGTTTGTCCCTCAATGCATAAACTTGTGGTTGCAGAGTTTGCAACCAAGGGAGGCTCCAGACAGCTGGCGCGTGCGAGTGTGTTCGCACGCAAGCATACTGTCAATTAACACATCGTAAATCACATTCCATTACGGCTTTTTACATACACCAAGCCTACAATTTTTTTCAGTTTAATGAATGTGGAATTGGTGTATCGGGCTTGACTCCTGCAAGCTTTTGATAATGTACATCTGTAATACCTGGGGCGGTATTTCGAAATTCCACAGAGATGAAAATTTTATCTCCCCTAAGATACAATGTCCTTAAAATATTTTATCTTTGGTATTCCGAAAAATATTTTAGGAAGATTTTAACCAATATTAATGAGCGCATGTCCTGCGCTCCTATCCCAGATGCAGCAAGTAATAAATGTCATGTCTTTTGCATACATTAATACCATCAAGCTGATGGTGTGATGTCATGAAACTGAAAGGGACATTGCGCATCAATGTCTATCAGCGCGCCTTATTTGATGCGCACATGTGCAAAAAGTTGAATGCGCGAATTGTTTTTGCCTAATTATTTTCATCCTAACTTTTTTCCTAAGTGCGTTTCAGAATACCGATTTAGCTCATTTGCATAAAAATTTTATCTCAGAGGCTCACTTACATAAAAATGTTATCTCTAGCTCATTTGAATTAAAATTTTATCTTTTATTGTAAGTTGGCTTTTCGAAACACCAAAAGATATAATTTTTTTCTAAGTCCCTGAGATACAAAATTTTTTTTCCTAAGTTTGTTTTCGGAATACCCTCCCTGCTCACTTTACTTCTAGCTCTGTCGCTTTCTCTCCCCTCTCCCTTCCTCTCTATATCTATTTATCTCCGGCCTCCTTTTCTTTCAGTCCCCTTTCATCATTTTGTCTCGCGTTGTACCCCTCACTGGAATGATAACACATTTCAAGTTTGTTTGAAACCCATGCACATTTTTGCACTCCCAACATAAGTTACGAGTTTGTGGTTTACTCTACAGGTCATCACCCAGCCTGGTTTGTCCCTCTCAATAATATCATATCTTTTCTGGTTTTCTCATTAAATGATGCTTCAAAACAACAAAAATACCTGGGTTAGTGGGGATAAAAACATTGCTCCTGGTATTCATCTATCACCACAAAGATTTGTTGGATCTAGTGCGGCGATAAGTCGCACGTGCTGTGTTGTTGTGCTTACGAACTGGGTGGGAAGTCTGGGCCGGCCATTAAGGATATTAGTTGGACCGTACATTTGAAGCACATGTTGACAAAATTACGTCATCCAGCGGTATATCAATATATCGTGTTATAAAAAAATAGATGTATCAATATTGGGTAAAAGTCATATCGCCGGAGCTTAACCTGAAGTGAATAATTGTGAGGTGGCTCCTTCACATGACAAGTTGCTAGATAAGAGTTCTATAAAATGGAAATAGAATGAAATAGAAAACTCCAACATCTCCTAAAATCTAGAGTGCAAAGAGGTTCTGTTACAGTGAAACCTGGAGGGCATTTCATGAACATTTTTCGTCTGACAAGCTGTCTTTTTCCCACAGTTACCATAGTAACAGTCAGAGGCTAGCGCTTCTCAGCCAATCAAAACCGAGGATTTCACTGAAGTTGTCAGCACTGACCATTTGGTCAGTGCTGACAACATTCATGAAACGCCCTCCTGTATGCAAAAATGGTAATTAGGAAATTAAATATGTTTTTGTACATGCAGGTGGTCTTTGTGAATAGGGTTAAAGATTTTGAACCTGTTGGTTTCAATGAGAAATGTTGTCAAAGGGAAACAAACAAAATATTGAGGGACAAGTGATAGTCAAAACAGGTTTTACTTTTTAAAGCAGAACTAGAAACTGCAGTTTATTCATATTGTATTTATCCACGACCATTGTGCTTTAACTACTTTGTTTCAATGTATTTTCTCCTCTCTTTAGGTTGTGATTGTTGGATTAAATTGCTGACATGTGTGCAAGGAGAGAAGGTTGGAAGTATTTCCCAACTACAACACCTGAGTTTCCCTGCAGGGTCTGACTCTGTGTTCTAGAGACGGAGTGTGCCCACAATGGAGAGGAAACATGGGCAGTTGGCAAGAAAATCACAATTCTTCATCCTCAATCATGATCAGACGATCCAAGTGAACAATTCGTCAGAGTCTGTTCTAGCGCACAGTGCAAGTGGCCAAAGGAATATTCTGAAGGGAACTCTTCTCGAGATAACCCCTGCCAAGCCAACGCCTGGGCCCTTTCGAAGGATTGTAGTGCGATCCCTGGACAATGAGAGTTTCGAGTTTGAATGCCCTGAAGTAGCCGTTTCGCCCATAACAACTGTTGAGAAGGACTTGCTTATAGCAATTGCCTCACTTAAGGATAGGTACCATGTGTACATGAATAAATCTGAGGTGTTGTGGCTGGGAGAGATTGCAGAAATAGGAGATTTGGTTTATGTTCGGATTAAAGGACAAGATTCAACATTTGATGCAGCAGGGACAATAAGGTATAAAGGAGAGTTGCCAGGACAACAGGGGACCCAATTTGGTGTTGAGCTTAAGGTAATATGCTGTTACATCCAGACGTCTGCAGAGTTTGTTTCCAAAAGAAGCTAGGTCCACTATTATCACTTCAGAAGTGTGTGTTCCTTTGCCAAATGTGCGGGAATCTGTTGAGTGCCTTGTATTTGCTTGTGTGCAATGTAATTTCAATTTAAGTGTTAAGGCCTGCTTTGATAGCGATACTCAACAGCAAGTCTACTGATATAATTGCAGTTGGATTGAAGGGGGACCTAATACTTTTTTCCAATAGCGGTTTAAAGCTCTTTATTTATATGTGATGAGGATTTTTTTTTTTTAAGAAACAAAACCAGAGTGTAACTTGGGCAACCACACTCATTGTCTGTTCCTTGGAGAAGAGTCACATTTATTCTCACTAATTGATGTACAGTATTCTGTGATAATGACAATTTGTCTAGATTTAAGTGAAGGGGCTTCCTGGGGTGATTTCATTGAAAAAAGAGATCTTAAGGATAGTGTACTCCATCCTGTAAATCGATCTTTTTGTATGTATTTTGTTGATAGACTGTAAAAGTCTCAAACTCAATCAGGGTTGTGCATTTGTCAGTTTCCCTCTAAAATGTAACCATTCAAGCAGCCATCACTAGGTTGCTTTGATATAAAAGAAATGAAGGGAAATCACAAGTACAGTACAATGTGATGAGGGGGACATTTTGTAGTCAGTTCATTGTGAGAGTTTGAGGTCTTCTGAAATAAAGCTATTTGTTTATACCTTACAGGAATACAGGGGCTGTGGTGTAACCAATGGAGAGTTCAGGAAACACAAATATTTCTCTTGCGAGGAAGACTGTGGTGTATTTGTTCCCATCAACAAATTAAAGCAGTGTATCAATCAACCTAAAGAGGAGTGGAGAAACTCTAAAGGCACATCCTTTCATGATGTGGAAGCGGGGCTTAGTCCTAGTGAAATCTGCCGTGGCCAGACTGTTTGTATATTTACAGAAGCTGGAAAGAAGGAGGGAACTGTGCTGTACTGCGGTAGACCCCCAAAGGCCACGTCTGAATTTGTGGGGATTGAAATGGTAATGAACACAATCGTAATACTGTGTACATATATACAGTGCTATGTTTCCATGTTCGTATTGTTTGTTTGTTTTTAACAAATTTTTACACCTTTGTAATAAATTTGCATGGTTACATATATGTGGCAGTGAAAGAAACACCATGTTGGCCAAACATCAAAGAGTAATGATGCATATCTCTGGGTCTAGTTTTTAATGAAAACAATGTGCTAAAATGAATGATTGATATCGACATTTTCTTCATGAGGAGATTCTTCAAAGGTTATTATTCACCGTTCTTTTTTGCACAGTTGCCTGTCTTTAAGAACAATTTTCTGGATTCTTTCTTTCTCCCATGCCAGCCTGACGTTGTAGATGCGAGAGAGAGGAATGATGGGACGTACCAAGGAGATGTGATCTTTAACCCGAGATATGTCAACCGCACACTCCTGGTTCCCAAGGAGGGTGTTTTTCCAGTAGAGAGTCTCGTCCCTGAAAGAGGTACAACTTTCATTGTAATACCTTTCAAGATTTTCAGTTTCAAGTTCATTTGTATTCACATCGCATGAGAACATAATTTTGATTTTAAGAGTTGCAAAACATAAATCATGAAAGTAATTTATCCATACAATGACCTAATGAATTGGGAGAAGTCGGGTGTATTTCCCATTTATGTGCCTACCGGTAATCATTAGAACAATACTGTAAATAAAGTCTGTTTGACTTTAGAAGCATGATTGCAATAGCATGTAAGTATTGATTTTGTATAATTATCACTTCAAACTTAACGTTCAGTTTTATTTCATCATTAACAAATCTTCAACAAAGGCTTTGCTGGTATTTATGGCAAGCCAATATTCAATATAACAGTTATATTCAGCAGAAAAGAAGTTGATATACATTTTTAACAAATAGCAATGACAAATGCATTTGATAAAATGGGCTGGTATACATTGTTTTTTACATAAAATGTTATTTCCCTTTGGCTAGCTCTACATAGCAAGTTTTGATGTTAAAGATTTTGATACAAGCGCTATTGACTAGTACTTTATATGTGATTGAATGTCTGTCCTTCCAGAGTCCAGTGCATTTGACTTCTCTCAGGGAGAGGGTTCGTTCAATGACAGCAAGGGATGGGCAAGAAGAGGGGCTGGAGATGGGAGAGTGAAACAGAGTCGAGGGCCTCAAGGTGACATTCAGCCACTGCATGGGTTAGAGGTGGTAAGTGTTTCCTGTGCAATATTTTTTTTATTTATTGTTTACATATTTACATATTTTTTTATTCCTTACACGTTTCATGCTTTTAGATATTGAGCTGAACTCTAAATGTGCCAATCGGTGGAAATGTCCTATATGAATTTACAACATAGAAGTGGTTCACTTAATCTTTTTATCTCCAACTTGCATAGTGCTCGTCACACATCATAAGGTATGACAGGGCCATATCCCAATTGTACTTTGAATGAGTATTAGAGTTCAAAGAAAATTTAATGAAATAATATGGCAGGAGGATCTGGAAATTGGGCACAAAAAGAGTGAAAGAATTGTTGACACAATGGTAGAAATCTTGTTGTCATGATAATAACCAATGAAACAAATGTAAAAATTCAATATGTATGAGATGTATTTATTTTAGGAATGTAGTGAATGATTTTTTAATCACAATATGAGAAATTGTTCCAAATTAAGAATGCAGCGTAACTATATTTCTGGACATGAAATTTGTTCTCTTATATTCTTTCTTCAGAATGCTGTAAGTGAGCATATCAGAAATGGAGCATTCACCCCGGAAAGGCTGACACATGGAGATTATGGAAATACAAGTGGTTATGCACGCTGTCTCTCATCAGGCAAGTACCAATGCAATGTAACGCTAAAAAGAAGTTAACATATATCAAATTCCTCGACGCCTAAATAATCTAAAAACAATAGGAGATTACATACTTCAGTGACTTCAACAATTTTTACTAGTAATCTTCTCTTCTCAAGCCAATCTAGCTAAAGAAGCAACATGGTTAGGTTGTGAAACTGTTGTACTCCCCAGAACTAGTAAGTCCAGTTGATCAGATTGAACATTGTTTTGTATATTCCGCAATGAAGTAAAATTATTGTAGCTTTTAGGCTCTGAATTAAATCTGCAAGAAATATACTGCCCCACTTTGACAAAACAAAGCAAGTAAAAAATTGACTTTTCTCATGAATGAGTGTGTTGGTTATTAGCATTTACATCAATGCAATCCCATATTACATTAGATAGAATATCTCATTGCACGATGAATATTCTTTTTTATGCCTCCGCCACAAAGAAGCCAGAGGCATGTTTTGGGGTTGTCTGTCTATATCCCGATTCTGATAATGCAATATCTTGAGAATCACTATCCAGATCTGCTTCAAAGTTAGTACATGTGTGCATTGCATGAAATATATGAACTATGTAAAGAGTCAATTCTGTTTGAGTTCAATGGTTAAAGGTCAATGAACTTTGTAAAAAAAATTGACAAAAAATTATGTTTTTTCACAATAAATCCAAGTCCAATGGTGCATTTCCAACCAAAGAAGGTATAAAGATGGAACCCTTTGTGGAGGTAGACTGATGACATACTTGGTGAAATCTCTGAAAGGTCGGGTGAAAGGTCAATGAACTTTGCCAAAATTGGCTAAAAATTGCCCCCAGATCGATATCTTTTACAGTAAATCTGAATCCAATTGTACAATTTCAACCAAACGTGATACAGAGATGAATCACTTCATGGAGATAGACTGATGGCATATTTGATATAATCCCTGAAAGGTCAGAGGTCAATGATCTTTGCAAAAATTTGCCAAAAATCTGTATTTTTCACAATTAATACAAATCCAATGATTCAGTTCCAACCAAACATGATACAGAAATGAAACACAACATGGAGGTAGGCTATTAAAATGTTTGGCAAAATCTTTGAATG
Organism: Arbacia lixula; assembly: GCA_963669155.1. NCBI lineage: Eukaryota > Metazoa > Echinodermata > Echinoidea > Arbacioida > Arbaciidae > Arbacia > Arbacia lixula. The sequence continues at coordinate 6,428,763 of OZ022581.1, read as the reverse complement.
GTCAAAGGTCAACGAACTTTGCCAAAATTGGCATAAAAGAACTGCTCCCAAATCTATATTTTTCACAATAACTCCAAATCCAATCCCAACCGAACATGGTATGATGAAACCTTGGGTTAAATTTGCTGAAAGGTCAAAGGTCAATGCACTTTACCAAAGATTGGCTAAGAAATGGCAACATCTTTTTTCCCAATAACTGAATTGAAAAATCTATTTGTAAACAAACTTGATGCAAGTATGGATGACTACTTTTAGGTAAACATGCTAGATTAGAATTCAAAAGTCAATGAACATTATCACACTTGGCTAAACATGGCCCAATTTTTTTGCAAATACTAGAAATTGGACAGTTTAAGTTCACATAGGAATTCAATGGTACATGCCAACAAAACACATGTTTTCTGAGAAAACTATCATTGTCAAACAAATGGAGCTAGCAAAGAAGCAGACCCATATTTATCGACCACATAGCAGTCAAATTGCTGTAGTTCTCTATGGCTTCTCACAAAAGTGGCAAAAGAGAAAAGAATTATGGTCTTGCATTAGATATGAATCATACAACCCTCCAAGTTAGGAATAGTTTTGAAACAACCATATCTCCTCATTAAATCACTGATATTTATAAGCTAATGTGGGCTGTTCTATATGATCCTTCTATGTCATTGCAACAGAAACTGTGAAAGATTCAATGACCCCTGATAGACCTGACCGCGGTCTGAATCTAGTCAGTGGGATCATGGGTAGTCCAGGCTCGTCAGGCATGACTCGCTTCCAAGCTGCCTCATCTCAAGACCTGAAGGCTGACCCGCTGCTTGACGACTTTGAGTGTGTGCACCATCGAGACCACAGTGATTTCAACATGGAAGACATGTATGAAGCACCCAAACCCCAGTCAGCCCCAGTCAGGACAAGTGAGTCTCTTTGTCATCCTGGGTTCTCGTCCTTGTGATAACCTACATCTCCTGTTGTCACAGAAGAGTTTTCCTATTGATCATGATACAGATTTAAATTGACTTGTCAAGTACAAGCAGGAGCATGTTAGATGGTGATTTCTTTACAGAAGAGTATAATAGATAAAGATGCCTGATTAAATTTAACATACTTTTTAATACCGATTATTATGAGAAATTGTAATGAACAAAATTATGTTAAGGATAAATGTTAGAAATAGGTGTTCAGTAGATGAATATTTTCTCATTAATTTTTTGCTGAAAGTCATGATCATGACTTACCAGGGTAGGAAACAAATCTAGAATGTTTCAAAAACATGTCTTGGTTATTGAGTAAGACATTGATAGGTCAGGACTGGAAATTGTTTTTCATACCAGTGGTTGAAACAATTGTAATTGCAATGTGGGGCATCTTACGATTTTACCAAGAAACATATGGATGTTTATAACACCCTATTTTCCTGTTCAGTGCATGTACCAGGCCACGCAGTGCCAAGCTCCGAGCTGGAGGGTAGAGGACGACATGTCAAGCCCGCTTCCACGGGGCAAATCCATCAGAAATATGGAGAGAAGCCCAGCACCCCACCAGGCCGAACGAATGCGGCCTCACTTACTTCTCCTGTAAAGCCCACGGCATCCGTTGCCACAACACGTGTCACAAGCAGCAGTAGCACTCAGCTCCGTGCAGCCGAGAGGCAGTTCCCGCACTGGACGACCAGCAAGTTCCCAAACAATGCCCGTGCAGGCCGATTGAAGAAGAAGGAGGTCGCTGGGAGGTCAGCGACAGAGGGGTCTCGATCCAACAGGAAGGCCAGGGCCAAAGGTCAAGCAGTGGTGGGACCAGAACATGGAAGAGTTGTCAGTGAATGTAAGTGATTGATCCATTCTTTGTAATAGTCGACCTCCAGATCGGATGCTAAAACAATATCATTGCGCCACTGTGTGAAATTAGTAAAAGAAAATGTTTCTTAATGTCAAATACTAATTATGAGATACAAACAATTATGTGGCAGTCAGCTTTCCATCCACATTTCCAATACAACTCATACATTATACATTCATATCCTTCAAAGATATAGATATATTTACAATATATTTTATGCCTCTGCCAGGAAGTGGCCAGAGGCATTATGTTTTCGGGTTGTCCGTCCGTCCACACGTCTGTACGTAAGTCCGTCTGTCTGTCCAACCCGAATCCGTTTAGGCAATATCTTGAGAACTATTAACAAGATTTGCTTCAAACTTAGTACATATGTGTATTGTATGAAACCAATGAAGAAATAAATGTAAAATAAGGTCAATTCTGAATGAGGTCAAAGGTCAAAGATCAATGGACTTTAGAATTGCCCAAAATTGACCTTTTTCACAATAAATCAAAATCCAAGGCTGCAGTTGCAACAAAACATAGTGAGAAGATGGATTACTACTTGGGGATAGACTGGTGACATTTTTGAAATTCCTGGAAGGCCAGAGGTCAAAGATCAATGAACTTTGCAAAAATTGGCTAAGAATTGCCCCCAAATTGATATTTTCCACAATAAACCCAAATCCAAATCCAATGGTGCAATTCTAACCAAACAGAGATGTATGGGGGTAGACTACCGGTAATGAAAGTTTGGGTAAAATTCCTCAAAGATCAATGAACTTTTCCAAAAAATAGCTAAAAACTGCCCACAAAGTCATATTTTTCCACATAAATCAAAATCTAATTGTGCAATACTAACAAAATATGGTGCAAAGATGGATCACTACTTGGGGGTACACTGATGACATTTTTGGTGAAATTTCTCAAAGGTCAGAGGTCAAAGATCAATGAACCTTGCCGAAATTGGCTAAAAATTGCCCCAAAATTGATATTTTTCACATTGAATCCAAATCTAATGATTCAATTCAAACCAAACATGGCACAGAGATGTATCACTTCATGGAGGGAGACTGGTAAAAGTTTTGGTAAAATTTCTGAAAGGTCAAAGGTCAATGAACTTCACCCCAAAATTGGCTAATTTGAAACAAATTTGATACAAGGATGGATTTAGACAGACTGGTTAGATTGGAAGTCAAAAAAGTCAGAGGTCAAAGGTCAATGAACATTGCCAAACTTGGCTAAACATGGTAAAACAGAATATGATACTTTCATTTCACAAAGGAATTCAATGGTTCATTGCCCACCAAACATTCAGATTATCTGAGAATAAATGTAAATAGAGCAAGTAAAGAGGCAGAGGCATATTTATGCACTGCGTGGCAGTCAAATTATCATTAACAAGTATTAGTACATGACATCATCTTTCCAGATATTTTCCAAGGAAAGAAGTAATTACCAAGGGAGCAAACCCTGATTTGGGGGGTCCACCTGACATGGGCTGTTGTAAAAGGTTGTTCGGTATCAATGGGTTCGGGAGACCAGCCTGCGCATTTTCTAGTTGGACTTCCATTGCGATGTGCTCCTGGAAAGAAATGGTAGCCATTTTTCAAAATAGCCACTGTGGAAATGTAGTATTGACCACTATTAAAAGGGATCGTTCACCCTGAAATTAAGTTTGTTTAGATAAAAGCAGACACATGAAAGAAACATATGAGTGTAGGTTTGATGAAAATCTGTCAAAGGATAAGAAAGATAAGGTCTTTTAAAGTTTTGATTTTGTGACATCACGTGCGAGGTGCTCTCCCATAACTTTTGTACAATTTTTTTTCGAAAATGCATTAAAAAAAAAAATGCATTCTTTTACCTAGGTGCATTTGATACATCATTAGAAATACATTTTTACACACATACCTGCATGAAAAAAAAAGCATTCCATTATCAACAAACAGAATGAGCGTTTCAAATTCACTCAAAAATTCAATTATCTGGTATGGGTTAAGTGGAGGAGGTCGTGGTTGGTACACTACAAGGAACTTAATAGCCTTTGTGAAGTTGACTACGCGTGCTAATTCAATTGTATTAAATGCTAGAGAGTCACTACTTTTCACACATCAATTAAAATGGGATCTAAATGCTACATCATGACAACTGCTGTGTCTTGGAATGTTTAGAAATGTGTAGTCAGGAGGAGGACTCCTTTTATGACAGAAAGGTCATTTGCATGGAGCCAGGTTTCGGGTATAAAAATTACAGCTAATTCTTTTTCGCAAATGTGATCTTTGAGGAAGAGTGATTTCTTCCTAATTGAGTGTGCATTCCATAATCCTACCTCGATGTTGTTTGATTGAGAGTGATAGCATGTCTAGGGATGTCTTGAAGGTGTGTCTTCGTCTTGGTAGGTTTATGAAGAAAATATGACAGTGCTCTGTGGTCGCGAGGAGTTTGCCGTCGACATCCAATGCCCAGCTCCCTTATCCTACTCCATACATCTTGATGAAGTAGTCGTTGACAGTGATCATTGATATTATGTAGAGTTGATTCACTATACCATAGTTCAGATGTGCATGGCTATCAGTTAATGAGTAGTGTCCATGAAGGTGGCTCAATTGATCACCTTCCCCCAGGTCACTTCTGGTTGAAGATGAGACAGGATGAGCGATAATAAAATTGCAAGTTAAAAACAGGCAGTTGAGTTGCTGTAATATGCAATGGGCTGGCTGTATGTATGATGGGTGGATGGGCGCCTTGGGGTTTTCATTCAAAGCAATCCACTCGTTTGAAGTTCGGGATGAGGGTACTGTGCAGACAGCTACACAAAGGTACAAACGGATTAGCATAGTACCCTCCATTGATGTTGATGGTACTGTATTGGCAAACTAGAGTCAGTAAACACAGTAACAACATAGCAAACCATTCAACCAGAGGGTGTAAAGTGATGCCTCCAGAGAGACCGACCTACTCTAAAATGAATACATGGTGCAAGTACATGACTGAGCTACAGAAAGTACATAGCTTGGTACAAAATTAACTTACAAATTTGCCACAAGATATTAGCTAAAATTCCTTCCAAGTGATCCAAAACATATCTAGCTATCACAAATAACAACATATGTGAACCAAATTGACAGACTTGGAACAGAAAAAGTCAATTATCAAGGAACAATTACAGAGCTCAAATTCATAGGGGCTACCCATACACACCAAAGATTTTCACCTGCATCAGGCTTGCGTACCCATATATCTCAAGTAGGATCACTCATCTCTTTACCAGACATTAGCATGATGATGAAGAAGACAAATAACAAATTGTAATATGGGAGAAAATGTGGACACAAGAGGCCCATAATGGACACAAGGGACATACATACATACCCAATGTACGGTTTTGCGTGTTAAACATACGGCGGAGGAGCAGATATGTACAAAGAGTATCTTTGGCTAATGTCAGAGTATGGGCTTTAGACAACTATAATTACTGACAAGTTTCACCTCGTTAGTGAATAAATGTTCAGAAATATGAAGAAATGTGTATTGTCATAAAATAAAAAATCTTTGGGAAATATTACATGGTGTGGGGAAAATGTTCCATTAAAAGGATATCTTAAATAATGGTCAATACTACATTTCCACAACGGCCATTTTAAAAAAGGGCTGCCATTTCTTTCCAGCAGCATATCACAAAGGTAGTCCACGTAGAACATGTGCAGGCTGGTCACTCAAACACATTGATACCCAACAACATTTTACCACAGCCCATGTCGGGTAAACCTGTCTTGCTCCCTGGGTAAAAAGTACTGAATAGAACACAATATATGCGTCTTGTTGTATTTCAGATTCATGGATGACTGTACATTCACATAAAGATAAAACACAGTGAATGTAATTGTTTTTTATCGGAACTGCTGATTGCATGGGGTCAGTAGGATATAGCCTCTGAGCCAGAGATGTTTAGATTTAAAATATTGTAACTAAGCATTGAATGCAACATTTGCAATGTTTAAATACCATTGGCTGTTCCTATTGTCTAAATGAGCCTGAGATTGACATCCCATTGAATGCATGAATCGCAGTTTATGGCATGTTACAACAATTGAAAGTCTCTATGCAAACATGGATTTGTACATTTAAAAATACAAATGGATGCAATAGACATCAAATCAGAAAAGACAACAATACTTCTTCCATCAGTCACACTCTCCGACGGGTTTCTACAAGCCGTGGCAGCCATGGTGAAGGGCAAGTGGAAGGCGCTGGCTGAGAACCTGTGCCTGACCAACCAGGAGATGGCCACAATCACGGGGAACAATGATACAGCCAGGGAGTGTGCGCTGGACATGTTGGGCCGTTGGCGGGACCAGATGTCCAGCTCCAGGGACAAGCTGGGGCCACTGATCAAGGCCTGCCGCAAGAGTGACCTCAAGGCAGTGGCAAGCGAGTTGGAGCAAGGTAAGACTCCCGTAGCCATGGAGAGTTTGTCTGCAAGCTTCCGGTAGAGTTAATATATCCAGGGTGGTCTCCATTTTAGAAAACTTGCGATACAAATTACAGTCATTAGGTGCAGAAAGTGATTGTGTGCCACAAGTTAATTTGCTGTATCATGCGTTGATACAGTGTGTTATTGTTTTGATTGATCCGATTCTGATTGGACTATGTTGTGCACCATGTGTCTGACACAGATATCTGACAAATAGTGATGTCTGCCCTATTTTACAGTGGATAAAAGATTTTCTGGTGACCACCTTTGCAGACATTTACCAAATTCTGTGAAACGTTGCACAAAATATGAGAACAACGTAGAGGTGTAGAATTAAAAATATCTATGAAAAACGAACTACTTTGTAGAAGGCTTCTCGGGCTTGGCTTCTTTTTGAAATGCAAAGAAGTTGTCATGCAGGAAAAATTATGTTGTAATGATTGTTGTAACAGAGCTAAAACAGATGTTCTAATTAACACCATCAATATGATTGATGTTTTTAGACAACTGCATAATCCGTTAGTACGACATAAGTGTCATATAATTTTCAAGATCAATAGTCAAGAATGTAATCAAGTTACTTTATTAACGGTACAGGTTTCAACGAGAAACATTGACCAAGAGAGACAATACATGTGGTCTTTATAGATGAATGATCTTTCTATACAGCTGGTTGCTAAAGAAGGTTTGACTGTCTTAATTCCTTCCCAGGTCTGGATGAGCAAATGCTGCACCTTGTGGCAGAGCAGGTGGATGAGAGCGTGTGGAGCGTGCTGGGGCAAAACCTGGGACTGGACCGGGACCACTTAGTACGGCTTCAGATGGAGGACCAGCTCCCGCGCCAGCGTGTCTACAACATGCTGTTGGACTGGCGCCTGCTGCAGGATGTTCACACGGACAAGCAGCTGGCGCTCAGCATGGCGCTGGGAAGTATTGGCATGGAAGAGCTGGCATTAGAGGTCTGCAGAGGTGGGTCCAGTGTGAACAGCTCTACAGTGCGAGTCAGAAGAAATGTTACACTTTCTAAATTAAGTATCTTTTAAAGAAAACGTGAGATTCAGAGAGAATTTCGAGCATGTTTGCTTGATGGAGCATTGCTGTCATGGCCCTGCGAAGTGCATCGAGAGAAATGGACAACATGTGAGAGATTGAAGGCGGGAAGCTTTGTCCAAGTTGTGGCCAGAATGACCTTGAAAAAGAACTTTTCAGTGAAGATAAGTTATTAATGTACTGGTGAATGCTTATGTCTCTGTTTCAGCAGTTAATCACCTGACTTGCGCTTATGCGTTTTGACACTTTTTCAAACAATGGCTGTTGTACACTCAACCATAACAACAACACTGAAACAAATTTTACCAAGTGGCATTGGAATATTTACTCTATCCATACTCTCTATCCTATAAATTCTCTCTGAATCGCACATTTTCTTTAAAAAATGCTTAATTCAGAAAGTGTAACATTTTTTTCTGACTCCCTGTTATGTTGCATATCTAGACAAAAATTGGTTCAGTGTGAACATCTGTATAAGGTCTGTTCCCATTTGTAATCTGGACTGGTCATGTGCAGATATGAGTTCAGTGTAAATGGCCTGTTCACATTTGTGATTTCAGTATCTAGGCAAAAATGGATCCAATGTTAATAATCTGCATTGCTTGTCCCCGGAGGCAAATTTCACAAGATGTGTGCAGATACAAACTTGGTGTGAATGGCTACTGATGCCATGTACCTGAAGTCACTGTATACCGGTAATAGACTTGGGTCAAATGTGCATTGCTATAGGAGGCCTGATTCCATTTGTCTTTTCAAATCTGGATTAGATATGTGCGTTGGTCATTATGAGTAGCTATGGTCGAATTGCAATGACTGTAATTTGACTAAACGCATTGGCTGTCAAATGCACCTCAGAGTAAGCATGGAATTTTATGATGGTTACGTATCATTGTATATATCCAACACCTTTACAGGGATCACAGCTGATCTACTGGACTACCTCAGCAGGAACGCAGCAGGCTTCTGGAAGCGTCTTGGCGGCGAGCTGGGTCTGCACAAGACCGTCCTGAATGAGATCACTGAGACGAGCCGCGATGATGAGTCGGCTGCGCGCCGTGTGTTCCAGGAATGGAAGAGGTCGCAAGAGAGTGAGGGGGATCTCTTGGGACCACTGGCCAAGGCATTGGAGAATTGCGGCAGGCTGCACTTGGCCTCTCATGTCGTCAAAGGTGACATTATAGACTGACATCATGGGTTCCACTTTTTATCTCTTCATGCGTTTCATTCACATTTTTGCACAACCACGTATTTCCCTATAGATGTCCCTTGTCCCATTATTTTGTGAACAATTGCATGCAACGGAGCGTGCCTACATGCTGTGTGAGCTAGTGTGTACATTCTCTTCCAAAACCACTTTGTTGGAGAGTTATTTAGAGTAAACAAAAAAAAAATCAATTCATCCTACATCAGACCCAGGAAGTTCATTGAAAAAAGGAGAGGAGGAAATCAATGAAACCCTCCTCACAAACAATACCACGGTCAGGTTCATTGTTAGGAGTTTATGACTCATGGCACAAATGTGAATGAGACCCTTTCATTGGAGTACCATGACCAGGCTAAAATAATGCAACACACAGGGGGTTTACGGGTGCGCACAAAGAGTTAAGTCACACTTCAAAGTCAATTTTGTTGATATGGATTTGTGTCCCTACAATCGCAAGAATAACTACACATATATGGCTTCTGTCATCAATCAAAGTGACATATAATCCAATGTCTTTCACTTTAAAAGCCACACTGCAAAGTAAATGTTGTTGGTATGGATTCTTGTCTGTGCATAACCGGTAAACCAGGGATGCCATGCCCTGGTACTTTATATTTTCCCCTTTTTGGAGGGGCAGCTAAGCTCCTTCAAAATTGTTACCCAAGTTTGCTTCTGGATTGTACACATGTACGAATATGGTCAAATATTTTAACACATACCATTTTGACCTGGTACGTAGGGTAAGAAGAACTTTTAAAAAGAACTTTTGTGCAAATAAAGCTGACTAAGGTCATTCATCTGATATGGATATATCAAAGGTCAACTTTACTAATCAGCTTGTGATTACATATCTTTAGACCATTGACGACTTGCTTGCTCTTGATACATTGTAGTGGTGATCCTAATGTGAACTTAAAGTGATTACAACAGACTAAATCACATCATCTTAAGACAACATGAAGGTTATTTGAGTTCAACATTTGCATGTGATTATGTTCCTTCTGACCAATAAAGATTTGCTTGACACCATTGCTTTATAGCAAGTAATCAAACACTGTAACATTTTTATAGCGTTGTGTTGTAGACCTGCATTGTTGCCCTGTAGGGATGCCATGGAGAACTTCAATCTAGTATAAAAACAGACTAAAACTCATCATCTCAAGACAAAATGGGGGATCATAAAGGTCTGAATTAGTCATGAGATTATGTCTTTTTGATCAGTGACAACTCACTTGATCTGGCTGTGTTGTAGTGATCCTAATATGAACTTTAAAATTTGTTAAGGGCGTGGCTGCATATTTTCTTAATTAAGGAAAAAAATATTCAATTTTGTGTAAATTGCAAGTCAGATGCATATTTTACCAATTTCTTCATTTTTCATTAAAAAAAGATGGCATGAAGGTAAAACTTTGTTCTAATATGCTGAGTGGTATATTCAACAATATCATGTTTAAAAAAAATATAAATCAATTCTTTTGTATTTTTTTTTAAATTTCCTATGTATTGTATTTTTTTTCTATTTTTATGATATTTTTGCTTCAAATATGTATTTTGATAAATTTCAAGAACAATGTGATCAAGCAAAAATCCTAGAAGGCACAATTGACAGTAATATAGAGCAGATTAAGAAAAGCAGTGTATTGTACATAAATGTATGCAAAATCTCACTTTGTGTCAGATTTTGGTCTGACATGCAATTGCATAATGTTGCATAACCTCTGAACAGGGTGTCTGAGTTTTTCCAACTTGTGTCAAAAGTTGCAAAACACTTCAAAAGAAATAGCGGTTGCATGTCAGTCGTGGAATTTGTGCATGGGGGGTTCAAAATGCCCCCCCCCCCTAGTCAGAATAGGGTTAAAGCGATTAAAGAAGACTTAAACCCATGTCAAGATGATATAGAGGATATCACCAAAGGTGATGATGTTTTTTTTTACCTATGGTTGACTTGTTTGATGTGGCTTCCCCATAGGTCTGGACGATTCGCTGTTAGAGGTGCTGGCGCCCATGATCGACTCCTTCCAGCATGACATGGCCACCTCCCTAGGCATCCCCCTGCAGACCCAGTTTGGGCACAACGACAGCCAGCACGGCGAGGCACCGAGCACCCTCAGACTGCTCAAGTGGTGGCGGGCCCACCGTATGATCAACGAGGCCCAGGGCCAGAGCAAGCTCTACATAGCACTGACCAAGAATAGACTGAGGGATGCCGCGGACCTGGTTAAGACCATGATGAATCCCTTATCGTCGTCGTCCTCCTCCTCCTCGCCCAGAGTGGCCATGTACAGGGGCAGGGAGGAGGTGGAGGAGGAGGTGTGGCGCAAGCAGAATCAGCCCCTCAAGCCACCCACTCCCTCAGGTGAGTCTCGAGCCTCCCTAGAGCATTATGTAGCACCCCCCCCCCCCCAACCCAACTACAACTCCCATTTTCACTTCAAGGTCCATAGTCAAAAAATGTATTTCACAATTCCCCCCACCCCAAAAAAAAAAAAAAAAAAAAATAGACTGTAATTGCTGTTGCAACTATCCTTACAGTAAAAGTAGGATGTCCAGACTAGGAGTCATCTTAATGCCAAGGAACGTTTTCCCACTATTATCAGATTTCCATTAATACTTCCAAATTTATGTACCACAGAGCCAATATGTACAGTACAGGTACTGCATACTAAGTGTCACCTTTCTTGAATCATCAAGTCCTCCTTTTTAAGAACTCACAACATACTACACAACACTAACGAGGCGTCTTACCAGAGATACGGTTACAGAGTCTCAAATGAATACCACATCTGTTGATCATAACCAGCACAGAGCATGGTGAATGATGGAGAGATATCTGACATTTCATCAAGATTTTTGAGTGTCTCACTACTATTGTCATCACATGGATAGATTGATGACTAAATATAAAAGAAAATAGGAATGTAAAGATAGAAATCAAATGAAAAAAGGGCTTAGCATAATTACATTTGTGTATAATCCACTTTCCAAAATAAACTTGTAATTTGCTTGTAAAACAAAAGGTAAAAAGCATAAACTGGAAGTAACTTGAGATGAGATAAATTGCATGTTTATATTTATCCCTTTTAAACATAAAAATACAAACAGAAAAAAACTATATACGAAGCAACACTGCATCTCCTGTAAAGTGATTAAATATCCATGCATATTCATTTTCATTATAGACTTGAACGATGACTCGATATTAATCTCTGTCGCAAATGCGGCAGTGTCATCCAAGGACCTTGCTGAGGCTCTAGAGATACCAACTGATTATGTGGAAAGAATCAAAACATCAAGACATGACCTTAACAAGCAAAAGTTCTGCTGGTTAAAGGAGTGGCGAGAGTTGAATCGAACACTTTATCATGGAAATAATCAGAGTTGGCAGCTCTGCAAGATCCTACTGCAGCTGAATGCAACTGCTGCAGCCAACTTCGTTGTTCCCGGTGAGTCTCCTTTACATTTTTAGTTTCTTACATTATCCTTTTTAGAAAGTTTAACTAAATGTGCAAGGGCCAGGGGGAAATGGATGATGCCCAGATAAAGAACATGAAATAAAAAAGCTTTATTTTGTAATGGAATATCTTTTTTTATGCCTCCGCCACAAAGTGGCTGGAGGCATTATGTTTTCGGGTTGTCCGTCCGTCCCTCCGTCCCGAATCCTTTTAGGCAATATCTTGAGAACCGTTAATCAGATTTGCTTAAAACTGGATACATGTGTGTATTGCATAAAACCAATGAAGTGTGTAAAATTGTGGTCAAATTTGAGTGAGGTCAATGAACTTTGTGAAAAATTGACCCATGATTTTTCTATCTCTGGGAAAAGTGCTCTCTGCCCTCGGAGCCCTCTGGTGTCACATTTTTTTGAGGGCCGAAAAGTTCTGTGATGTCAGATGGCTAGGAGGGCAGATAGTCCGTTTTAAAAGGGTTAAATGTCCATGTGTACCTGTGTAAAATTAGCACAACATGCCAAATCTATGCAATAAGTTTGTTCAGCTGCTTTTTTTAGCTTTAGCAGGCATCCATATGGTGCGCTTGGGCAAGTATCACAGTGTTTTAGCTGGGTTGCAACATGAATTGCTGTTGATTTGCACAAGCCACAGGAAAAACAAAGGAATGGTTTCTGTGTAGTTATACCTAAGGTTAGAAGGATCTTTTGGAATTACAACATTTTGCTTCCTGCTTCGCCCATCATAAAGACTTGATGAGGGCTTGAAGCAGTTTAAAGCACCAGTAAAACCGATATGTACATTTGGTGCCCTCAATTCTCAGTATTTGCCCTTTATGCCTACTGTTTTTGATGAAATATACACAAATAAACCAAATACTGTAGACATGGAATTGACATACCGGTAAATTATAACTGTTGACAACTGCATATCTTTTCACAAAAAATATGCAGCAATGCTCTTTACATGTACCTTGACAGCCATGCAAACATTTGCATTGATATGACCTTCCATGTCTGATTTTGTTTTTGTTTTTGAGGGGCTCAAAATGACCCCCCCCCCTCCTCCTCAAGTCAAAATCTTGCTCAAAAGCATAGTCACAATAGGGTTAAGGAATATTCATTTTCCCCCGAAATTGCTAGAATGTATGAGAATGTGTGCACAATGAACACCTAATGCAATTTTTAACAGATTGAAGCGAACAGAACACTAAAAGAGCCTGGGAAATCACAAGGAGCCATTAGTTATAAGTCCACAATGTTTTGAATTTAATACTTCAGCATAAAGTACAGCTGTGCTATTCAGATGGCTAGTTTATAATAGATATAATCCACAATGAAAACAACTGAAAAAAACTATAGCAATGAAGATGTAGGGATACATTTGGTCTGTATTCTGGCTATATAAAAGTAAATGAGCACTAAATTTAACAATTATGTGAGTTTTGTGGTGACAGTGTCTAGGAGCTTTTTCAGTGTTCAGGTCACGTGAGTACTTACAAAATTAGTTAATTTCTCAATTTTTCGACGTTTGCAACGACGATCCAACCATTGTCAAAATGACATCTTAAACATTAAAAGATTTTGCATGCGTGTGTGTGTGTGTAGCTGAGATATTTCTTGATTTTCTTTGTTTTTTTGTTTGGTGATACTTGTAATGCTCGCAAAAAGTACTGATGCCATTAATAGAACTGCACAAGAGAAATGTTCTCTCTGAGAAGCTGTAGTCACACAATTATGTTCACAATTGTATTAACACCTGGAAAGCACATGTTGAGAACTCATAACTTTTGGGCAGTGTGTAGCATGGCTTCGAAGAAGGAAGGCAGAAGGCTGATTTATATGTAACGGTTTATCCTTTCATAATTGCAGGAAATCCTTTGGATCCTACATTGAAATGTTGCTATCAGTCATAAATTGATGCCCTGGTCCTTACATACATTAACATTGATTTGGAGATTTTATTAGCAACGCATGAGCAAGTAAAATTACTATTTACTAAGGTTTTGACTTATGCTCTTAACTAACCTATCTCATACTTTACAAGACTGAAAGTTAAGCAAACTGCAAAGAGAATGGCAGATTCTTCATTATGCAATGAGCCATTCAAAATTTTGATCAGAAGAGAAGTTTTTTATTAGTTAAGATTTATGTAAATCCATGGGTATATAAATGCAGATGTGAATTCTGAGTGTAATGTTTGTCATGTTGCCATGATAGCATGGCATTTGTTCACACACAACTTTCAGGATGAATACAGGTTGCATTTATCCCTGCTTTGTCAGAAATGTATCAGCAATGCCAATAAAGAAATGATATCAAGTTGCCATTGTCGTAAAACATGTGATGCTATTGTGAACGATCGCTGGTAAGCATTGCATTTACTTTGTCTATTGTTGAAATTATTTCTATCTTTGATGATGTCACGTCAGGAATTATGATCTGGAGGCTTTCATGGAGGTGGGGCTTAGCAGGGTGCAAACGAATTACAAAACTATATATTGAAATATATGGTACACATTCACACTGAACAGTAAAATACATAAATTTTCTACCACTGAACTGGAGATAATATTTTTTGTATTTATTGAGTCTAAGAGATAAACTCTTTATGCAAATGAATTCATCTATATCCTGCAAAGCCCAAGGAAAAATCATAGATGTTTGGAGCGAACATTTTTAAAGATGTGTGAATTAATCACTATTTACTCCAAATGTGGATCACTTGAGGGCATATCACTTTCAGCAAGTTTCTAAAATGGTAAATACATGAAAATATATATTCAAACTGCCTACTGATCAATGTATGCAATATCTATAGACAATCACTAGGGAAAGCATAAGATGCATGTACACGCACCATTAATGTATGGGTATACATGTATCTATTGCAAATTCCCCTCTTCTAGATATTTCTATTTCATAGAAATATCTAGAAGCAGCTTGATATGCAGGACACTGTAGCCACCCAGTCACCAACCTAAGAGAGTAACATTACATCATACCTGTGGGGAATCCCTTTTTTGCAATGACATCACAGCTGGCACAGTACTGAATCCAGAGTATTCTGGTCATGTGTAGCATAAATATGCATGACAGCTGGCTGCCAGCCAATCAACTTAATGTTGTTATAAGTAGATAACCAATCAAATCACAGATTGTTCCAATGCATATGAATGAGGGAAGTCATACATGAATTATGTATTGCCTCATAATTAGCTGATGGCTGTACATGACATGTACATGTGTGTTCAGAGACTAGCATGTATAATGCTGTTGTGTGCAGCGATCCAATTGGATTACAGCTAGGCAATGCATATTTTAATGATTGGGTCATGTGTGAATTATTCATAGCAGTGCCTCACAATCAGCTGATCACGGTATTCATGTATTGTCAGAGTATACAGTGTATTTGTTCAGTTGTTGTAACAGCCTCAGGATTGTAAGTCATTCATGAGTAATTGTTGTGTTTTGGCCATAAGGACTAATCCTTGCTGACGTGCTATTTGCTTTGGGGGATTTATCTGTGAACTCTGTACTGTGCATTGAATTTTGGGGATTTGACTCCCTGCTATTTTTACTCTTTTAGATTAAAATCAAGAGGGGTTGGACTTCTGAGTCAATGTTCATGATAAATACTGCAGTTGAAGAATCACATGTGAGAGGCATTTTGGATACTCTTGAGAAAAGTGAGATCAGAGCTTGCATCAATGCTGCAGTGTGAAACTCCAAGAATTTTTAAGTTCCAAGAATCTTTTGGATTAAAGGAGACAGTGTAGAAGAGGAAGAAGGAATTACAAGCTAATTTTTAAGTTCGACCTGAGAAGCAATACTGAACTATTTGCAGCACAGTTTTTCAAAGAGTCGTCAACAATCACAACCAGGATTGGCTTATTGTATGTTCGCTTAAATAGTGAATTATGCTTGTCTATAATGAAATGATCCGGTTTATGATTCCGCTGCCAGTTCCAACATCAATGTTAACAGGTAGGTCGTTGTTAGATTTTTGGCTATTTTTTTTCTTATATTTTATGTTCAACTATGAGTTAGAGTATGATATGGTTTATGCAACACCCTTTGTTTGTTTGGAACTCCTGCTACCAGTTGCAGCATCAATAATTACAGATAGGTTGTTGCTAACTTCTTGGGCTGTTTTAATTTTACATAGATAAATTATGAGTTAGAGTATGATACGGTTTATAAACGGTGTTATCATGCAACACCTTTTGTTTGTGTGGAACTCCTGCTACCGGTTCCAACATCAATGTTTACAGATAGGTTGTTGCTGACTTTTTTGGCTATTCTAATTTTATGTAAATACATGTTTAACTATGAGTTAGAGTATGATATGGTTTATAAAGTACATTATGATGCAGCAACCTAAAGTTGTTTTCCCCCAATATAACTTAATCCTGATAACATGTTACAGCATGAATCACCATTGCCTTGCATCTATGTGAATGTTTAGTAATTATGTTATATGGTACTTTGATGCTGATTTTTTTTTTAATTTTCTCCTTTCATAAAAGAATGGTTATCTTTGTACACACACACAAAAGAAGATATCCAATACAAATTTATATTGCAGAGGCCTTATATTAGGACAGTAATGCAGTATTAAAAGAAAGGGGTAGAAACGGTAATGATTATGGGCCACAATAGAACCATTCTGCCATCATCACCTGGTCCAAATTTTTTATCAAATTTCAACAATTTTATGATTATGCCCCCCCCCCCCCCCCCTTCACGGAGGCATAATTTTGAGATGATTCTTGCCTGGTATTCTGAAATCAAACAAGGATAGTACTCATGGTTACAGGAGATTGGCACTGCACTGATTACTGGTCCTATAGTCTGGACCACCACTCCCCCTTACCTTTTTTTTAGACAGGGTAAGGATAACCCTTTTGCAGGTCAAAAAATGAAAATTTGTGGAAAAAAAAAACATGGAGAATAGAAGAAAATACTGTTTAAGAGATTCTCTCCCAATAATAGAACTGGAAACTGACTTTGAGCAAAATTGTATCGCTAGATTACGAGTAGGTTTTAGCAATTGCTATAGCCTGGAGACCGGAGACAGTAACAACACACATTGCGGCCCTCCATTCTGCAATGATACATTGGGGTGAGGGGCGCACTGCCCAGCCAAACACTGTGTGGTACAATATGATATATAAATGTAGACTATACCTGCAATGAAATGAGGCATTTTAAACCTAAACGAGGATGGTTTATTGCTTTACCTGATAAGGTTTGTGAAGCTACAAATGTGAAATCGAATTTCAAACATACTATTGTTACAGTATACAGCTGAGATTCTTGACGTTTGCAACTAGGCTACCTGGTCATTAAGTGTAGGGGAAACTTCAGGTATGAAACTAGACAAATATGTACTATATATTATATTAATAAGCCATAAAGGGAACTCCCCCATTGATGTACTTATCTAACATCCGCTATTTTTGTAATTTACTGTCCATGATCGTGACACGTTTCAAGAAACTAGCTTCCTTGACTGTATGTACATTTAGCATTGGTAAGCCCCTAAATAAAAATGTTTTTGACTCTCTTGGCTAGAAATCAGGGATAATTGAGGAAAGAGGATATGTTTGACTGCACAGTCATACAATCCCCTCTATGCTCCTATACAGCCTAAATCATAATTTTTTAGACTAGGAATCCGGGATAAGTAAATAAGAGGCGTTATTTTGTCAGAACAATGAAGAAATTGAGAGTAGATAATACGCTCATTGTACTGTTCTATAAATCAATTATAATTCAAAGTGTTCTATCTTACAACTTAGTGTGTTACTTGGCAAATGCTACAAAGGCTGATATAAAGGGGCTCGAACAATCAAGAAAATTCACATTCTTTGCCCCAAATTGTTATAAAAATCACCACAAAGCCTAGCAAATGTGGTTCCATCTTGTAGGAAATGTTATCTACTTTAATATGATACCTCATATGATGTGGGAAAATGTTCCATTCAAATGTTATCTTTAATAGTTGTCAATACTACATTTCCACGGCTGCTATTTTTTTCCAGCAGCATATCGCAAAGGTAGTCCACATAGAAAATGTGGAGACTGGTCTCCCAAACACATCGATACCAAACAACTTAATTTTTACAACAGCCCATGTCAGGTAAACCTGTCTTGCCCCCTGGGTACTGGTACACTGAGAGCTAGCTACAGAGGTTTTATGGGAGAATTTGGTTTGTCATCATTGGTTAACAGTGGCTTTTATTGTGAGATATGAGCTGGTGTTCAAAAGAGTGGAGATGTTGCCTCCATGTACACTCCAGCTCAAAGGAATTGGCATAGGGAAAGGGAAGAAAGGGAAGGAGCCTCAGTTGTAAACCGCGGTATATTTTGTCCAGTTCAGCAAGAGACATGATGCTTTTTAGGCTAAAGCATTGTGTTTCATGCTTAACTGGACAAAATTTACCACGGTTTAAAACTGCGGCTCCTTCCCTTTTATTCCCTTTCCCTTTCCCTATGCCAATTCCTTTGAGCTGTAGTGTACATGTACATGTGCATGTATGTCATCAGCTGATAAATGTCCATGTTTACGAAGGACGAGTAAGTTGTTCATTTTTCCTTTGACTATATGTTTGATTTGGGAGGTATTGTCAGAGGAGCAGAGTTCGCTGTTAATATTGATTTCCTAATATGTAAACATCAGTTGTAAACATGTGCATCTCTTGTTTGGTTGTGCAGGATGGATGTATGTAGCGAAATTTGTAGCAAATGTTTTTATCATCAGTAAAATGGCTATTAATATTGATCTA
The DNA here is from genome assembly GCA_963669155.1 of Arbacia lixula. NCBI lineage: Eukaryota > Metazoa > Echinodermata > Echinoidea > Arbacioida > Arbaciidae > Arbacia > Arbacia lixula. The sequence goes on along the minus strand of OZ022581.1, from coordinate 6,409,984 downwards.
ATTTTAAGCATTAAATCTTAATCAATGAACAAGTGACATTGGTCTCTTTGTTGGTTTTAAAATATCAAAAAGAAAATTGTTCACATAATTATAGAGATGTAAAAGTGAGCCCTCTTCTGTCTTGTCATCCAAAGACGCAATCAGCCACCGAGATTGGTTCCTGGACACAGACTTCGAGACGTATGATGAGACACAAGATTTGGACTACCACCTCCGCCACCCTCCCTCCTCTTCCTCATACCAACACCACCACCCCCACCCCCTCCCTGTGCAACCCACAGGATATGCCACAGATGTGATCGCCGTAGACCGGTCCCCCGAGGTCCAGGGTTTGGGCCTGGGAGTGGACTCAGTGGTAGAGGTCAAGATCAGGGGTCAGTCGCACTATGGGGTCATCAGGTGGATGGGGCGCGTCAAGAATTGGCTAGATGACAACATGGTTGGAATTGAGCTGGTAAGTTCAATATTGTTAGTTTCATCACATGTGGTTACTCAAAGTTCCTTTAATTCCTCTGTAATTATTTCTTTCTTCAGAGATAAACTCATTCATTTCTATTTATTACAATCTTGAATTTTTTTATCTTTGCAAAACAGAGAGATGGACAGTTGTACTGGTTACTTTATTTAAAATGACTGGTATTAAATACAGCAAAAGCCCTAGAAATTAACACATTTCTTGGGAATTAAAATTTAGAATCCTGTCACAGTAGTCCATGATGAAAAAGAAGAGTAGTAGATATTGCAGATCCAAAACTGTGTTTTCAAATTGTGGTTTGGGTGATTGTGTTCTCAAAGGCTCACCATTGTTGTCTATCCGTGTAGGAAGAGATGATTGAAGGTGGGATGGACGGCACCTTTGAAGGCACCCGCTTCTTTGTCTGCCCAGCAGGCAAGGGCATCTTTGTGTACCTGTCCCAGTGCAGACCAGACTCCAGATTCCCTACTGGTGCAGACACCTACAGAGTCTACCGGAGGGAGACAAGCTTAGGTTAGATGATACCCTCCTCTTCTTGCATTTCTTTACATTGCTTTATCCTTCATTTAGCATCCTCGTTTGATCAGTCTTTGTTTTATTGCCTCCTTTTCTTTGTGCTGTGTTGAACTTTTCTCTTTCGATATGTGTTTTTCTCTGCGCAATTTTTTTGAGATTTATAATTATTTTGCCTCTTTTCTATTGAATATTTTTTGTAAATTATTCAGCTTTATGTTATAGTTGTTCTATTGATATCACCTAAGATATCACAAGCATGAATGTTATTGATGATAGATTAAATCTATATGCCTGATTATGTTTGAAATAGGAACTTGCTTTGTAAGTAATACATTATTCAAGCAAGTTGTAAATCTTATTAATAAGCAAATCTCAAATGCAAACAAAGCAACTTGGCAACAAAATGAAGCAATTTGATCCCAAATAAAAAATCTATTTAACTAATCATTTTGCAACACATGAAACAGTGAACCCCAAGTAATCTATCAAACAAACAATTAATCAATCTACACTTCCATCAAATCAACCCAGCAACAAATCAATCAGTCCGCAACTTTGTCAATAACTATTTCTTTCAACTACTCAGTTTACCAGCTGCTTAATTGCACCTGTTTGTCCTCCATCCCCATCTCTGCCCAGACTTTGGCAACATGGAGTCGCCTATTGTGACTGGCTATGTGGAGCCCCAGGCCTTCAGCCCGGACTCTGTGGGTGAGAACAAGGGCATCCAGGGGGACCAGAACTCCTGCTACCTAGATGTCACTCTCTACAGCATGTATTCATTCAACAGGACTTTTGATCACTTGCTCCAGCGCCCTGCAGTGGACAAAGACTTGAAGGAGTTTGAGCTCATCCAGAAGATTCTACGGGAGAAAATTGTCAACCCGCTCCGACAGTGAGTGTCACCCTTTATTGCTCTTTATCTAACTTGATTTATTCAGGTGATTCTATGGAGAAAATTGTCTTCCCTCATTGCTAGTGAGTTGAACCATATGGCCCTTTTTATCTATTTTTATGTAAATGCCAGGTAATATACAGTCAAAATTGTCTATAAGGACCACTCTGAAGGGAAACACAAAAAGTGGTTGTTATGTATACTGAAGGGATTCAAGTTGAATGGTCTTAACAGATGGAAGGTCTTAATAAACAGTGATCTATCATAGACATATTTGACTGTATTTCCGTTGAAACAATGAAAAGGAGAATTTTATTTATATGATTTCCCACTTATATCTTGTTATCATCTTGTGAAATAAACCTGTCTTGCCCAAGTTTGTATCTATCTTTTAATTATCTAAACACTTCTTATCCTGAGTGCTGAGAGACAAGAAGTGCACACCAGTATTAGACTACCATTCTTGTCTCCCTTGAGCAGTCTATACATACAGGCTTCACTGTATTCTAACTTATCATTGACAATGATGCATTGTTGCTGGCAGGTTTGGGTTTGTGCGAGCAGACCGGGTACGAGACCTACGGGTCAGGCTTGACCAGCTGGGCATGTTGAGTGGGATGACCAATGAGGAGAAGGACCCAGAGGAGCTGCTTCACATGCTGGTCAGAGACGTCCTAAAGTCACAGCCACTCATCACGACAAGGTAGGTGCCAGAACATGATAAACTTGTTGCTTACGATTAGATTTTCGCATTTTGTGAAACCTGGTCCAGTGAGGATGTCTAAATTGCCCATTGAACTGCAGTAACTAAAGGGGTGTGGCCTAAGTGTGCCCTATAAGAAATTGCTGTTTATTCATAACCTGTTTTCTATTGTCAGTACAGCACATTAAGCAGGAGTAGCGCTGCTCATTTTCTGAGTGGAGAAAAGCCAGGCCACAAATACGCAGGCTCAGTAAAGAACGGGTCAGCGGAAAGTATTTGCACATGTTCTTGCTCAATGTTTTCAAATATATTAGAAGAGTCTTTGGAAACTATTACACTTTCCTTCCTGCTTGAACACTTAGTCTCGATGAGACACATGTATAAGATATAAGCTGCTTTTCATTGAGACACCAGGAAAACGTGCATTTTGTGCCTTTGTTTTTCACTACTGTATAAGTGGTTTCTTTCGCGGGGGTTTTATTTTCGCGAATTTCGCGAATCGGGATGCGTCCGCGAATTTAACATCATGCGAAAAGGTTTTGAGCATTACCACGAATTTATCCACGCTAGAAAATGTGTTGAACTCCACGAGCAGAGTTGCATATGCGGCGCTATAAATAGCACACACAACGATACAGCACGCGCAATGCGTGGAAGAATGTCCAGAATGTAGGTCAAATGAATACGGTCAAATGAATACGGTCACAGTACTGTAATTTGCACATGATCAGATGGATTACTTAGCCTAACCTAGTTCTAGTTACTTTAGATTTGCCGACCGCGAATTTAACGTCGCGCGAAAATGTCGGGACCCCCGCCGAGCGCGAAAAAAAACACTTTTACAGTATATCATTCTTTGCTTTACTTAGGTATTATCAGAGTCACCCCATGCACACAAATTTCACTGGCACCTTTTGAGACAGCATATATTTGTAATATACCTTGTCATTCTTGGAGACAGAAGATATCAAGTGCCCGATTTCTCTGATGACATTTTCAGAGACCATAACATGTTAATCCCGTATGCACTTCCTGCCCACTGTTGCATAGATCTCTTCCATTTCAATGGTTGACCTTAGTTGACCTATGAACTCTTATCCTCAATCATAATGACACAGTTATTATGGACAACTAATCGCTGGTTGATAGGGAAATCATATGACATGAAAGGTTAAACTCATAAAATCCTGCCAGACCTCACTCTTTTTCTTCTAACAGTTCATTTGCATTTTAACTTGTTGCTCACAGTCAGATTAGGTTGTAAAAATTTGCCATGGAACTGCAGTAACCAAAGGGGTTTGGCTTGATTGCACCCTACCGGTATATGGAATTTGAAGTTTATTCATAGCTTGCTCTCAATTGTCAGTAGAGCAGATTAAGCTGGCTCAGTAAAGAATGGGTTAACCTTTGACCACTAATCTCTGACCTTCAGGCATGGTGATACGGCTGAGACAGACAATCAGTTCTTGTACCAAATCTTCATGGAGAGGAACGACTCGCTAGAGCTGCCCAGGGTGGAGCAGCTCCTGCACCAATCCTTCTTGGATAATGAGCTCAAGCTGGTCACGGTCAGTCAATATTTGAAGACAATACTGACCGCAGATAAGCCACAGGGTTTTTCCCTCGAAAATCACACCAAAGTCCGGGTGCGGCTTATCTGCGGCGTTAGCAAAAGTCTGGTCATTAAAACCAACACGTTTGCATGTATGGGACTATGCATTGTGTGACAACATTCAGCAAAAAAAAAGATAGCTTTGAATTGATGTACCGGTAATACGATCTCAATCACATCACCAGCATAATTACCGGTACTAATAAAGCACCAGGACTAGTATTTGTCCGAGACACCTCAAAGATACCACTAAGGAGAAAGTTAAGGATCAAACTAGTAAACTCCATTAGATGGGAGCTGCCATTGTTTCTTTGATCTCCGCGGTAAACACGAGACCGTCTATAACGCCATCTCGCGGCTGGTCAAAGAAACAATGGCAGCTCCCATCTAACGGAGTTTGCTACTTTGATCCTTAGCTATCTCCTTAGCAGTATCTTTGAGTTGTCTCGGACCAATGCTAGTCCTGGTGCTTTCTTAGTATCGGTGATTATGCTGGTGATATGATTGAGATCATATTACTGGTATGTCAATTGTGTCGGGCTATCAAAGCCATCTATTTTGTTGTTGAATGTTGTCACACAATGCATAGTCCCATACATGTGTATACGCTTTTTTTCTTCAAAGTGCGTGCTCAAAGTTGGGGTGCGTCTTATACGCGGGTGCGGCTAATATGCCAGTCAATACGGTAAATCCGGGCCATGTTGCATATAGCTTTTCAATGATTGTAACTAACCATCAATAGTAACTACCATGGTAACAGCCAATGAGCTCTCATTATTGCAGATGTTGCCATAGTGGTTACCAGTGATAGTAAGTTACAATCATTGAAAACCCATATGCAACATGGCCCAGATATATTCACATATTTACATGATATAAGTAATTGGATACCAAGAACCTAAACCAGATGGAGAGGCAGACAGAATAGGCATTGGATGGATGATATGAAATAATTTTGGGTTGTTACATGGATGAGAAAGACACAAGAAAGAAGAAAATCAAATTCTGTAAACAAAAAACACACGTAAAATGGAAGAAGATAATGTTTAAAAATTTCCCTCCCTATAATTGAAATGGAAACTGGCTTTGAGTGCAATTTGATTAATTGCTTGATTTCAAGACTGCAATCAGCGTGTATCGCGGTTATTCACTCAACAATTTCCGTGGTGATGTGTGCAGTGCATGCACTGGAAGCACTGCGCTGCTGTCGATTGCAATACTGTGTATAAATGTAGACTATGATCTGGGAGTTTGAAACGTAAATAAGGATAGTTTTTAATTTTTCATTAACAGGCTCGTGAAGCTATGACTGAGATTTCATGCATGTTATCATGCAAGTTTTATGCAAATGGGCTATCTTCTCTTTAACTCTTAACTTGCCGGGGGTAAAACCCCTCTGTGCCTGAGTTTTCTCTATTACAGTTTGGCCGCAAATTTGTGACAGCAGCACGTTACCCCTTAGTCGCAAAAATGCGACAGCAGCAGGTTAAGAGTTAATGGAAATAATGACAATAATGATAGCTAGACCATTTACATACATTTCTAGGGCTGTGCATGTTTTCTTTCTTATTGGCATAGTACCAAATGATCCAATGACCTAAAGACTATCTTTCCTGCTCCTTTTTTGTTTCCTTGTTGTTCCCAGATCCCAGAGTGTCTGATTGTCCAGATGCCAAGGTTTGGGAAAGACTACAAGATGTACCGTCGCATTCTCCCCAGCCTTTCCATCGATATCACAGATCTTCTGGAAAACTGTAAGACTTCATGAAATTTTCTATTCTGTGACATATAAAACACTACAAATCATGCTTGACAATAACCAGTCAAAGAGTATACAGCTGTGATTCAGAGCTAATCCCTCACAAACTCACTCTTTGCTATTAAAGGGTACCACCAGGTAAAAATTTAAATCTCTTATATCAAAGATATATCTAAAATGATCATACAAAACAAGTTTGAGATCCTGAATTTATTTCTACATTGCTAGGAATCATTTTTGATGTCAAATTGCAATAGTTCTGTCTGATAACGATACCACCTCACGATACTCTAATTGCAGCCAGCAAAGAAAATCTCAACAATTCTTTGAGTTCACGCCACTCGGCACGTACAGTACGTAGAGATTTCTCCAGGGCGGGCAGGGAGAGCCCAGCCAACCGCATTGTACACACTCGACAAAGCCAACTCTCGTAAATGCAAGGTTGCAGATGAGAGCTTGAAAACATTAACAGCGAAACCGCTGGGTGATTTCGTTCACAAAGGGGGCTGAACACTGCGCAGGCATTATCTGTAATACAGTGTCTGTGCGCCAACAAACTGAGAGAATTCACCTGCGCAAGCAGCGAATAAAATAGCAACTTCGGATTCGGAAACAGAATCTATCGCGAGTGACTTTCAATATGGCTTATAATGAAAACGCTGGTACTCTCTACTGTACTTATATACGGCCCTACGTATCATGCGAGCTGCATGTGTACATATTATCGCATGAAACTCGTTTCCGCTGAGTGGTAGATCGCTATAACGTACGCGTATTGATCTAGCGGGCATGCCAAACAAATAGACGCGTGGAACATCAAGATAGCTGATGTTCCGTGCGATGTTTTAATTGCATTTTTATGCCTCTGCCACGAAGTGGCCGGAGGCATTATGTTTTTGGATTTTCCGTCCATCTGTCTATTCGTCCTGAAACCGTTTAGGCAATATCTTGAGAACCTTTAACCAGATTTGCTTTAAACTTGGTACATGTGTGTATTGCATTAAACCAATGAAGTGTGTAACATAGGGGTCAAATCTGTTTTAGGTCAAAGGTCAATGAACTTTGTAAAAATTGCCAAAAATTGACATTTTTCACAATAAATCCAAATCCAAGGATGCAATTCTCATTAGATATAGTACAAAGATGGATCACTACTTGGTGATAAACTGGTGACAGTTTGGGTAAAATTCCTGAAATGCCAGAGGTCAAAGGTCCATGAACTTTGCGAAAATTGGTTAGAAGCTGCCCCAAACTTTAAAATTTTAACAATAAATCAAAATCCAATTGTGCAATTCCAACAAAACATAGTTGGGGGTAGACTGATGACATTTTTGGTGAAATTTCTCAAAGGTCAAAGTTTGCCCAAATTTGGCTTAAAATTGCCCCCAAATGGATATTTTTCACATAGAATCCAAATCTAACGAGACATACTTGTGGACAAGTATAAGGTGGTCTGCATTGGCAAATTCATGCACTGACATGGGCTAGAAAATGCACGGTGATATGGACCTTCAATCGTGACACCATCTATTCATAAGCAATCAGAGACTCCGCTCAAGAAAGCTCATAGCGCACCTACAATGTCTACTAACATACATTTCAGAGACATGCCTAAATGGTTACATGTATATTGTGCTAACATGTAGTTAATAGCCACGTAAGATAAAGGGGCGAGAGAAAACGAATGGGAAAGAAAATCTCAAAGAGAATGACAAAGTGAGGGATAGAACAGAAGAAGATGGCAAAATAAACATTGTAAAAGGAATGCAAAAATTTACCCTACCCACTCCAGGGATCGAACCGGGGGCCTCGAGATCTTAAAACGGCGCCTTACCCATTGAGCCACACATCTTCCCATTCACTTAACACGTAATGCCGAGCAGGGGCTAGAATGATTAAGAAATCGATATTCAAGCTGAAATTTCACCATGATCCCGACATCTGATTAAAAAATGGAGACGACGTCCCAGAAAGCTCGTAGACTCAGCTACAACTTACTAAAATTTCAGATTAACAGATTCAAACGTCAGCGAGATACAGCTCCTAGAAAGTCGTCATGTCATTTCATAAATAACCCTTCCATTGACATAACATGTACGGCGCCAGATTATGACACTAATGCGTATAATGAAATTTACACCATGAGGACATCAACAAAATGACAAATAAAGGAATCTCATCTATAGAAGAAGGTCCCAGCTATAAAATAGTGAAATTTGGGAGAAAATTGACCAAGGATTACTGAGATATGCAAAAGCGGGTAAAAAAAATTATGACGTCATAATTGAAAATTCATTTTTTTGATTCATATGGCAATATAAGGTAAAATGACACATGAAATGACATCTACATTTCATACTCTTTCCAAATATTAAAAAAAAATGGGGGTCACCGGCCATTTTGAAGAGCTATGGCAGATTGAAGACAGTCATGTTTTTTGCAATATTTGCACACAAAAACGTATTGACGCACGCGCTGACTTTCAACTTTGACGCAATCTCACGACCTTATTTTTGCATGGAAATGGCTTAAAATTTCAGGATGTGATAGTAGTAGTATCAGAAACGTAAAACCAGTAAAAAAATGGAATTTTGACGGTGCGTACGCGCTACGCACAAAAAAACGCGCGGAAATTTTTGAAATGCTAGAAATGGCCTGAAACATATGCAAAACAATTTTGAGTTGATTTGGAGCATTTTTAAATTTTGCGCGCGCGTTTTCGCACTAACGTACACGTACGCGCGCGTTTTCATTTATTGAAATTAATTGTATTATCATTAAATTTATGCATATCAATTTTCATTAGCTATAAATGACTGGTTCTAGAGCTACATGAGGTAATAGGTTTTCATTAAACTGCTCGTAGATGACGTCACGATGACGTCATGACCTTGAAAATGTTGCTGGAACATGTTCACATATATATCCATACATGATGAAAATTTGATGAAACATGGCCCATGCATTGTTGAGATATCCATGCCACAAAAATTTGGAATAAAAATAAATCAATAAATCAATCAAGAAAGAAAATTTGGACGAAAACAAGAGGTGATCTGCCATGGCATTGCAGACCACCTAATGATTAAATTCAAACCAAACATAGTACAGAGATGTATCACTTCATGGAGGTAGACTGGTGAAGTTTTGGTAAAATTCCTGAAAGGTCAAAGGTCAATGAACTTCACCCAAAACTGGCTAATTTTAAATAAACTTGATACAAGGATGGATTTAGACAGACTGGTTAGATTGAAAGTCAAAGAAGTAAGAGGTAAAAGGTCAATGAACATTGCCAAACTTGGCTAAACATGGAAAAACAGAATATGATATTTCCAATTCACATAGAAATTCAACGGTACATTGCCCACCAAATAATCACATTTTCTGAGAATAAATCTAAATAGAGCTCGCAAAGAGGCAGAGGCATATTTATTGACTCCGTGGCAGTTGAATTGTTCTAGTTTCTAGTAACAGAAATATATGAGACCCCTCAACAAGATGATTGATATTAAATTCTAGTACCGAAACAACAAAGTATTGGTTTTGTAATGCCTGGACGTCCCCTTTTACTCTTTATTCTCACTCATTTCTTGCCTCACTCTCTCAGGAACTCTTCTCAGAACTATTTGAGGACTTCATATGATGTACTGTAAAACTCATCTTATAGCTCCATAACTAATGTAACTTGCAACATGGTCAAATAATCATTTTAACATTGTGTATGATATTGACATACAGTCATGAAAAAAGTCATGAAACGTCGCAGCGCTATCTTTTCGCGTTACAGATTTATCGTGAAAAATGTCGAGGGGGGGGGGCTGTTTTAGCCTCACCCCCCCCCCCCCCCTGGGCTAGATAGGATTAAAGTAAAGGGTTGAACCTGAAAGCTTGCCTAAGATTTGTTCCTGTCTGTAAGTCTATACTCTGTATCATCATGACTAGAAAAACACAGCTCACCATAGAAAAGAGGGCTCAGATAGAAATTGAAGTTGACTGCTCGAGATATAAGGGCTGATGTGAATTCTACCAGGGAACAGCCGTCTCAATAAATACAGTGAAATGCAGGCTAATAGAGCGGCTAAACTGTTTGGAAGGGTAGCTGCAAAAAAAACAGTCAACAAGAAAAAAAAAGTGTTGTGGGCCAAGAAACACAAAAATTGGACTGTTGGTGATTAGAAAAAGGTACTTTGGAGTAATGAGAGCAAGTTTCAGTTATTTGGAACAAACAAAAGAGTATATGTGAGGCAACAGGAGACAGAATGTATGATTGACAGCTGTTTTGTGCCTACTGTTAGGCATGGTGGAGGATCAGTGATGGTCTGGGGATGTTTTGGAAGAGAACAGTCTGGAGACTTGGTTCAGGTCAAAGGAATCATGAAGAAAGAGCATTACCACTCTTTTAAGTATTGGGTTAGGTACATAAAGACAATACACAAGACACGAACAGAGAGCAAGAGTGACTTGTCTGCTTGATGTATAAACTACAAGTGTCTTTATTCTGGAATACTTTCAATTATATATACAGGGTATAATATTTCCATCATTAGTCATCATTGGTACTGGTTGGTACAAGGAGATGTGGGGTGAGAGAAGTAAGGGAGTGACCAGTGGCAGGATGTTGTGGTCAAGTGAATACATAGATTGGAATGCGGGAATAAGAGGAGAACTGAGACTTTGAGACAGAGCGAAGTACAAAGTGAAAAGTGTTACATGCAAGGCATGGTTGAAACTTAAAGGAGCATGACACAAATATACATGTAATATGAATGTGCAATATATCTCATATTAATCATGTAGTTCAATACACTACACACTCAATACTTCAGAGGCATTCAATTCCATCCGGCTTAAGAGTCATTGGTCAAAACTTCATCCTGCTTCAAGACAATGACCTAAAACATTCATTGAAGCTTTGCCAGAACTACATCCATTCAAAAGAAGAGTCGAATGTCTTGAGGAACATGATTTTAGCCACATCAGTCTCCAGACCTTTCTCCTACAAAACTGGCATGGGATGAACTTGATAGGCAGGTCCGCTGCTCCTCCCCCAGCAATGAAAAGCAGATGTTTGAATGCTTAAAATCTGCATGGGAATCATTGTCTGCATCATACTTCAAAAAACTTGTAGATTGCACAATAAGAATCTGTAAAGCAGTGATCAGGGCACATGGAGGGTATTTTGATGAATCCATAGTGTGAGCCAAAACTCTCTGCAAAACGGAATTAAGCTCCAATTCCTGTTGGAAACTTGTTTGTGTGATGTCATGGAACTTCCATACCCCACTCAGTATCAATACATTTGAATGCAGAATGCAGTGCTGTGTATGATTTTCTTTTAATTCTGCGGGTGGCCCCAAACTTTTGGCCTGTACTGTAGTAGTAATTTGGATACAAACTGCACAAAAATATAGCAAAATCTGACTTTAGTAGCAGACAAAGACTTAATAGTAATGTTACTATTTTCACTTTGAATATCATGTATACTGGCTGTCATTTATAAGTGAAGAAATGAAATGTATTACAGGATAATATCTGTGTCATTGCCTCTTGTTTGCGACTTTTCCAGATCCTCGTGAGTGTACGATTTGTGGAGAGCTGGCGCTGAGAGAGTGTCGGGATTGCAGGTCGGATCAAAATATCTCTGAACAATTCATCAAGTCGTACTGCATAGCCTGCTGTGACCTGGTGAGCATTTCATCTTCCCTTGAACTTGAAAAGCTGCATTCCTGTTTTGATATCTGGGGATCAGATCTTCATGTGTCTAATAATATATCAAATGCACAGATTAAATGGTTTATATATCCTTTTGAGAAATTGGAAATTTTGAAAATGATAAGTACACATCTTATAGCAGAGTAGCTCACAGTGACATAAAAGAACTATGAATTTGAAAATCCAGAACTTTGTTATCCTTTGATGGATTTTTGTGCAACCTTCACTACTTTGTTTCTGCTTTTATTAAAACCAAACTTCACTTCAGGAAGGGCTTTCCCTTTCATTAATGTAATATATCTATGATGTGTTCCTTCTCTCCTCTCTTCCCTCCTTTCCCTATCCCCCCAACTTAGGCCCACCGCAACGTGACTGATCATCGGGTCAAGGACCTCATGTTGTCTCCGGACGTGAAGACGGGGATAGAGATGATCCAGAAGGTCCAAGGAGAGAGCATTGCCATCAAGCGCCAGACGATGGAGCTGTTTGCCGTGGTGTGCATCCAGACCAGCCACTATGTGACCTTCGTTAAGACCGACTCCAACCCGTCCCAGTGGGTCTTCTTTGACAGCATGGCAGACCGAGATGGTGAGGAAGAGAAGGGGAGGGAGGGAGGGAATGACCAAATTGTGGTGTCTGGATAGCGTAGCAAATGGTTAGGAAACAAGATTCTTCACAAAAAATTACCTCTAAAAAATATGAGAAAAACTAATTTGAAATTGTTTAGATTATACAGCTAAACAACAAGGCAGGTCATCTGGTATTTGTTTTCTTTTGCACCTGAAACAAATATTCATTAAGAATTAAAACAAATTGCTTGTGGCTTCTGGGCCCCATCACATAAAGAGTTGTGATTGATCTGAATCGATTGCAAGTCCAATCCTCTATCTCTGATGTACAGAGTTATAAATTATATAAATGGCAAGTCAAATTGCTCTCAATCCACCTTCTTTGCAAGGCAGGGCCCTGGTTCTAATAATTCCCTATCACTGCTATGTATACTCTATTCTGCAGCCTCCAGCGTTCCCGGCTTCAACATCCCCAAGGTGACGCACCTCAAGGACTTTGAGGCGTGGCTGAGCTCCCCAAAGAAGATCATTGCTCATCCCGATGACAAGCAGCTCCCCGAGCATCTGCGCAGGCTGCTGGGCGATGCCTACATCTGCTTTTACCGGAGACAGGGGGCGGACACGTCCAGGACACGCCCACGGGAGTGGTCGACAGGGGCAACAAACTTTTGAGACTAGATGCCAACAATGCAAGACGGCATGTTCTAAATCCTTACCCTGGTGACACCTGCTCCTGCTTCTGTAGGAGACAAGGAAGACATCAGCCGAGGACATGCCCCCAGCAATGGTTAGAGGAGCAGCAAACTATTGAGAAGGGGGCGTGACATGTCACTGGGAGTGGAGCGCTGTGTCAACATTTGTACTATGATCAACTAATGATGACCTGATGAAGGGTTTCTCTGCTGTTGTACTTCAACTTTTTATACCATGAAGAGTGCGAAGATTAACTGACACCAAATGACACCAAAAAGCATCCACAGAAGCAGAGAAATATTGATGCTGTACATTTTAAGTTTTGTACTGTAAAGCTGCTGTTGAGAGTTCAACTCATTAAAATAATTATTGTAAGAAAATGTTGATGTTGTCAGAAAGCTGAAAGGCTATCAACCATTCAATTGTTCCTCCTCAAGGAGTACACTGCAGTCTATACTGAAAGAGTAGGACGTATGGCGTGGTTGTAAACTTATCGCTAAATTGTATGCAGGCCTCGAAGGGCAGTCACAATGCACTATGGGATAGCATTTGAGACTCAGTCACTCCCAGAAACTTAGTCCAAACGCGAAGCAATGTGTGCGATAGTGTAATCCTAATTTGCTTGCTTTCACTGAACATTTAACATAGTATAAGTCGATACCAACATGACAAGCTTAGACACAAACACTTGGGTTCTTATGATAGATTGCATGCCTCTTAAATGTAAAACATGCTTTTATGATTCATGTACATGTATGAGAAGTATGTGACTCGGCAATCAATCAAGAATTGGGAAAAATAAAACTATTTCAGGCTACTTTACCATTTTGGCAATATGTAAAATTGCTCATCGAGTGTAACTGAGGACTGTTCTATACATATCAGACAGATTTGTTTTGTTTTATTTCAGAGTGACGTACAGGGATCTTTGTGTGCTACTGTTGCATTCCTACCCCAATAATACACACCAATCTTGTAGTGGTGTATTTCCTCTGTCACAGAATGCGTTAGGTCACATCATCAGCGTGTATGGAGAGGTTTTGTTTTGACAGACTACTAGGTTTTTTTTTCGAAAATGACACTTTTGAAAAATAAACAAATATAAGTTACAATTCGAATCAAGCTACAATTTACACATCATGAAGTCAAAGGATATCAATTTTTTTAAAGCCAATTTTATGACATATCAATTATTATTCTTGTAATAATCCTTATAATAATATTTAGTGAGAATTTCATTTTTGGACAAATTTGGACATAAAAATTTGTGTGTATTAGAAAAGACTAATTCAGAAAACAGCAATGACAATTGAGCCTGTTAATCCACTAGTAATTGCCATCACAATGCTATTGATAGCATGATGCTTCCGGCAGAAAAGACGTTGTGGGCTAACATGCGTGATGCACAGTGGCCATTGTTGTGTTCTGAATTTATTATCTGATACGCACAATATTTTAGACCAAGCTTTGCCCAAAAGTGAAAATCTCATTTGATATTCACAGGATTATTACAAGAAAAGTAATAGATGAATTGTCACAAAACTTGCCCTTAAAAAAATGACATCTCTTGACTTGATATGTTAATTTCAGCTTGATTCCAGATGTAACTCATTTTAAATAATTTCCCCAAATTGCCAAAAGGTTTTTTTTAACACCTACATTAATAGTACTAGTATGAGAGGCTATCCTCAGCATAGGTCAGGACGTATGCAGGAAAAGATGAAAGTGTTCGGCCCAAACAATTTGAGGATTTGTGATTTAATCACTAATTACTCCAAATGTGGGTAACTTTAGAGCAAATAACTTTCAGCAAGTTCCTAAAATGGACAATACATTAATTTAAGACCATTGGCAAGAAGATTGCTCATTATCACCTCTTGAAGGCCTTTTTGTCTCCCAAGTACAGTGTATTCCCTTTAAGCTGAAAATCCACCTCCCAATGATTGCAGTCAAATGAAGTAAGCTCCATGCGTCAGTGATTGCAGCCACTGACTGCAACCCATTACAGTTGGCTCGGAAGCTGATCTGAAGGTACGCTTTCATTCATTCTATGTATTAAATTGGTACAGAATGCTACAAAATGTATTTATTTCAACCATGTTGCCAATCTGCATGAGCTGTTCTTGTACTAGCAAAGCCATACATACAAATTAAGTTGATCTTTTTGAACAAACAAAAATACTAATGCAAAATGTATGAATATGATGTGTCCACACAGTGTATTAGAGATTCCTGCACATGATTTTTATTCTTCTTGGAAAACTTCCACATTTTCATAGTTATCTTTATAATTCTCCCAATCACTGACTGATGTTACACATCTACTTTTGTACTGTAAAACATTTGAAAACTGTGTTAGATGCAGTGTACGATGGTTGTTACTTTTTTTGATGATCTGGCCAAAAAATCAGAATAAAATGGTACATTTACCCCACGAAACCTCCTCTCCCCCAAATCCCTAAGTTAAAGCAGTGAATTAATTGCAGACAGCATTAGTATGATATTTACATATGGGTTGACATAAGTCTATGATCTGTAGAACACCCCAAAACAGTACTCATGTGTGTGTTAATCCGCTGTATACAGAATGTTGTGGAAACCTTTAAACTCCCAGATAGAATGTTTTGCTTTGGTATTCTCAATATCTTGTGTACAGCAGTTAAAGGAGGTTCTTTTGACAAGAAACATTGTGCTACTCATTGTACAGGAGGCGAGAACTGTCATTAATAGAAAAGGAGACGTCTAAAGATTGTACAGTGATTTTTTACAGTGAGTGGAAAGATAGAGAGAGACAGAGAAAGAAGGAGAGAAAATATGAAAAATATGAAAGAAGACTAGAGAAAGAGATTTGATGCAGATGTTAAGCACAACTTCTGTATGTTAATTGTTAATATGTATAGCTATTCAAAAACATTATCTTGAAATCACAAAATGTTTGAAATGTTTATTTTGTCAGTTAATTTGGGAATGTTTCTCCTTGGCCCAATGTATCTAATTTCTAATGTTTTTTGTTCATTTAATTTTGAGTGTATAATTTTCATTGTGATAATACACAAGTTTTTACACATGGATATATTGCATTTATCCAAATCAACCTGCTGATAGGATTTCATTTTTGGTAAAAGGACCTTTGTGCCAAGAAGCGTTTCATTATAATGATGCTTAAATTAAAAAAAGGGGGAAAATTTACTACAATATTAAGCTCTTATGAATGTGTCAAACTACTGTGAAAGCATATTTTCCTTATTTTTCCAGAATTTTAATCCAGAATATGACTTGTGTGTGATGAAATCATATACATGGTGATCATAATGATACTGTTAGGTATAAATGGAAATGCAACCCTGATACCAGCTTGAATTAAATAACTGCTGAAAATCAAAGAAACAGATTGGCAAATTTTCTAGGAAAAGCTGATATATGAGGAATTTCCTATTCGTTGTGTTTACAAATGATAATAATCATCTGTACAATCATGCTCTGTAAAGTCAAGATAGATAAGTGATAATTGATGCTTTGACTGGCTGAGAATTGTTTGCACATGGCACAAAATTCTGTACTGAGCATCGATGCAGACCAAGGGATCTATCCATGGAATTTAATGATCAGAATTCAGTGTTAGTAAACTGGATTTTCAAATATTCTAAAAAAATTATCATATGTCTGATTTTCTTAAACTTTTCTCAATCTTTTTCTCTGATTTGTGTATCTTTATTCAATTCACCTTGTAAACAGGGTTTGCTTCTACAGTAAATGATAGCGTGAAACTAGTAAAAATTAGTATGTACAAAGCAAAATGCCAGGATGCTACAAAGCAGAAGCAAAGAGAAGAATATGTACAATGAAAGTGTTCTGTTTCAGAATTGAGAAAAAAGAACATGATTTGCCTCAAATGGTTATGAAGAATGCTGAAATAAAATCATGAGTGTAATAAGAGGTTGCCAATCAACTGTTTGTGTTATAGTTCATGCTATCTTGATCATGAACTTTATTTCTTTCTGGAATATGTTGTTAACAGGAGATATGATGTAAGAAGAACAAATTAAGAATATTTTGGAAAGAAATTTTAGACATACACCCAGTAGTAGTAAGGATAACAAGCTCCATCATGTACAGGTAAATCCTTCTGGTTCCTAGATTTTTGTCTGACATGTTTTTCATTCATTTACAAAATGGAGCACACTATCATTATTACTACTGGGTGTATGCCTCAAATTTCTTTTCAAAATTGAATTTGCCCCAGAAAGCCCATTCACTAAAAGTCTGAATTAAAGGGTTACTAAATTAGAAAAATAAGTTCCCACTAATCTATGTTAAATTATCCACTAATAACGAATTTCACATTTGTTTACCGCAATAAAGTCTCATTTTGACGAAAATTTGAAAAAACGCACGCCTCCAGTGACGTCAGAGTAGTAAAAATGCCATAGATTGTACGGAAGTCAACAATAGACCATTTTCGTAATGTATTCATAACTTTCCCCCTAACTGCGTAGTAACTGCGTCATTGCATTCACCTGTATCTTGTCATTCAGATTCAATGGTTGGAATGCACTTTGAATCATTAGTTGTTGCTACTCAGAAAAACTGGCAAGCTTTGGGGTTCCCATTGGTAACGCATTGTTTGAACGGCGTGAATAGAATATTTTATTCACGCCATTGGCATTTATGGCATTTTGACTTCTCTGACGTCACTGGAGACATGCTTTTTTTCAAATTTTCGTCAAAATGAGACTTTATTGCGGCAAACACACAGGAAATTCGTTTTTCGTGGATAATTTTACATAGATTAGTGGAAACTTATTTTTCTAATTTAGTAACCCTTTAATGCATCTTACTGTAACTAAGAGCACCCTGTATTTGATGTGCTCAGTCTAAAGGGGACTATAATACCCTAGCTGATGGTATGTCAGGCATCCCTCTGCTTCAGACCAGTGCAGATCTTTGGTATTGAGCATGCAGGGGGAATTCACCTGTGATTTGTTGCACTTAGTTTCAAAGCTCCTAAGCAGTCCTCATTCAGAAATGATAGGATTTGAGGGTGAAAATTAGACAGACAGTGAGGATTCTGTTTTGTTTTGTTTCCTTCAAATAGCTGGCTGATATCTTTATCTCCATGGACAATTTTAAAGAAAAAAAAGCTGATATGATATGTAAGCCATTGGCCTCACTGATAAATCTAGTACTTTACTTTGACATGTGCAATGTGTATGACATCAAATGTAAATATACACATTATTTACATATGATCTTCAATGTTCAAGGCCATCTGTCATGTAATTCATATGAAAATCCATTGTCATGGAAATAAACATGGCATAGTTTGCGGTAACCTTCAGTCATATAATGATTTTAAAATACCCCTGTACATGTACCCCTAAGAAAAAATAATTTCGGAATGTATCTGTTTTGTAATTAGTTGTGTGAATTACGATTATTTTAAGATGATATTATGTTCATATATTGTACATTACACCTTTCTCATCACAGATGTAATATTTTTGCAGTTTTAGGCATCTAAGGAGTTGTATCATTTTGTACTCAATAATAAAGCACTTGTACCTAGGTAAAAAGTTCTGTCCTTATACAGTAAATTCACAACTGTTGAATTATAATTGTTTTTATAATATAGTGTAGGACGTATGTTTATTCCAAAGAACTAATTGTATGAACAGAAATACTAAGTTATTTTATATATTCAACTGAAACAACTCAGAGGCTATATGATATTAACTAATTAAAAGCAAACCCTGTGAGGAAAATAGTCTGATCAAGTCATGTCATGTTCAGTTTATACCTCGTGTTAAAGTTGATATCATCAATACTCTTTGATGTTTTTATGGATTTTCAAACAAATATACAGAATAGGAGACACACTTTTATGACTTATTTCATGTTCCAGTCTTGTAGCATTTTTTTCAAATATCTTACCCTGGAGAAACCCATTTGTTTATTTACACCAAGTAGGTATCATATAAGTTATGTAGTCCAGCTGTACCTTTCTTTAGTGTCCAATGTCACGCACTTACGTTCTTTCATTGAAGCAGGAGCAATACTTGTACCGATAAATGATATATTGAGTGCCATCTGATGTAAAATCAACATTACAACCACAACAACCGACTTGTCACAGAAAATGTACAGTATGATTTGCCAAACAATGTTTCAAAATATTAAATGGCAGGATACTTTAGTATGTAAAAAAAAAAGAAATTGAATGCATAATTTCCAGAAAATCTTCCATGATATGATATGATAAATGTATATTGGTCTGATATTCCTAGTTAATGAAAATTGCCCTGGTTTGAGTGTTTTAGGCTGTGTTAAAGAATAAGGAATTAACCCCCTAGTAATCTGTTGAATTGCTTAAAAGTAGACAGATCAGAGACACATTTTGACAAAAGTTTGAGAGAAATCACACATACAGTGTATACATATATTATAAGGAAGTTGTTTGTGTCTTAAAATCTTAATCACTAGCCCTGTAAACAGGTCTTCTAGTAAACACTGTTTACATTCAAAAGGTGTGTGTAAGCTATCTGATTTTCCAGAAAAAATTGTCAAAAGTTTTATTATTGCTTTGTCTGCGTACATTAAATTTGACGTATTATCAGGGTTTCATTTCATTTAAGATCCTGGCTTGGTAGGTTGCCTTTTAATATTTTCTTCCATAAATACATGTGACTCAATTAGTTCTGATATACTTATCCTACCTTATTTTATTCTTACATGTATCTCTAAAGCTAATAAAATGTCATTATAAATAGTAGGCAATTAAACAAAAAATAATTTACTCTTTATTATAGTCCCCTTTTATAAGTGACAGTAAATGAGGTCTATGATATCGATTTCACAATATTATTCAAGCATGTAGCCTATTTAATTGTATTCCCCAAACAGAGTTCGGAGGATACTACGGATTTGGCCTCATCGCACCGCTGCAGAGATTTTCTTGTAATAGCGCTCTATAAACTGGCTGCAGTTCTTTTCGGATCATCTGCAAATTTAGTATGAAGGTGTATTATGGTAAAGCGAAGACGCCTAACTATTAAAAGATGACTGAGTAAATAGATACCATATGCTTATGTATCCTTCATTTTGCATAATCATGTTTGTTATTATTAAGTGTGTCATTCTAAAAGAAAAGATGGTTCAATAAAATACTTGCCATTATTTGAAAGCTTAATGACTTATACATGTACAAGTATTTGAAGTTGAAAGCCAGATAAGGATGAGACTTTGACATGTGATGATGGTAGTGTTGATAGTGGTAAAATGGTGGTTGTGTTGATGATAACGATGTTGGTGATCACCCTTACATGCCATTCAGGCATCTTTGCACAATACACACAAAGACCACGCCTTAATAATGATTTAGTTTTAATTTCTTTTGTTTACCCATGAAAAATAAACAAAGATATAAAAACAAATCAATACAGAAACAATCATAGCAAATAACCTGTATAGAGCACAAGCATAGAAGATCAAACAAAAAATAAGAGGAAAAAGAACATCTTCATGGTATTTGAATGTGAAGGAACGGACCACTGAAAGCCACAGAGGCTTGTAGGTAATCCCCATGGGTATGACGATTATGAAAAACAAGATAAGAGAAAGACAGAGAGGGAGGGGGGATGGGGAGGGAGAGAGATAAAGAAGGAGATCGAGAGGGAGAGGGATGGAGAAAGGGGGAGAGAGAGAGAGAGAGAGAGGGAGAGAAAGAGAGAGAGGGAGGGGGTTGGGGTGGGGGAGCAGCTTTGAAAGAGAGAGGGAGAGAGATATTCAGAGACGATTGGAACAAAAGAAAAAAAGATGGTTCAAATTAGGTCATGGTTTCGACGATGCTAGAAATGCTGTGAAAGACTGGGCAAGGCAATGCATCATCCTGACCAGAAATAAAAATCCCACCACCTTCGAGAAAAATTGTTTATTATCGCTATATACCGCTCTCCAAATAGCCCTGAAATCATGGACCAGCCCCGCCCCAAAATAGCAAGCTCTAGACGCGACGGGTGTCGTGAAGTCCTCTGTCTAGTACAGGTGTATTACAGTACTTCTACGGCTTATTAATTGCGCATGCGCACTTTGGTAAATATTTCGAAAGGCATAACAACCGAATAGGCGACCTGACGCTAAAAGCTCCTTACGGTCGAAGAGGTACCATATATGTGGATTTCCGTGTATTGTTTGTAAGTGTGCCTTTAAGTTTGAACTTTGTGTATATTAGAAACTGTATTTATCTCTATATGTCAGCTCAAATTGATTACAATAATTAAGATTTCTTTGGTGTTGTCAGGCGTTAATAACAGTCCCAGGTGTGGAAATTGGTGTCGACTCGAGCTAGCCCTACAACTTACGGCAATCCCGTACACGCCAATCCCGTACACGCCTACAGGAGGGGATCAAGTAGCCCCGGGACTAGCCCCGGGACTGCTCCCGCGCAGCGGGAGCGTCCTGAGGGCTCGCCACCAATTTCCCGGCATGTCTGGTCCGACTACCGAGAAATCAACCCGTGCACATGAATGAATTACTCATTTCAAGTACATTTATCACATATAAATGGCCAAATGTATTGAATGTATACCTGAGCTATAAAATTGCTTGAAAATGCTAAGCAACGTTACAAATTTCCTCCTCACATACGATCATGATCTTTGTAACAAATACGGTTTGCCGAGGCTGCCATCTTGGCTGCTTCAAAAACGTACACGGTAAAGGGGAACTGGCGCATGCGCATTAAGTTTTGCATCGCAGCTGCTGTCGTGCGATTCTGAACAACTTTAGGTCGAAAACAATTTTTAAAAATACAACATGGATTAAATTCATCTTTAAACCAACTACGGAATTATTAAGATATATATTTTACGTAAATATATGCAATAGATTTGAGATTTAAGTTACAGAATTGCTGAAACCAACTAATATAATCACTGCTAATCTCGACTTCCTTACTTCAAAGCTCCGTGCTACGCAGCCCGCTCACTGCGTGAGCGGGCTGGTCGCAGTAACCCCGGGACTGCTCCCGCGCAGCGGGAGCGTCCTGATCCTGAGGGCTCGCCACCAATTTCCCTGCATGTCTGGTCCGACTACCGAGAAATTAACCTTTGCACATGAATGAATTACTCATTTCAAGGCAAGAGTTCCATATGCACCCCCCCATAAAAATTAAAAAAAAATATATAGATCTACATAATTTGATATATATCATCATAATATAGCATAATTAGGAGGGGGAAGTGACAAAAATTAGGTTTAGGGTTAGTTTTAGGGTTATGTTTAGGGTTAAACATCACGGGTAGCTAGCCGCATAGACTCCCGGGGCTAGGCCGGCTCGGCTCGGGGCGAGGGCCTAGCTAATGACGGGTGCTAATGCAGACCTAGAAATCACATTTTTGGACGAATTCAACGGCTAATACCCCCATTCCACTGACCATCGGAACCTGATCTGATGCCAATCTGATCCCAATTTTGCAAAAATGTCAGCGCTCCGATGAGTTCCGATGAAAATTCACCCGACATCCACTTTTTTTGGTCCCTGTTTTCCGTAAAATCCTATCAAGATCCAACATTGATCGGGGTAATCGGATGAAGGACTGGTAGCGGCCCGATGTCTGTCCGCCATTTTCATCGGCAGCGTCCGATTGATTCGAATGTGGTCGGATTGTAATTCGAGGGTGGCCTGACACTAATCTGACACTTCCAACACTCTGCCGACATCAACCCGACAAATCGGTTGCTCTTCGGAGGGTAATCGGACACTGACCCAATACTGGTCGGATTTTCGCCAAAATCGGCAGTCGAGTATAAAAGCAGGCTGCACCTCCTGACAATACTAGACATGGATCAACTTCTTCGCAACGCTGCAGCCCTGGGCTGGGTTTTTATGCTCCAGCAACAAACTATGCAACAAGACGCAATAGCCCTTCAGGTCCTGAGAAAGAGGCTGAGAAAAAGGCGAAGAAGACCACGTCGTTATTGGGTTCGACCATGGCTGCAAGCCGAGAGAAGGCTGTTATATGGGCACTACACCAGACTCTTGAATGAACTAAGAATGGAGGATACAACGGCATTTTTCAATTTCTTGAGAGTTACGCCAGAATTTTTTGATGAACTACTCCAGAGACTCGCACCAAGACTCACGAAGGACGATACCAATGCCAGGAGAGCCCTTGAACCTGGTCTCAAGTTAGCCTGTACCATAAGGCACCTTGCATCTGGCGATCGGTATCCGTCACTGTCATACAGTTTCAGGGTTGCTCGAGAAACCATTTGCAAGTTTATCCCCGAAGTCTGTCAAGCCATAGTGGATGAGTATGCTAATGAAGTGATCCAGTGTCCCACCACTGAACAAGAATGGCGTGCAATTGCTGAAGAATACGAGAGGCGTTGGAACGTTCCACATGTAATGGGGGCACTTGATGGCAAGCACGTGGCACTCAGGAAACCAGAGAACTCCGGCAGTCTCTACCATAATTATAAACATTTCTTCTCAGTAGTCCTCATGGCACTTGTTGATGCTAACTACCGGTTCTTGTGGATAGACACCGGTGCTCAAGGACACATGTCTGACGCGCAGATATACAATGCATCTGAGCTCAAAGAGACAGTGGAGAGTGGTCAAATAGGATTCCCCCCACCTGAGCCAATGACCAATGACAACCAGAACATGCCATATTTCATGATCGGGGATGACGCCTTTGCTTTGCGAACCCACATGATGAAGCCCTACTCGAGAAAGAACCTGAATCGTACAGAGCGGATATACAACTATCGCATAAGTAGAGCCCGAAGAGTCGTGGAAAATGCCTTCGGAATACCAGCAGCCAGATTCCAGTGTCTTCTAGGAACACTACAGCAACAACCTGATGTTGTGCGTAACATCATAGAAACATGTGTCTGTCTCCACAACCTGATTGGAATATGGCACCCAGCCATGCACCATGGTCAGCTGGATACAGAGGATACCGACCATAACATCATACCAGGAGAATGGAGGAACATGGCTCCCATGCATGAAGTACCAACTCCAAGAGGACCCTTCCGCGACACAGCAGAGGCCAAAGCACAGCGTGAAACCCTAAGACTGTACTTCAACAATCCTCTTGGAGGAGCAGTTCCTTGGCAGGAGAGGATGATTTGAGATAACAGAGTATAAACTTTTGTTACCTGAAGTGGACATAGATAAAGATGACACTTACTATGATTAACTATTTTGTTGCCAGCATTTGTTAGAATACTGCAATGGATGTTGAGCCTTGAAATTACTAATTGTCATAATTATTAAGCAATGTTCATGATTTGTCGTCTGAACGGCGACTAATATGTTTGTGTGTAAAAAAACATTCAATCAAAATGCCGTGAGGTTGCATTTGCAAAAAACCTTATTGATTTTAAAAAATCAATCAATAAAAAAAACCACATCAGTTAATGAAAGTGATGTGTTTCTGAGTAACTGAGTTGCCAAAATATTTTGTACTACATTAGAGTTGCATCAAGTATTATTATCAGTTATTGTACTTGGATATGATGTGTTTTTGAATTGCCAAAGAAGCTTGTAGCCAAGGCAATGTATCTAAAAAGGGAGTTGCATAGTGTTCAATAAAGTGAACAATGTAAATTTTCTGAATTGTTATTTCTTGATTCATTCTACGTTCCAAATCTTCAAATTTGAATTTATTAATGGAGTCGAATACAAGTATTCATTTCTTAACCAAAGCATTAAGAGAGAGAGAGAGACAGATTGATGGGATATAATGATTTGTTTCACTCAAGAATGACAAATCATACGCAAGATAATTCTAAACATTAATATGCAACCTGTGCGTACTTTATTCAACAAAAACAATCTTTACAAACATAGCAAAACACAAGTCAATGATAAAAAACTTATACATGATAAAGGGTCTAACTCCTAAAAACTAAATCAATGAAAACAAAGACCGATTTATGTTCGTTTCCTTCTCAGTATTGTTCTCATGTTTAATAAAAAAAAAAATCTACATCGTCTTCCTGGCTCATTCCTCATTAATGACAAGTCTGATAAACAAAAAAGTCCAAAGCTGGAAAACAAAAACACAATTGCTTTTATTCGTTTCATTTTTTTGCCATCCTTGCTCTGCATTTGGTGACCCTAATCTTCCTGTGAACATTGCTGGGTCTGCTGCTGCTGGGGCGTCTGAGATGAATCATTCAGGCTTGCCAAGAAGCTTGTCATACTAAAGTCACTTGACTCCCTAGAACTTCTGCCTGCTGAGAGAGAAGGGGCGCTGGCGGAGCGTGGCTGCATGGTGGTGTAGGAGGGCGTTGAATGGTCGTTCATCCCAGGTATCACGTTCGCCATGTAGGACTGCTTCATGGAGTGCCAAACGCTGGTGGAAACTGGGTTGGTAGGCCAAAGGTGTGGTGGGGGCTGCCATTCATCTCCGCAGGGGGGTTGACTGACCCCTGAACTTGTACCAGGTCTTGCTATTGGAGGATCCGAGGGAGGTTGCAGTGATGTGTGTCGATGCTGCATGAACAGAGAGTCTTGGCGTCTGGTGCTGGCTTCATCTTGTATGTCAAGGAGGAAGTTGCTCAGCAGTCTGTTTGCCTTCCTATACAAGTCATCAGGGAGTTGCTGCAGCACCGAACCGACGTAGTTAGTGAACTGCTCACGGTCTGGATGCTGTGACTGGGGCCTGTCAAGTGTACGCAACACCTGGGCAGAAAGGGCCATCAGCTGCTCGCTGTTTTGCTGGTTCTTGATAAGATGATCCAGAACATCCGTCTCCTGCTGTCTCGGGGACTTTTGTGGTGCCTTACCCTTGTTGTACCTGCTGCCCCTGGGGAATGGAGTGCTTTCCTTCCTTGCTCCATCTAAAGACTGCTGATTAGTGGTATCTTCCTCCTGGTTTTCTGGCTGGGCTGGCTCTACCTGTCTTTCCACCCCTCGCTCCTGGTCATCTTCTTCTTCCTCCTCCTCCCGAGGTGCTGGTCCTCTGGCCTCAATACGTTCCTGTAGCTGAAAAGATACAAAGCAAAGAATGTTTTGAGATGAGGAAATGTTAAGATATAAATCAAAGTTAATGTAAAATAATTCAAAATAATTTTTTGTTAAATTTTATTCCATTTTTCGTGATATGATGTATTTCACATTTTTTTTTGTTTTTTTTTTTTGTTGTCAAGTATACTTACACTAACTATGTTCCTCCTTTGCACAACGTACATGTGAGGGGTGAGGAAGTCAAAAAGCTGCAGCAGGCGCTTGTTGGCATCAGTAAGGACCTCAGCTCCAGATTCACTCTTTTGTGCTTTCTTCTTTAGCCGTCCAAGCTTTGTCCTCAGACTCTCGTACCACTGTTGCAGCTCCAAGCCCGTCTTGTCCATGGCCTGTCCTTGCTGATCCCACAGACGTGCTCTGGCCTGGGTGTCCCTCCAGAGGTCTCTTGATTTGTTATACAGGCTATCGTTCTCCTTGAGGAATTCAGCTACCTCCACCATTTCTTCTTCGGAAAGGACGACAGGAGGCCTCGGGGCCTTACGCCTTCTCTTTGCAGGGGGCTGGGCATTTTCTCCATCAGTGTCCCTGCCTTTTTCTGTCTCATCTTCATCGTCATCTTCATCTGCAGTAGCAGGAGTAGCAGCTGTGGAGGCAGTGGATGTGGAACCTGCAGTAAAGTTTGTGGCGGTGGTGACGGTGGTGATGATGGTGGTAGCAGCAGTGCTGCCTGACCTCACGGTGCCTGATAATTTATAATGGAAAAAACTGCTTTACATGACTTAGGCCTACATAAAACTCCATTCCATCTCAAAAATTCTTCAAATATTTAGATAAGAATTGATTACAAATATTTCAAAATTACAATTCAATTCATTATAAAAACATATTGACTTGCTTTTCTCACTTTGATATTCCTAACTCAGCTGTACTTACCAATAACACAAGGAGAGTCGTGTGGCTGAGCAGTGATTGGGGCCTGAATAGGCCTATCCTCCGTCTCTGCATCCTCAGGGGAAGGCACAGAGGATTCTTCTGCCACTTGAGATTGTTGTGGAGTGTCGGGAAGTCTCTTCTTAGCCTTCTGTCCTCGAACATTTCTGTTTTTTCTTGGAGCCATATTTAAGATCTTGGTGCTGTGTAGTGTCCGAGAAAATATGTGAAGTCAGCGTCGGCTGGCCCTCCTTTCATAGTCCGTTGGCCTTCAGATGTCGCCGCTTGCTATGCGATATGTGTCGGATGGCAGTTCGGTTAATGAGCGATTACCCTCCGATGTCACAACGGACAGCAATCGGACGGTACTAATTATCACGTTAACCACCGATGAGAATCGAATTGGTGATGGGCGGCTATCAGGCGCGTCGGGCAGACCGCCGATTGCAATCAGATGAGCGTCAGATGACAGTAAATCATCGGACACTCATCAGATTGCCGTCGGACGTCGGCTAGACAAGTCCGATAGTTGCACAACACGATTCTGACACACATCGGACTGACTGGACATTCATCCGATGCTGACTCGATTTGCGACCGGAAATGGCGTCCGATGGCGAACTAAGCTCTGAGCTTAGTTCCTTCATCGGATGATTTCGCCTCATCGGATTACGCCCGACACGTCGGACACTGACCTGATAGTCGACAAACACAAATCGGATTCATCGGAGTGTGATACGATACTCTTCGGTGGGTTACCGGAAGAAAAAAACTTTGCTTCCGATGAGTGACCGATGAGCCCAATTCTCTGTGGAATGGGGGTATAAGGAATTGTCTAGGGTTAGGGTTAGGGTCAGGGTTAGGTTTAGGTTTAGGGTTAGGGTCAGGGTTAGGTTTAGAGTTCAAATTCATAATGTGCCAAAGCATTTTACTTACCGAGGCCGACCGTCTGAGTGATCATGATAACGCCCTCTACGACACTAAAGAATTAATACATACAATAAATAGCTAATAGCTTACACCTTTCGATCTCAACTCGTCTACGTGGTATAGTGGAGAAGCTAATGGACTGATAACCTCGACGATCAAAGATCAAAGCTCACTCACGACCGACTTTTGCAAGGTAAGGAAATATCCATGTAATGATTCATGTATGAGTATAAACGGAATATCATGTGAAATGTTAACAGTGCAGGGGAGAGAGAGGTGGAGGGACGGAGAGAGAGAGAGATAACTCGTAAGTAATGAATTTTTTATTTTTTTTTTAATAAAAAAAAAAAATAATTTTACACTTTTAACCCCCAAAAATACCTCGCCCCATTTTTTACTCATCCCCCATCAAAAGAATCGCCCTCTTTTAGACAGTAGGCTATTCCAAAAAAAAAATATGGGGGGGTGCATATGGAACTCTTTCCCATTTCAAGTACATTTATCACATATAAATGGCTAAATGTATTGAATGTATACCTGAGCTATAAAATTGTTTGAAAATGCTAAGCAATGTTGCATATTTCCTCTTCACATATGATCGTGATCTTTGACTTTGTAACAAATACGGTTTGCCGAGGCTGCCATCTTGGAAGCTTCAAAAGCGTATACTGTAAGGGGGAACTGGCGCATGCGCATCAAGTTTTGCATCGCAGCTGCTGTCGTGCGATTCTGAACCACTTCAGGTCGAAAACAATTTTTAAAAATGCAACATGGATTAAATTCATCTTCAAACCAACTACGGAATTATTCAGGTACAGGGAAACCCCGTTATAACGAGCACGGGTATAGCGAGAATCCTGTTATTACGAGGACATTTCTTGGGGCCCGATTTTTCTTCCATAGACCTCCGTGTATTCTGTTTTCATATAACGAGATCGGCTATAGCGAAATTTCTGCTATAACGAGGCAAATTCCCAGCCCAAGAATAAGGAAAAAGAAAAGAAATCAACCCCGTTATTACGAGCACTCCTTTACAGCCACGCGCCGCGCAGCGAGGGAAATGCAACAACAGCACATAGTCAAGCAATTTTCTTTGCGCCGTTAAACACTGATCACACACACCGTGCAAGAATCCACACACACACACAGCCACACATGCATACATGTCCACATTACGTGCGTGCGGTACTGTCTCTGCCACAGCCGTATCTCTATACAGCTAGCTCTGGGTACTGCATGCCCCCGTGAAGTCACGCACGCACATGGCGCCTCTACACACATGCGACACCGCGCGTGTACGACCGGCCGTGCCTGGAGATTGCGTTCAATGATCATTCATTGCATACACGCGGTCATGCCAGCAGGCACGGCCGGGTAAATGAGCCTCCCCGCTGCTTCATTTGTCGGTAAACGGAGGCGTTGGAAATATCATTTATTTACGTTTCCAACAGTGCTGTAAGATATTTTAGTGAATTGTTAGCTAGTGAATTCAATTTAGAATGCTTGCAAAGCCATTAAAAGATTACAGTACTAAAAGATTACAGTATAAACGGTAAATATGTTATTATTTGTGTAGTCCTATATATGCATTTTTTCTGTATGTATTGATCACGTACTGGTATAGCGAGCAATCGGCTATAGCGAGGAAAAAGTGTGGGTCCCGATCCCCTCGTTATAACGGGGTTTCCCTGTATATATTTTACTTAAATATGTGCAATGGATTTGAGATTTGAGTTACAGAATTGCTGAAACTAACTAATATAATCAGTGCTAATCTTGACTTCCTTACTTCAAAGCTCTGTGCTACGCAGCCCGCTCACTGCGTGAGCGGGCTGGTCGCAGTAAGGGATCAGGGTATCCCACTAATTTTATCCCTCTAAACCTAACCCTGACCCTATAGCCTAACCCTAAACCTAATTTTAAACCTAACACTGACCCTAACCCTTGACAAAATTTTCGTTGCTTCATTCATCCAAAAAAAGTGATTTCTAGGTCACTTTCTGCCGACGACAATCAGTATTGCATCGTTCACATAAACAGGAATAACCGTCTCATTCGGGGCATTCTTTAATCGAAATTACATTTTTGGACATACCTCCCGAATAGAGACGGTATATCCACACCAAACGCGCAGTGGCGATTTAGTACAACCTACGGTTCAATGCGCGTTGAGTAGAAAGTTACCCGATTAGTAGAAAGTCTATGGGAAAACAGATTTTGGAACTATTATAGGCATAGCTACTTCGTTTAAATATCTTACATCTTTCAAGCGATGGTGCAACAAATCTACTTCAATCAAAATTAGATCTATATTATATATTTATACATTCTAGGACTAAAATTCAATCAAAATATATAGAAAGGTGAAAATTAAAGACTTACTTTCCACCGATCACACGTTTATCGCAGACATTTTTAATCTGCTCGAGTCTGACATAAATTTGACAAATCAGATTGTTCGACGGGTTGTTGGCTATGAATATTTAAATCATCAATAGGTTCGACGAAAAAAAATAGCACACGGCATACGAGCGGTAAAAATAATGTGCGCATGCGTTGAATTACTTATTCATATGCATTAGCATTAGCGTTTTCATATTCAAAATGGCGACCCGCATCGATCGCCATACAGTGTACAGGTGTAATGTTCAGTCTCTAGATAGGGCGTTCAGGAGCCAGATGCAATCACAGTGGATCCAACGTCCTACAGAGACTGATTTTTTGGTCTACGTTCCCATTGCATGCATTATATGATGCGGGTGCCTCAAACCGACCCCCTTGTTTTTTTTTTTTAATATTTTCATTCCAAGATAAGCATATAAAATTCTAAAATTTCACACACAAATCAGCAAAATAATGCTCTTTAACAAACTATTTCTTGGATTA
Organism: Arbacia lixula; assembly: GCA_963669155.1. NCBI lineage: Eukaryota > Metazoa > Echinodermata > Echinoidea > Arbacioida > Arbaciidae > Arbacia > Arbacia lixula. The sequence continues at coordinate 6,379,325 of OZ022581.1, read as the reverse complement.
ATGTTAACGATAAAATTTCGGAAAAAATTGCGCTTTGAATATCACTCGATAAATCGCCGCACATTCACATCACTGAACCTTGAAAGTACAGTGCCGACATTTCACCAGTATTGTGTCCCTAGTATAGAACGGGATTGCCCAACCCACATGACTGAAGTTAAGTATGATGCGGTGGACAGGAATATATTTTTGGACATACCCCATCTAGATAGGGCGTGCAGAGGAGCCAGATGCAATCTCAGCGGATCCAACGTCCTACAGTACAGAGACTGATTTTTCAGTCTAATGATGCGGGTGCCTCACTCAGTCAAACCGGCCCCGTTTGTTTTCCTTGAATATACAGTTGTCCTCAAAATTATTCATACCCCATTGAAAATAACAGTCTTTGTTAGATTCTTCCTTTTGTAAAAGCTATTATGTTGGTTCTTCCTGTGTATCTTTTGTCTACTTGTTGCTATGCACAAATCCACATATGAGTTGGCTAAACTTCATTTGCATAATAATAGATAAGTCCAAAAGTTATTTTTCCCTCATGTTCAGAATTATTCATACCCCTGACAATACCTCAACAAAAATGTTCTTTCTTCATAGTATCCATTGTTTTCCTTTCCTGAGAATGTGTTAATCTTTGTCCTTTAGTTATTTCAAGATGTTCCAATGGATTAAATACCTTTTTTGTTGACCAAATGTTAAACTATTGTCAAACACATAGCATCTTTCCATAAGACTTTAAATAGAGGAAACGTGTTCTGGTCATTCTCAGTTTCTGATCATCATGGCCAAGAAGAAGGAGCTCAGTGAGGACCTACGGCAACGTCTTGTGCGTGCCCACATTGAAGGAAAGGGTTATAAGGCCATTTCAAAGCAATATGATGTCCCTGTGGCAACCGTGCAGAGCATTATCAACAAGCACAAGAAGTTCAATACTGTTAAAAACCTTTGTGGGCATGGCAGGAAGAGAAAGGTATCCCCCAAACTTGCCAGGAAAATCTGCCGAGAGGTCAACAACAACCCCCGGACCACAACCAAGGCCTTACTTCGAACGCTTGACCAGGCAGGGACGAAGGTGTCACGGTCCACTATTGAGCGAGTCTTGCACAGAGGAGGTCTCCATGGACGTAGGCCTCGGAAGACCCCGCTGCTCAGGAAGAAGCATCTGGAGGCTCGCCTAGCCTTTGCTAAAGGTCATCTAAAGCAAGATTCCAGCTTTTGGTCAACCATCCTGTGGTCTGATGAGACAAAGTTGGAGTTATTTGGCCATATGGATGTTGAATACGTTTGGAGGAAAAAAGGAGAAGCATACACTCCAAAGAACACTGTGCCCACCGTCAAGCATGGTGGTGGAAACATAATGCTATGGGGATGCTTCTCTTCCAGTGGCACAGGCAACCTCGTCAAGGTCCAAGGAATCATGAGAAAGGAGGATTACATCACGATCCTTGATGAAAACGTGAAGGAATCCGCTGAGAAACTCCAGCTTGGCCCTAATTGGAAGTACCAGCAGGACAATGATCCAAAACATACTGCCAAGGTAGTGAAGAAATGGTTCAAGGACAATGATGTCAACGTCCTCGAATGGCCAAGTCAGAGTCCTGACCTGAATCGAATTGAGAACTTGTGGCGAGACTTGAAGACCAGAGTGTTGGCTAGGGAACCGACCAACCTGTCCCAGCTTGAGGCTTTTGCCAAGGAAGAGTGGGCCAACATCCCCCAGAAGACATGCAGGAAGCTTGTGGACACGTACAAGAACCATCTAGAAGCAGTCATAAGAAACAAAGGCTATGCTATTGACTATTAAAGAAAGACATTGGACTCAGTAAACCTAGGGTATGAATAATTTTGAACATGGCATTTTTTGAAAATCCATGAATAAAATACCCCTGAAATGATGAATTTCTTGAATTGTGTATTGTTGTTATTCTTTCACATGTTGGTCACATATAACTGATATACACACTTGACAAAATGCATTCATTTCATCACAAAAATAAAAAATCATAAAAATTAACAAGGGTATGAATAATTTTGAGGACAACTGTAGATCTATTGGTACCTAGACAACAGGAAACAATATGTAGTAACAAAACACTGTGAATCTGAAATGAGGAATGTTTCATGCGGCGTCCCCCCGGGCTGAAGGTCTAGGTCCCTTACTATTCATTTTGTATATAAACGACATATATATGCAAATCTTCCAAATTGTTGTCATTTATATTATTCGCAGACGACTCCAATATATTCTTCTCACATTCAAACCCAGATACACTCGTCAATGTCATGAATAAGGAACTAAAAATTGTCAACAGCTGGATACATGCAAATAGACTTTCTCTAAACCTTGACAAAACGAATTACATGCTATTCAGCAAAACTCTCTCACTTCTCCCAAACCCCATTCTATTCAACACTACTACTTTACAAAGAGTACAATCCACTAAATTCCTTGGGGTATACGTTGATGATGCCCTCACTTGGAAACTTCATGTTAATGAGTTATGCAAGAAAGTCTCACGTAACATCGGTATTATCAACAAACTCAAACACTTTCTCCGTCAACACGCACTTCTATGCCTCTATTCCGCTTTGGTGCTTTCACACTTGAATTTTTGTATTCTGGCATGGGGCAATTGTTTCACGTCACAAACAAATAAGATAGTATTACTACAGCTTACTCTCGTTATAACGAGGTCGTCGGGACCAGGGCTTTTTCCTCGTTATAACGAAACCTCGTTGTATCCAAACAGGATAAAAAACAATAAAATACATTGAAATATGTGCGTTTGTGTGTTCTTTGTGTTTTACTATGTTTTGATATCCATAGCCGCCTTGAAAACATGCGTTATCAAACCGATAAGGGAGACTGGAAACGTGCGTTTTCAAACTGAAATGGGGATTTATTTTTGCTGAACACATCATCCGACCTTGATATATTTTTGCTGTTTTAAAAGCTAATTGCATTAAATGATTAAAGACCATTCCCAATACGATGGGTATTATTTTGCAGTAAATAAACTGGTCAAACTAAGTTGACATCGTAATCTTCTAGACAAGAAAACATGCGGGCGGCGCAACAGGCCGAGCGGCCGGGAAATGAGGGGAAGGTGTATAGATAAGAGCGTCTAGCTCGTCTCAGGCTTGTGACGACGCAGCAACACCGATATGATCGGCACTTTCTTTGTGGGTTAATCCAAAATTATTACGAGGGGGTTCCATGTAGAAGACTAACGCTGCCACTGCATACTTAAATTTCATTTTATATCGTAATTATGATTTCCAGCAGCATTCTAATTTAAAGAAGAATATTTTATTATCTCTTTAATTCTCTCATTGTCATATTTTAGTGTGTGAAATATACTTCACCCGGCCGAGATCACATTTGTTTTGTCAATAAACCCAATCAATCGCTGCTCATCAGACACACCTCCAATTCAGCACGCGCCGTATCATTGATTGCCATGATGGGATCGGACTTGCAAAACATGTGCTTTCAATGTACGCCCGCACGCTGTGTGTGCGAAGGAGTGATGTATCAGGAAATGTGCACCCCCAATTCAACACGCGCCGTATTTGATTGCCGTGATGGGATCGGACTTGCAAACCATGTGCTTTCATGTACGCCCGCACGCTGTACTGTGCGGAGGAGCACTATATGCACAGTGTATCAGAAAATGTGCATATGCTCGCCTTGAGTGGACGTGTATAACGAGATGTGTCTGGCCCATTGCGGTGCCGTTCTCATGTGCTTTCAGTCTTTTGAGAAGATTGCTTTCGACTAGCTCGCCCTCGATTTTTCCTACCTCGTTGTAACGGGACGCAATTTTTATGTTTTTCTTTGTCTTGGGGTCAACAGAATAAGCTCGTTATAACGAAATCTCGTTATAACCGTGCTCGTTGTAAGCGACGTGGTGCACCATAGGTTTGCATGTAGAAACTTTTGGGACCGAGAGATTCCTCTCGTTATAACGAAACCTCGTTATATCCGTGCTCGTTGTATCGAGAGTAAGCTGTACAAAAAAGAGCAATGAGAATAATAAGTGGTACAGGCTACCGAGAACATACAAACAATTTATTTTACCAAAACCGAGTCCTAAAATATCACGATCTCTACAATTTAAGTCTAAGTTCCTTCATGTACCAGCTAGCACAAGAAACATTACCTCAAAACATCCTTGATTTATTCTGCAGAAACCGAGACGTACACAACTATCCCATCAAGAAAATCAAGCCTTTATCATCTCCCACTGACCCGGACATTATGTCGCCTGAGAACATTTTTATATCAAGGACCGCAACTGTGGAACTCACTGAGCTGTGAACTGCAGTCATCTGTAACCATCTATACATTCAAGCGCAGGCTAAAGCGCAGCCTAATCGACGCATATCGCACACCTCCCGATGCTTAGTTTATTTTCTCCTATGTATGCCCTTCACCTTTAACTCTCTCCCCCCCCCCCCCCCCTTTACGGCACTTTGATTTAATAAATGTATAAATCTTTATGTGATCTCATATATTGTAACAGGGAGCCAATAAACCTACAAGCTTCGCTTTTTTATAGGCTCCCCCCACATTGTTATATGTTATTAAAGTGTACAAGCAGTCATTTAATATTGTTATGCCTCCGCCACGAAGTGGCCGGAGGCATTATGTTTTCGGGTTGTCCGTCCGTCCGTACGTAAGTCCGTCTGTCCGTCCCGAATCCGTTTAGGCAATGTCTTGGTACATGTAAGTATTGCATAAAACTAATGAAGTATGTAAAATTGGGGTCAAATCTGATTGAGGTCAAAGGTCAATGAACTTTGTAAAAATTGCCCAAAATGGACCTTTTTCACAATAAGTCCAAATCCAAGGATGCAATTCTCATTTAACATGGTACAAAGATGGATCACTACTTGGGGATAGACTGGTGACAATTTTGGTGCAATTCCTGAAAGGTCAAAGGTCAATGAAATTTGTGAAAATTTGCCAAAAATTGACCTTTTTCACAATAAATCCAAAGCCAAGGATTCAATTCTCATTAAACATGGTACAAAGATAGATCACTACTTAGGGATAGACTGGTGACATTTTTGGTAAAATTCCTGAAAATTCAGAGGTCAAAGGTCAATGAACTTTGCCAAAATTGGCTAGAAATTGCTCCAAACTTTAAATTTTTCACAATAAATTCAAATCCAATGGTGCAATTCCAACCAAACATAGTGAAACGATGGACCACTAATTGGGGGTAGACTGGTGACATTGTTGGTGAAATTGCTGGAAGGTCAGAGGTCAAAGGTCAATAAACTTTGCAAAAATTGATATATTTCCCAATAAACCCAAATCTAAATCCAATGGTGCAATTCTAACCAAACATGGTACAGAGATGTATCACTTCATGGAGGTAGACTGGTGAAAGTTTGGGTAAAACTCCTGAGAGTTCAAAGGTCAAAGGTCAATGAACTTTGCCAAAAATTCTAAAAATTGCCCCCAAAGTGATAATTTTCAAAATATATCAAAATCCAATGGTGCAATACTAACCAAACATGGTGCTAAGATATGTGGAAAAAAAAATCAAAATTCAAAAATTCAAATTCGTACCAAAGATCCTAAAGCGGTGCGAAGCAGCACAAGATGGATTACTCGCAGGTATTTACACACAAAAAAGCCCCTTTGATGATGCTGAGCCGCGCGCTGGCTCCCTGCACTGCACGTATAATGGGAGTGTGTTTAGAAGCTCCTTGGAATTACAAGAATTATGTAATTTTGTATGATGGGGCGACCATATTTTGTACACATTTTGGTTTTCTTGACGATTCCAAGACCCCCAGATTATTACACATAACGTTCAATACCTCAAAAGAACAAGAATATCTTATATAATCACATTTCATGGCCTGGAATTCAAATTGCAGATTAAAATCAATGTAATTTCGAGAAACGCTTACTGACTTCGCGGTCCGCTTAGATGTGTGACTTGATTTTGCGCAGTAAGTTCGCTGCCCTCTTGTGGTCGACAACAACTGTCAAAATATTTGAAAACTTGTCAAGCACGTACCAGCCATTTGAGTAAATACTTCAAAATTGGTAATACTATCGTTTTTTATTGATTTTATGGATGTTTAGATACATCTTGTTCGACTGTTCAAAGAATACAGTATCTTAGTCCAACGTATGCATTGTGCATCCTTCTGTCGTTGAAGCATATTTTTCTATTTAGTGCTAGTGCGCAAAATAAGGACACGCGCAAAATTAGGTCACATCACCATACTACGGGCTCCTTCACCTTTCCTTGTTCTTGGGGAATCTGAAAAACAACAAAATCCGGGTGCTTACACTTAATGTTTGAACAATCAATTGCAGAACAATGAGTGCTAAGCCATGATAATGTCCGTGTTGAAATTTGCTTGCATCCTGCCCATGTCATACTACAGCTTTTTCGGAGAGTAATCCATTTTGTGCTGCTTCGCAGTGCTTTAGGATCTTTGATTCGTACCGAGAAGAACAGGTTAAATACCGGTACTGAAATTCACGCACAGATCAACAAAATTACGCATTGTTCACTCACATTGAAAACAAGGGGACCGGTTTGAGGCACTCGCATCATACTTTTCACAGACATACCGCACATTAACGATATGAGCAGGTTTCAAGGTTCAGTGATCACTGGTTTAGCATGCAGTTCAGTTCAGCATGAAACATGATGCTTTTTAGGCTAATACATTGTGTTACATGCTGAACTGGACAAAATATACTGCGGTTCAAAACTGCGGCTCCTTCCCTCTCTTCCCTTTCCCTTTCCCTTTCCCTTTGCCAATTCCTTTGAGCTGTAGTGTAGATTTGTTGCATCATAGCTTGAAAGATGTTAAAATTTGAGACAAAGGAGCTATAGCCATGCCACAAATCCCAAAAGCCGTTTTCGCATAGACTTCTACACCTACTGAACCATACAGCGGCTTGTGTCGCCGAATAGCGTGTACATGGGAAATCTACCATCTCTATTTGGGGGAATGTCCAAAAATGTAATTTCAATTAAAGAATGCCCCGAATAAGATGGTTATCCCTGTCTCATGTAGCACACAACAACAAAATTATGCTCTCTGAGGAACTACTTTTAGATTGAAGATTAGTGAGAAACTTTTGGAGATATCAGGTACAGTGCCGACATTTTCCCAGTTTTGTGTCTCGATTATGTTCTTTCGAGTAGTATGAACATAATGGCAGGTAACCTTCTACGCTGGACGGAAAAGTCATGGAAGTACGAGTGCAAGTTGAAACAGATATTTTTATAAAAAATGTGCAATTGTCAAATATTTCCAGTTTTTGCCTAAGTTTTCCTCGAAAAATCTTGCATTTTGTTTACTACATGTAATGTGTAAGTTCATTACAAATCGCGCATCCAACCTTCGATAACGTGCATTGAGCAGAAATACACGGGGTCGGTTTCAAGGGTAGGGGCCGGTTTGTGGACCACCCACCAATTTCCCAGTCTATGATGACTATGGAATATGGGTGCCCCTCCTTCAGCAGAAGCCTGATCACTGAAGGCCTCCTTCTGCCTCTTGCCTGCTTTTGGCTTCACTTCGGGGTGTGACATATGGGGATTTTCGGAGTCGCAAAGCTAGTGTTGGGCCTGTGATACTAGTAGTGTAAGTTTAACACTCTGTGGGTGCCTTAACAAAGTCAAACAAAAGTCGAGGCAGGCAAAGATGGAAGTTAAAACTTCAAAAAAATATTTCATAGAAATATTATTATCAATAGATAACTGTTAAGTTGGAGTCTAACCATGCTAAGTTAACTGTTAACTCTTACTGCAGATCATGATTATCAACTTAATCTTTCCCTGTCTTTGTATATTTCCGCAGAAAAAGTTTGACTTTTTACGGCTTCTCTATATGGCGCAATATTGTGATAGTGGTTGCAGTCTTTCAAAACCACAGCAGAACCTGGCATGTTGAAAAGCCTTTTCATTACTAACATGCTGACTGAATCATTGTTGAGCGCAACTGAACAAAGGCAATTGAAACCAAAACATGGTGTTAAATGGTAACATATATTTATTTCTATGGCTAGACATGTACTGCATGGATTTTTTTTTATAGTTTATAACTGGCAATTAGTAAATTAAGTCCAACATTTGATATTGCTAGGTTACAAAAATAGTTTGTCAATGTCCAAGTATTATGAAACTTAAAGCTGAAAAAGCATTGGCTAAAGTGGCCTAATAATTTCTAAAGCTATGTTAACTTCAGTCACTGATAGGTCTACTGGTACTCATAGTCATAGATCTAATCATAGCAACATTTTCCGAAGGAAGTGAAGTTGTCGGGCAGTGACCTGTATTCAGAGACAGAGCTCTCCAGTTTATCAAATGCTATGATATCTCTTTCCAGCTTTCCTTCTTGCAACCTCATTTCGTTGCATTGTCTCCCCATGTTCTATTCCTTTTGCATCTATAGGCTATGCATCTAGCGAGGTGATTCACATGCAGTGCCATGCTGTAATACTATGCCATCGTGATAGAGAGGAAGACCAGAGATAATCTTGATGGATTCGGACAGTGTGGATGAGTATCCTGTGAGAGATGCAGGGGGAGCAACCCGTAGTGGCTACGATGACAAAGGTACTGATTGTCCCTATTACTTATCATTCTTTCTGGGAATGATCATTCGGATCCTATGGCTTGTTCTGTTGTTGGTTGTACAGGCCACCAGTCCTAGGATTATGGTTGGGATGGGGCAGGGGGAGGGAACAACAGCAACATACACTCCAGCTCAAAGGAATTGGCATAGGGAAAGGGAAAGGGAAGAAAGGGAAGGACCCACACTTTTGAACCGTGGTTTATTTTGTCTAGTTCAGCATGAAACATGATGCTTTTTAGGCTAAAGCATCATGTTTCATGCTGAACTGGACAAAATATAGTGTTGTTCAAAACTGTGGGTCCTTCCCTTTCTTCCCTTTCCCTTTCCCTATGCCAATTCCTTTGAGCTGTAGTGTATGGCATTATGGCTTTTCAGGTCGCTGGTGGAGGGTTATAGCTGGTGGGGGGGGGGGAGGGGGTAACAACTCCTCTATATGATGCTGTATATTTTGTTTTTATATATTGCTGATCTTAGGATGAGGATTAGAAACATGCATACTATTTTATCCAATGGTAAGTTGTTTGGCCAATATTAATTCCTGCAATCGAGTAAACCACCTTTGCTCTCGTGTGCGTGTTCCTGTTTTCAGGAAGTGAGCAAAAGAGGGCCCAGCAGAGACGCGCTGTGGCCAAGATCAGCCGGGAGGAGCTGGAGGACCGCTTCCTCCGACTCCATGATGAGAACCTCATCCTCAAGAGACATGCCAGGAAGCAGGAGGAGAAGATCAAGAAGTGAGTCGCAAGGAGTGGGACTGATGCTTTCTCAAGACTTTATCCGTAGCAGCAATATGTTTTTGACAGAAGAGACGGACACACACAGTGGAATCTGTAAAGAAGTATGGAAACATATGAAAGTATGACACAATTAGTATTGCCAGGGTTGTGGATCCTTCTTGCGTATGTTTGCTGGTATCAGGTGCAGTTTTATGAAAGAAAGAAATATTCAGCTTCGCAAAGAAAGCCATTCAATGTAGATGGGTCAATGCTCTCTTATGTGGTACAGAGCTTACTTTTTATAAAGGATTTATTCCCTGTCTCTCTTCATATAAGTGAGATCAATTGATCACACTGTCAAGAAAATGAGCGGAGAAAAAGAAAAAGAAGACAGAAAACCACATCTGTGGTGACGTTACATCGAGTCATGTCTGATTACGAGTAATGTTACACAACATTATGAATCAAGACTTTCTTCTCTGATCCCAATTTTCATGATTCCCTTTGTAATGCATGCCTTGATTTATAACTCCTCTTTGTTTGCAGAATGGCCACTAAACTGCTGCGCCTTGTGCAGGACAACAAGAAGAAGGATGCGGATGGTGCTGCCCTGGGGGGAGGGGCGGGGATGAGGAGGAAGGGAGGCCGGGATGTGGAGACGGAGGAGATGATGGAGGAGCAGCAGCAACAGATTAGAGACCTGGAGAAGCAGTGTGACTCCTATAAGAAGAAAGTAAAGAAATCCACTCATTCATCAGCTTATGATCTTTGGAGCAAATGAAGTTAATGTGTGTCTTAAGAAGGGAGAAAAGCCATTAGCTGAAGGAAGCATGGACCTTTGAACAATACATGCTTCTCTTGACAATTGCTTTATCGTCAATATTTTAACCATAGGTAGTGCAATTCTTATTTCCAACCTTGGACCTGAAACTATACCCAATACTTACCCTAATGATATATAGTTGGTGATGAACATACCATAGCCAGAACAAATGTCAGAGCACTAGTTGGAGACCTATGGGCCCTGTTGCATAAAACTTTTCATTCATTGCAACTGTCATCAATGGTAACTACCATGGTGACATCACTCAACATTCAAATTCAAGGTTTCTATAGAAGTTGCCATTAGTAGCAAAGTTACCATCAATAGTAAGTTTTATGCAAGGGGCCGTACTCCAAGACCACAAAATAGGCCCAGATGACCTGGGATGAGACATCAGCAGAAGACCTTTCATCCTAGACTGACAGACATCAGACCCCTGGTGACCGGGCCATTGAGGAAAATCAACATCCCTTCCCACAGCATGGGGGGAGATGGATGAGTGAAAGGTGATGATGGTGGTCTGGAATGAAGAATACTCAGAGGTCTATACACAAATTGACTTCATATGTCTTTTGACTACCTGTGATTTAAAGAATGTGGGACAAAATTTGATTCCTCCACTTGATGTCTACATTCTTGACGTAACAGTTAGCATGACATTAAGTGAAGGATGATGTTCTTTTGAAAGCAGGAGAATTCAACAAATTGCAAAAGTTTTAGGAAGATCAGTTTATTGATACGAATATCATGGCATGTTCTTTCCTCTGCAAGATATTAGCAAACTTTCAAAGTACCAATTTTTCCTTCTCTTGAAAGCTAATGGTGGCCAAGCAACAACTTGCCACTCAGAATCAAAGGCGGACCCCATACAATCACGTCCAGTCAAGAATCAACACCGTAAGTCTATGTTCATATTTTCCTCATTAAATAATCGTTGATTTATGCCATGTTCTTTGTTCAGTTGTGCATCAGCGCAGTTAGCACCTAAGTTGGTAAATTGAAATTGGTTTCCCTTCTATTAGTGTTTGTGAAAGTTGCGCATTTTTTCCCAGATGCTTCCTTGTTAAATCCTAGTTGGTATTTTTTTTTTAGATATTAAACTCTTTAGTCGAAATAACTTTACTGGATAAAACTCAAGGTTATGCATGAGCAAATCTTATGTATGAGCAAATCTTATTTTGCTCTTTGTTTCACATTTCATTATTATATTTTATACACTGTTGATGCTCGATAGCTAATTACACTTAAATGATTCCCACCTTTTTATACAAGTGAAGTTGCATCAGTATGAAAAGTATGTGGACTTTAGATGTGAAAAAGGTGTAATACTTGACAGTCTGCAAAATGGAGGTGGAGCTGGAAGGGTAAGAGGATTTTCTATAATCAGGTTTGGTTCTCATTGCTATTGTAGGGCATACCAAGGCCTCCAACAGACAGCGTCCAGAGAAACCTACGGGTGCAAGGGGAGAGAACAAGGTATTGCTCATCAAAGAGAAAAAAGAAGTTTAAATTACAAAAAAAAAATACTGGTAGACAGATTTTACAGTGTGGATCGTTTTATGTGTTTAAAGAAAAAAGAAACATGGAAAGTCACCAGAGAAATAAAAATGTCTTTAAGATACATGTCCTTTAATCAGTATTGATCATTTCTTTTTAAACTATTGAAATATGAAGCAGTGCTCATCAATGCTCATCGAACCTGAAAACTGTCAAGAGAAAAATGAAATGTGTCGTAGGACTTAACCATGTTATGTTGGCAGAGATAAAAATGTCATTGAAGTTCACCATAGAAAAGGGACAGGAGGTTATAAAAGCAGGAAGTTGACTTTATGTGCTTCATTCAGAAACCCCAAAAGTGCTGGGGGGTTGAATCACCCCCCCCCCCCCCCCCGACGTTTCTCGCAATTATGCCCAAAACATGAACAATTTTGCAATTTTGTGTGCATTTCCTATGGAAAAAAAGTGCTGTTTCATAAAACTCAAAAAAAGCCTAAATATTTTTTCATTTAATCATTTTAATAGATTAATTTTATGCTTATCATGGTTGAAAAGTGGTCAGTGACAATTTTCTCAAAGTTTTTTTGATGACCGACTGTTAAACATATTATATCATAATTGTGGGCTAAATTTGCATTTAATTAGAAATTAACAATTTTGAAAAATTTAACAAAATAATATTGCAGATTATGACACAGGAGTAAAAAGAGCCCGGTCTGGTTAGGGTTAAGATATGGAACAGCCCTGTGTTTACCTTCTTTATGATTACTATAGGAATTTAATGAGTGATGCCAACTTCCAATGGTTCTTTCTATAAGTCTGTTCAGCATGTGTACCACGCATACACAAGAAGAAAGAATATAAACCCCTTAAAAGAGTTCTGCAAGTCAAATTTGAGAGATAATGTATCACTTGTTGCTTCATCATCATACATGACTGGGATATCGTTAGAAAGCTTGATTGTTCTTTTTCACATTGGTGTGCCATTTACTCTGATGATGCAATCATGGAATGTACAGTATTGGAAAGTGTCAATGTGACAATGAGCGTTCATGCTAATTCAGAAGGTCTGCGCATTCCATGATTGTGTAAGCATTACAAACGACATATCATTGTAAAGAGAAATAGTCAAGCTGTCTTATGATTTCACATTTATGTATTTTAATGACCTGTAGGACTGTTTTGAGGGGTTTATGGATTGTACTTTCATTAAATGATGTGACACATTTCTGGTGTAGGTCTGCAACTCCAAGGTCACTTCGCAATGACGTCTTGCCAAGATACGGCCACAGTCTGCTGGAAGAAGCGAGGGCAGAGAATCAAAGGCTGTGAGTCTGTTTTTCTTTTACTTCATTACAATTCTATTTAGAGATTTCCATGGTTTAATCTTAAATCATGTTGGGATACTTACATTGTACATGGAAAGTGTCTGGTGTATAACAAGCATATTACAAATTCAAGAAGTTGATGCCTATGCAGGAAATTCAGTACTTTAGCATATGCTGCTTACTTTCCTTATACTGCAACACAAAAATGCAGGATGTAAAGAAAGTAGACAGACGGATTGTCTCTGGACGGGGGCGCAGTGGCTATATCCATTGCCCGGAGGAAATTCACCCCAAAAATTCAAGCACAAATACTGTGAGCTGGTGGCCACTGTGCAGCGCCCTCTTATCAAGCATAACCCCTCTTGCTGCAGTTGTATTGATGCAATGTGTGTTTTAAATTCAGAAATGAGGAGCTGGATAACTTCCAAGAGCATTGCCACATCCTGGAACAGGAGAAGGAGATGCTGTCAGAACAGGTACAATTCAGGCTTTGTAGTATGAAAATTCAATGTTTTTGATTTGATAATGAATGCTATTGCTCCCTAAATCCGGTCATGATCACAGAGAGATAAGAGCAAGCCCTGTCTACTGCTGAAGATCAAATCCCACATAATAGTGAAACCTGCTTTAGCAACAACCTGTGTAGGAAGAACACTTGCCTGTAAAGATTTTTTTTGTTTCCCTTGAATATTGTTTCTTCTTTTGCAACGTTCATAAAGCACCCTGTACATGAGAACAACTGCTCATGAAGACTACATTGTTACTCCCTTGAGCACTCTTAACATACAGGTTTTGTTGGAGAAAGATTTCACTACGATTTTACTAAGTAACAGACACAGTAGTCAGGTGGTCCCCAGTGTGGAAAACGTGCGACCCAAACTCCACACCTGGGGTCCAGAATGTGATTGTGAGCCACGTGTAAATTTGCTGCACCACCGATGAAATCAGTATAAGTTTTACTATTCTTATTGTTTTTGCTTTCTTTGAGCCACATGTTCATAGTTGTGTACCACATGTCTAGCACAGATATCTGACAAAAAGTGACATTCTACCATTTTGAGCCACACGTTAAAGATTTTCTGTGCATGCATGCTTATGATGGTGTGCAATGTGAAACATTCAACCTCCAGCATTCTTAGAAAGATATTTTCTTTACTGTAGAATTTTCACTCCTTAAGAAAATCACTCTGCACAATTTCCTGTATGTTCATTTTCTGATACAATAGCTTCCAAATACTTTTGAGAGAGAATTCACCTTTACTACTTTTGAATGTGCACATAGTTTGAATTGCACAAAAGTACTCTTTACTCGCCAGTGGTGAATGTCTGTTTGTGTGTGTATGTGTGTGTGATATCCAAGGACTTACCAGTCACATCACCTCCTGCCAATCTAGGCTTCATTGACCTGTTTGTCACATGACAAACTTTTGCTGTTGTGGAACTTATCTGTGGAAATACCTTCTAAACTACGACTACATTTTTTGTGTTCTCACTAAATGTAAAAAAAAACATTTAGGTGTATTGTGACTGCACCGAGGGAAGTTTTCTATGAAGATGGCATCACATTTAGTCATATTTTGTAATTGCGTTGCAGATTCGCATCAAGGAGCTTGATCATGAGGAAGTTCTCTTGAGACTCAAGGAGCAGATGTCCGCAGGTCAAAGGTCAGATAGGAGTTTCAAAATTCTGAAGTCATCTAATTCATTTCATACCTCTGTATCTCCACACACACTAACTTTGAAGTTCAGCATAAACTGATCTCTATATTCATTTGCAGTTTTATTGTCTCGCCCACCGGAGGTGAAGGCGAGACTAAGGGATCCAAATGGCGTCCGCCCGTCGTCCGTCCGTCGTCCGTCGTCCGTCGTCCGTCACAAATGTTAAAGTTTACCTGCAAGACTCTCCTTTGACAAATAACTTCACATGGGTTGCTTGGATTACAACCTAACTTGGGTCATAGATGCACTGGGGGTACCTTCATGTTATGGTACCGTTGGAGGTCACAGGATAAGGTCAAAGGTCATTTGAGGTCATACGTTAAAGTTTACCTGCAAGACTCTCTTTTGACAAATAACTTTACATGGGTTGCTTGGATTACAACCTAACTTGGGTCATAGATGCACTGGGGGTACCTTCATGTTATGGTGCCGTTGGAGGTCACAGGATAAGGTCAAAGGTCATTTGAGGTCATACGTTAAAGTTTACCTGCAAGACTCTCTTTTGACAAATAACTTCACATAGGTTGCTTGGATTACAACCTAACTTGGGTCATAGATGCACTAGGGGTACCTTCATGTTATGGTGCTGTTGGAGGTCACAGGATAAGGTCAAAGGTCATTTGAGGTCATACGTTAAAGTTTACCTGCAAGACTCTCTTTTGACAAATAACTTCACATAGGTTGCTTGGATAACCTAACTTGGGTCATAGATGCACTGGGGGTACCTTCATGTTATGGTACCGTTGGAGGTCATAGGATAAGGTCAAAGGTCATTTGAGGTCAGGGATACAATTCTTTTGCGTAGCAACGGAGATCGCGATATTTCTGGTTATTTTCGCAAGTGGGCGAGACACAATATTGCTAATGCCTTGTTGTTCAAACGGAACTTTTTCCTGAAATAAAATGTGAATTTTCTGTAGTTTAGTCAAGCCCCTTCTTGGTTGAGTAAACCATGAGTACCCATAATAAAAGGTTAAAATGAAATAGAATCTGTGTATATAACATAATGATAGCATTGTGATATATATCTGTGATCATTGTACCCTCAGGATTAGATTAGTTTGAGAGCAGTCTAGATACAGTGGTAAGCAAATAAAACATGTTCCTTGTGTGAAAAGATTTGAAGAAAGATGAAAATGTGCGATTATGAGCATATCTGCACATATTGTCACATCTTTTCACATACAGAAATAACTTGTCTGCTTGCCCTGTTTGTTTTCCAGTAAAATATTGACATGTAGAGTGTAGTATGATGTAGTGTAGTACTAGTGTAGTTATATTGAATCATCATATACTTTACATGGAGAGGGGAATTTCTGGCAAAGAATTGTTTTCTCTGAGCATCTTAGTATTTATAAATAGATCACACTTTAACCATCATTTCCAGGATTTGTCCGAGTACTACTTAATCTTTGAAAAGTGAGAAGAGTTTAGTAAATCAAATTTAGCTACAATTTATCTATCACTGAGGTGCAATACCACTAAATATGAGCTATGGAAGTTGTATTCAAGATGTGAATTAAGTACCAAGACTTAGTTTATTGTACTATTAATAGGACATATTTTATTGGCTGTATTATGTGCTCTTTCTTGAACAAGATGCTAATTTTGCCACTGTTCTCTTCAAGCTATGTGCAACTCTGACAAGTTATGCATTTCCAGAGATAGTATGAAGAACAGTAAATGCTAGAAATATCTTACAGCTTTAAAGTTCTGATTGTGCCTTGCATATGTGCTTTGAATATACGTCTTCAAAACTTTCAAATCCTTTCTTGGCTTCTCCAGTGAAATGATCCTTCAAAGAGGCAATTCTAGAGTGTGTTTTGACAGTCAGTTCTCTGCAGTGACGTATTGTCACTAAAGGTGTTTTACCTGGATATTGTTGCTAATCTATGCTTGTACTCTTATTTCAATACATTTTTACTGATCAACATACATGTATTACATCCAGTCTAGATTAGAATGTTATATTGTGCATATATGCTATTTCTCTGTTCCATATGTCTTCCTCCCTTTCTCTGTGAATCACTTCATTCAATCCTTCCACTTCTTGTCTCGCATTCTGTCATTTCCTTGTGCATTGGATCTTGCGGCAGGCATACGGCAAAGTAAGTAGCTCTCTCCATTCTCGGTCTCTGTTAGCATGCTATGTTTGCATGGGTTGCAGCCTGCACACTAATACTGCCCTACTCTGACAAAAGGAAGCAAGTGACAAATCACTCAAATCTGGGTTATTGGTATTCTTAAGATTGTACCCAGCATTCCCTACATATGGCCAAAATCTGGACAAGAAATTTTCATCTTGCTGCGAGATAAGCAATCTTACATGATGTGGTATTGCACTGATGCCAATGCAAGTGGCAGACACATTTTGCTCATTTACAAGGAATGTCTCTTTTGTTAGTTGCTTCCTTTCGTCAGATTAGAGCAGAATACCTTGGGGGGTGTCCAACCTATGCTGCCTCATGAGCCACAGTGAGATGCTAAAATTTCATCACAAACTCCACCAATATTATTTGCAGCCAATCATTGTACTACCAAGTACTGAATTTGTTATGACAGGGACGTAAAATCACAATTTTGTTGTGGATGATACAGTGCTATGCTAGTGAGGAGGCTTGCACTGTGGGTATGTGCTAGTGGATATTGGGGCTATTACTCATGGAACTAACACATTCAGGTTTTGCACATGAATATTGTATTCAATTTCGTTCTTCTTAACTTGTATGTCATGATTAATCAGCATCAGTACTTCTATTTCTATATTCTTCTTACATTTAGAACTGGCCAGCACTTTTTTTTTTTGTTCTGCTAAAACTATGCCTCCATAATAAAAGATGAACAGGCACTTTGCTTTTTATAATCCATTTGATGTATTATATATTTTTTTTTATGTACTGGCTGTCTGCACTATTGTTGGTTGTTGAGCTGTGTAAATATCATTAGTGCTCTAAGATTTCTTTATTTGGCACGCTTAAAACATTTTCTTTTGCCCTTTCTTTGATCCAGTTGAAAACTTCACAAAATATGACACTAATCAAATGTTTCCATTGCATTCCAGTTTCATATGTGTTTACATTGTAAAATGATACTGTGGTAGGATACTGCTAAGTTTTGTTCAACATGCCCTACACAGAAATGTGCATCTTTTCAAACTCTACCATAATGCACATGGTCTTTAATGATGTAGAACTTCACATTCTTGCACCTATATTTTGGGGTCCTGGTAGGTCTGTATTAGAGTTTAAACATTTGGGAACACAGTACACTATGCACTAACTTGCACATGTCAATGAATTGCACCCAATTATGCTTAATTGCACTTTAGCCACCTTATGATGATTGAATCCAATAACTAAATGTATTTATCCTTTGAAATATTTTCTGCTGCTACATAAAGAAATATTTGTTTCTGTCATGCTGCCAAAATAAAAGAGCGCAGCAAGTATGCAGCTACTGCAAACACTGGATTTCTTTTTCATGTAAATGAACCAGCATCTCCCGAAACCATGTCAGGCTTTTGTGAACTGTTTTAATTTGAACTTTCTAGAATAATATTACAGCATGCTCTAAATGTATCTTCCCCACTCATCGGCATGATGTGTGCATAAATACATGTAAGAACTATTGTGGATCTTCCACTTGGAAGCATATAGTCTGCATGGCATATTAATAAGCATCATGTGGCATGTATGTTCTTTAATCTGTTGCATCTTACTCCGGGCCAGCTCACAAAGGAAGAAGTAAAACAGAGTCTTCCCAAAATGCATGAAATGATTTTTTTTTAAATGCATGAAATCATTTGTCTTTAAATGCATGATATGATTCTACTCCAGGGATGTATAAACACATTGTGTGTGCATCTTTTCAGTGGTGTACTTTCAGTCAATGTATTTGTACTGACAAGGGAGAGCAAATGATGGAATAAGAACAACTATGATAAATGAGAATATAATGATTTTGTAACATTCTGCACAGAGCTTAAAAGTCATCACTTGAGAGCAATTTTTAGCAGACTAGATGATTTTTGAGCAATTGTTCTTGCATGATTATTATAAAAACAAAATTGTTCAACCTCTGAAATTCTACACGATTCAGGACCAAGTGGGTAGCAATACAAATGTATTGTGATATGTCTCCTTTTGATATTTCTGCCATGTCCACGCTTTTCCAATGTATCTGATATAAGTTCATTTCTCTTGGGTCATTTTCATGCTTCTTATGCTGTACACACTGGCACAGGGAAGTCTCATCCACGGTACATACAAAAATGAGTTGACTCCTCACCTGACACTGTTGCACTTCTTGAACCAGCAACACACACAAATCATATAGAGCAACATGTAGTAGGACACTGCAGGTGTTAATCCCAGATGCTGGTATGTTGTCCCTCTTTCTAGGAGCAATATCCAGGAGAATGTGGACATGATCAAGCTACAGAGAGAGGTGAAGGAGAAGTCGCAGAAGCTGGCTGCTCTGGAGGCTCAGTACGCCACGCTACAGGAGGTGGGTAGATGGAGGGGCAGATTTAGAGACAGGGCAGCCCTTTCTACAAAAGTCCTGAAACTCAGCATGGATTAGCAGTATACACTAACGTTAACATGTATGAAATCTCACAGTCATAGCTTCACAAACCTATTCAGGAAAATTGAAAGACTATCCGTGTTTACATTTGAAACACAGCGAACAAAGTCTATATTCATGTACTGTATTGCAGTGACCAATTGTGCAGAGCTCCCATTGCACACACAGTTCATATTACAGCAGACACAGTTCTTAGCTGAGAACCAACTTCAAATCTTAAAGGGCATATACTGTACTGGGAAGGCAAAAAGCCTTCAAAATGTAATTGTTAGCAATCTTCTTGCCGATGGTCTTAAATTCATGTATTTTCTATTTTAGAAGCTTGCTGAAAGTCATTTGCCCTCAGATGATCCACATATGGAGTAATTAATGATTAATGATTAAATCCTCCAAATGTTCGGGCCGAACATTTTGAGGATTTGTGATTTAATCACTCATTACTCCAAATGTAGATCATTTGAGGGCAAATAACTTTCAGCAAGCTTTTAAAATAGACAATACATGAATTTAAGACCACCGGCAAGAAGATTGCTAACAATTACATTTTGAAGGCCTTTTTGCCTTCCCAGTACAGTATATGCCCTTTAAGATCAATACAATACTCTGCTCAAGTTCAGCTTCCATTTTAAGTATTGTGAGGGAAGTACTGAAACAGTATTTTTTCCATTTCCCGTGGTGTATACAAAATTTTGCTCTAGTTTACATTGACCGGAAGCATAATCAACATCTTGACTACTGTAGTTTATCCAGTGTTGAAATCTGCTTTGATTCTGGCAAACAAACGCAAGCCAACATGATCAATTACATGACAGACATTTCAAACTGTGATTCATTCTTAGTAGGAACTAATCTCAGGATTGTTCAAACTTTTTTTTTTGATGTTCTTGAGCGTATCATCTATCTTAGATTGACTATGATGGATTTGGCTTGCTGGTGTGATGTGATGAGCCATGGACCAATCACACCTTTGTATTGTATCTTTATAGTGGCCATCTTATATCTTATAAAACACAGACCACTTGAGATCTTCATTTCCAATGATTTACAATAAATCTTGGATCATCTTTTAAGCGTGAGCAGCTGAAATTTTTATTGTGCTAGCGAGTCTCACAAAAACTAGCTTCTTACATCTTTAAGGAATGATTTTGATTTTTGAACAGAATCTTGCCACGATAAAGACGAGCCACGACGCGGTGATCGCTGAGATGGAAGATTTAAACAGGAAGCTACAACAGGAGCAGGCCAAGTCTCTGTCATTGATGACTGAGCTCAAACAGGGCTCTACCATGCAGAGGAACATAGCAGAGGTATACTAGCAGCCAACTGCCCAGTCAAATTTATGTTTTGGTGTCATCCCTAACATATGTGTAACTTTCTACCTTACCAGACTATTAGATTTTAACCCTAATACTCCCGGGGGGGGGGGGGGGGGCCATTTTGGCCCCCCCTGTCGAAGTTTTGTCGGTACTTCCTAACGCCTCAATATTTCAAAACGAAATTTCTTGACTTTTTTCTCTGATCCTTCCCGCACATTTTGATACCAAATTTATGGCGATCGGACCTAATGTGCGGGTGTCAGATTACATTTACATGTTTCAAATATTTTTGAGCAATATAAAAATGTGGTTGTAATTTTGTCAAATAGCAAAAGACGCTTGACGAAAAACAAAGAAATACATAAGAAAATTGAAAAACAATAAAATACATAAGAAGTAATTACCACAGCCTATCTTTTTCTTTCAAGAATTGATGAGGGAGTTATGAAAGACATTTGTACCAAAAATTGCTATTCCTGAGGCTTTATTTAGTGAGAAATACCAAAATCTATGATTTCTCGCATAAATTAGCATAAATTAATTAGTTAAAAAAAAAAAGGACTTTCGTAAATTCAGCTATACAACTTTGTAGATTACATAATTCTTTACCCTTGTGCACAATTTTGAGGCAATCGGGCGACCCATGGCCGAGATCTCATGGGCCCCCCCCCCCCCCCCCCCCCCCCCGGTAATAACAAGCTGTGAAATACCCCGGGAGTATTAGGGTTAAATACAAATAAATTGCGCCTTGAGAGATGGTAGTGAAATCTGTGTGCATTTGATGACTTCTTTTGTACTATTTCCTGAGGGGCGTAGTACCACTGACAATACACACAAAAGGCTTTTGGGTTTTCCCTATGTATATACACTTCAGTCAAAAAGTTTCTCCTCCTCCTCCTACTACAATCTGTCTGTGAAGTGTGTGTTGCATAATTATGTGTGATATAAGTTTAGAAAGCCCAAATATTCGGGGAGGGGCAGAAGGGGTAAGCAAGTTACAAATAGGCATTATCTGCAATCACGAATCTGTATTTATAAAAGCAAATACTCCATCTTTGCGCCTGCTCGTGGACTGGTCTTTTCATAAATAAGAAAACCGTGAGCGTAGATCATACACGATGGTTTAGCAGTCTTCAAGCAAATACTCTAATTTATCAGTCTCAATTCCCAGCGTTTGACTCTCCTACCATAGCTCTTACATAAACGATACAAGTAGGCCAAAACAATACGCAGCAACATTGATCCCATAGCCCCTCCCTTACATAACATTGTTTTCTGGCTCTCAGCAGAACTTTTAAAACAATGATTACCAATAATAAGATAAAATAAGATTTTATTAGCTCGAACGACCCCCCTCTCAACTCTCAAGGTATGAGAGTTCAACGTCTTTACAATGACATGAATAATAACAATACTCATGATAATGATAACAATGATAATAATAATAATAATAATAATAATAATAATAATAATAATAATAATAATAATAATAATAATAATAATAATAATAATAATAATATGAATAATAAAAATAATAACACATGATACTAATACAAAGGGAATGAGAAATTGCGAAGCATACATTGGAGGGGGGCGGGGGTGGGGTGGAAAAAGAATTGGTGGCACAGGGACAACTTATTGAATGGAATACAAGCCACTACTGAGGCAATGCTCAAAACGGGCTACTTTCAGAGCCTGTGTTTGAAGACCACTCGGACATGATTTACGTTCATAGTGTACATATATGTAATACATTTCCCATGGAAAGGATCGGATCAGCGACCAAGTCCACGCGCATGAGCACATCGAGTCTTAGCAGGGAAAAAAAAGATCACCGCTTCGCTTGCAGTTTTGCTTTCGCGCGCAGAGTTAGAGATCAGCGCACCGCATAACAGGCAATGCATACACCTACATAAAAGCCTCGGTACGGGTAGAGAAGTGCTGGAAGGGTAAACAGCTATTATGAGAAGTACTGCCGTATGATACTTGCATGGTGGTATCTAAAGCCTCTAAAGAGAAGGAAATTAAGCATGACTGGTGAAAAGGTAAGCCTTCAAACTGAAGGATCACTGCATGATTTGTTTTGTACCAATTCGACCAGCAGACTGCCATTTGCGGGGCAACATTCCGCACCCATTGCACTCACCGATCAGACCGGGAATCTAACCACAGCGTTTCGATGGAGTGTATTTTCTCTTGTCGTCTGCTGTATAGGGCGAAACGGTGCGGCGGGTTTCGGGAGAGTTTGGCTTCTAAATTTGTTGCTTCACTACGGCGCGTCTAAAAGTGGCGCTAGATAAAACTACCTCCGGTGAATTTGAAATGTTTGAATCGTTGTTATTGCCCGATCATGACCCATCGCAAAGAAATTAGTTCGATATAGTTATTTCATTTAAAATCATGCATTCTTCATTGAACTTCGCAGAATTTCACCCTCTACATGTTGATACTACTATCAAATCAGATATTCAACCATAAATGGTCCACTTTCAAAGCAAGACCAGCTCTGCTCCCACCACAGTATATGGCCTTTAAAGAAGAATCACATGTCAATGCATTTTTTTGTCTTGGGCTGCCACAGCAAACTATACACTTGCAAGTTCCAACAGCAGTCTGTGTTACTCTGCTCAGAGATACACTTGAATGGATTTCATGAGTATTTTAGAGTATTTTATTCTATCCTTGAAAAATCATCAATATCTATGTATGCCAAAATCTTACACAAACAACAACTCATATATATTTTTATGCCTCTGCCACAAAGTGGCCGGAGGCATTATGTTTTCAGGTTGTCCGTACGTACGTACGTGCGTCCATCCATCCGTCCATCCGTCAGTACCTACATACATCCGTCTGTCCGTCCGTACATCCGTCCCGAATCTGGTTAGGTAATATCTTGAGAACCATTAACCAGATTTGCTTCAAACTTGGTACATGTGTGTATTGTATGAAACTAATGGAGTTTTTAAGATTGGGGTCAAGTCTGATTGAAGTTACAGGTTAAAGGTCAATGAACTTTGTGAAAAAAAATGCCCAAAATTGACCTTTTCACCATTTTGAATATTTGCCTCTATTGTGTGCATTCCACAGCTGCAGGAAAGGATGGCTGATATTGAGAAGGAGAAAGACATCTTGCGGGAGGCCAATGAAAAGCTGCTTAATAGGTGAGTTCCACCAATATTCCAGGAGCTGTGCAATGAAAAATTATTGCAACTGCAAATTCATGTGAATTTCACATTTTATGAATCTTGAATATTTCCCAAATGTCATGCAATTTCATATACACCATGTTACCACCTCCAACCCCCCTAAAAAGGACATTTTTGACTTGCCACCAAATCGCCGAGATCAGAAAACATTACTGTGCTTACGTAGAGCGGAAGTGACGTTAATCTGTAGACTCAATCGTGAGCTGGCAGTCTACGCACGCTATTTTTATGCCTCCGCCACGAAGTGGCCGGAGGCATTATGTTTTCGGGTTGTCCGTCCGTCCGTCCGTCCGTCCGTCCGTCCGTAAGTCCGTCCGTCCGTCCGTCCGTCCGTAAGTCCGTCCGTCCGTCCGTCCGTCCGTCCGTCCGTCCGTCCCGAATCCGTTTAGGCAATATCTTGAGAACCGTAAAGCAGATTTGCTTCAAACTTGGTACATGTATGTATTGCATGAAACTTAAAATTAAAATTGGGGTCAAATCTGATTGAGGTCAAAGGTCAAAGGTCAATGAACTTTGTAAAAATTGCCCAAAATTGACTTTTTTCACAATAAATCCAAATCCAAGGATGCAATTCTCATTAAACATGGTGCAAAGATGGATCACTACTTGGGAATAGACTGGTGACATTTTTGGTAAAATTTCTGAAAGGTCAGAGGTCAAAGGTCAATGAAATTTGTAAAAAATTGCCCAAAATTGACCTTTTTCACAATAAATCCAAATCCAAGGATGCAATTCTCATTAAACATGGTGCAAAGATAGATCACTACTTGGCAATAGACTGGTGACTTTTTTGGTAAAATTCCTGAAAGTTGAGAGGTCAAAGGTCAATGAACTTTGCCAAAATTGGCTAGAAATTGCCCCAAACTTAAAGTTTTCACAATAAATCCAAATCCAATGGTGCAATTCCATCCAAATATAGTGAAACGATGGATCACTACTTGGGGGTAGACTGGTGTCATTGTTGGTGAAATTGCTGGAAGTTCAGAGGTCAAAGGTCAATGAACTTTGCAAAAATTGATATTTTTCACAATAAACCCAAATCCAAATCCAATGGCGCAATTATAACCAAACATGGTACAGAGATGTATCACTTCATGGAGGAAGACTGGTGAAAGTTTGGGTAAAACTCCTGAGAGTTCAAAGGTCAAAGGTTAATGACCTTTGCCAAATATTAGCTAAAAATTGCCCCCAAAGTGATAATTTTTTAAAATATATCCAAATCCAATGGTGCAATACCAACCAAACATGGTGCAAAGATGGATCACTACTTGGGGGTAGACTGATGATATTTTTGGTGAAATTTCTCAAAGGTCAGAGATCAAAGGTCAATGAACATTTTCAAAATTGGCTAAAAATTGCCCCCAAATAGATATTTTTCACATTGAATCCAATACTAATGATTCAATTCAAATCAAGCATAGTACAGAGATTTATCACATCATGGAGGTAGACTGGTGAAGTTTGGGTAAAATTCCTGAAAGGTCAAAGGTCAATGAACTTCACCCAAAATTGGATAATTTTAAACAAACTTGATACAAGGATGGATTTAGACAGACTGGTTAGATTGGAAGTCAAAGAAGTAAGAGGTCAAAAGTCAATGAACATTGCCAAACTTGGCTAAACTTGGAAAAACAGAATGTGATATTTTCATTTCACATAGGAGCAGTGGTAGATCGCCCACCAAACATACACATTTTCTGAGAACAGCAAAGAGGCGGAGGCATATTTATCGACTGCGCGGCAGTCGAATTGCTCTAGTTTAAAGCTACATTGCATATGAGAATGCCGAAATTTGTGACCGAAAAAATGACTTTGAAATTCTGGATGAAGAGAGCAGTGATAGTGAAAGTGACAAAAGCCACAGTGATATCGACAACGGTGATGGCAAAATCAGAGAATTTGACGTTGCAAAGGGAGGTGCGGGTGGTCAACAAGCTGCGGCAGTTGCTGTTGATATAAGGGCATACCAACATGAACCAGACCTGCGACGGCCGGCAGGCGATCCAGACACTCCAAGGCAAGCTAAATTAATAGGTCATGGATAGCCCGCCGGCCGTCGCGGCCTGTTTCATGTTGGTATGCCCCTATGTCAACAGCAACTTTTCAACTTTTTCAATGTCAAATTCTCTAATTTCGCCGTCACCGTTGTCGATAAAATTGTGGCTTTCCTCGCTATCACTAGCACTGCTCTCTTCATCCAGAATTTCAAAGTCAAGATCGACGGTGATTTCATCGTCTGAAGACATTTGTCGGTCACAATTTTTGGCGTTCTCGTATGCGATGTAGCGTTCAAAAATAGCGCGTGCAGGCTGCTAACTCACGATCGAATCTACAGATTTACGTCATAGAAACTCCCGGATTTCCTCGTTAGTTTCGCAGGGGCTGTGTTTTGATGCCAAACACCCCATGTTTGAACTTGGAATTCTCAGACCGCTGATGTCATATGGCTGTGGAATTGACTTGTATTTATTGATATATATACCCTGTATGGATAAATACCAATTTCAATCAATTTAAACACATCTTTTTTTTCATCTCACAGATCCTCTAAGCATCTTAGTACCAAGCTATGAAAACTCTTATTCATTTGTTTCACATGTGTGTGTCCATGGCACTGACAAGGTTCAGGGTGAACAAAACACTTTTAACCCATTCTTTACTGAGCCTGCATATTTATGGGCTGGCTTTTCTCCACTCAGGTACTGAGCAGTTTGAATTATGCTTAATCCTAATAGGATGTCTTGAAACAAAGCCACTAAATGGTTACTGTAGTTCTATGGCAATTTTTTGACATCTTAATCGGACCAGGGTTCACGAGGCCCATAATTCTAACCGTAAGCAATGGGTTAACTTGATAGAAGAAGTGCTGTGGTATATTGGTTGTAAACTGGGACTGAAGATTTCAAGGTTCTCGGTTCAAACTTTACCATGACACATGGATCTTGAGAGTGAACATAACATGTGACTTACTTTCTTAATAGGCCTTTTGGGTATTGTATTCATGACTTTACCCCTAACTGCATGGAAACGCATTATTACATTCACCTGTTTTTCATGATTCTGATTTATTGGGTGAAACACAAAATGATTCTTTGAGTTGTCGCTACTCGGACAAACATCTGACAAGTTTTGTGGTTACCATTAGTAACATATTGTTTGAACAGCATGCATAAAACTTGCATACATAACAGAAATGTCTATCGTCAGTTTTAGGCATATTCTCAGAATTTTTTTAATAGTAATAAAAGATCCTAACTGTCTTATCATATTTCCGATTCTTGTAAGCTTTTCATCAACCAGCTACTCTGAGTTAAGATGTAGCACACTTTGAGCGATGGCATTCTGATGATTGAAACCCAGCTGGATTACACTGTTCACAAAAATAAAAAATCAGAAAGGAAATAAAATACATTCAAACATGTGCACAAAGATTCTTGTCTTGAAAGCTCACTTGTCTCTAAAGATCACTCAACTTGTAATTGCACCTGTATATGAAGACCACTTTAAAGACATTCTAGCCTTTTTGCTGGTCAAAAATGTAAAATTTGGTAAACACAACGAAAAATGGATGAAAATACTCTAATAACTTCCTTCACAATATTAGAGTAGGAAAGTGACCTTGGTGGAATTATATTGATCTATAGATAATGAATAGGTTTTGGAGGGGTTGTTCAAAACCTCCATGGTTCCTGTAGCCTATAGAGACTGAGACCACCTATTGGGGTTGTCCGCTTCACACTGTCCACACCGAGTTCAGTGAATGTTTCCAGAAGTGCAAGCAGTGTGTGTGAGAGAACTGCGCTGCGGCTACAAGTACAGTTTTTCATTTTTCCTGAAAATGACTGTGACTCTTAATTTCATATTATATGTTATCGTTAGGGTATACTGCTGATCCATGCTGAGTTTTTTTAAAAGGGCTAGCTTGCCTTTAATGTCTTCCTTAGTGTGGTCTTTATAATTGGCTTCGATATATACTATATGAGTGCTAACTTTGTGCCAGTGCCTTTGATGCTGAGAGGGAGCGGCAGTATCGAGCCAATGAGAAGCAGCTCAAGATTCAGATCGCTCAGCTGGAGGCCACGCTCAAGGGAGACCTCAATGATAAAAACACTCTGCTAGACAAACTCAACGAGGAAAGGGGTAAGTTGGGGGGGGGATGTTAATCATGGTAATGATGATGTTAGAAGATGGTTGTTGTAGTGGTGATAGAGCTGATGAAAGGGTTGATGTGATTGTCATTGTGATGATTTTGAAGATGATCATGATATCATGATATCATAATGATGTTGATAATTATATGTTGATTATTACTGTACTTACCATCGTACAAGTCGCATCCACGTAAAAGCCGCACACCAACTTCGAGCAGGCAATTTCAATTAAAACAAAACTGGAAATACCAAAACAGAATCGCAGCGCCACCGTCAGGATTGTTTGACAACATTCAACAAAATAGATGGCTTTGATAGCCATTCAGTGTGACACAATTGACTTACCGGTAATACGATCTCAGTCACATCACCAGCATAATTACTAGTACTGAGAAAGCACCAGGAGTGGTATTTGTCTGAGACAAGTCAAATATACCGCTTTTGAGAAAGCTACTGCTTTAACTCCATTAGATGAGGGCCGCCATTGTTTCTTTGATCTGGGGTGATGTAGTTGAGGTCGTATTGCTGGTATGTCAATTGTGTCACACTGGATGCCTATTAAAGCCATCTATTTCTTTCTTGAATGTTGTCACAAAATAGAGTCCCATACGTGTGTACAGTTGTCCTCAAAATTATTCATACCCTTGTTAATTTGTATGATTTTTTATTTTTGTGATGAAATGAATGCATTTTGTCAAGTGTGTATATCAGTTATATGTGACCAACATGTGAAAGAATAACAACAATACACAATTCAAGAAATTCATCATTTCAGGGGTATTTTATTCATGGATTTTCAAAAAATGCCATGTTCAAAATTATTCATACCCTAGGTTTACTGAGTCCAATGTCTTTCTTTAATAGTCAATAGCATAGCCTTTGTTTCTTATGACTGCTTCTAGACGGTTCTTGTACGTGTCCACAAGCTTCCTGCATGTCTTCTGGGGATGTTGGCCCACTCTTCCTTGGCAAAAGCCTCAAGCTGGGACAGGTTGGTCGGTTTCCTAGCCAACACTCTGGTCTTC
The DNA here is from genome assembly GCA_963669155.1 of Arbacia lixula. Lineage (NCBI taxonomy): Eukaryota > Metazoa > Echinodermata > Echinoidea > Arbacioida > Arbaciidae > Arbacia > Arbacia lixula. The sequence goes on along the minus strand of OZ022581.1, from coordinate 6,350,344 downwards.
AAGTCTCGCCACAAGTTCTCAATTGGATTCAGGTCAGGACTCTGACTCGGCCATTCGAGGACGTTGACATCATTGTCCTTGAACCATTTCTTCACTACCTTGGCGGTATGTTTTGGATCATTGTCCTGCTGGTACTTCCAATTAGGGCCAAGCTGGAGTTTCTCAGCGGATTCCTTCACGTTTTCATCAAGGATCGTGATGTAATCCTCCTTTCTCATGATTCCTTGGACCTTGACGAGGTTGCCTGTGCCACTGGAAGAGAAGCATCCCCATAGCATTATGTTTCCACCACCATGCTTGACGGTGGGCACAGTGTTCTTTGGAGTGTATGCTTCTCCTTTTTTCCTCCAGACGTACTCAACATCCATATGGCCAAATAACTCCAACTTTGTCTCATCAGACCACAGGATGGTTGACCAAAAGCTGGAATCTTGCTTTAGATGACCTTTAGCAAAGGCTAGGCGAGCCTCCAGATGCTTCTTCCTGAGCAGCGGGGTCTTCCGAGGCCTACGTCCATGGAGACCTCCTCTGTGCAAGACTCGCTCAATAGTGGACCGTGACACCTTCGTCCCTGCCTGGTCAAGCGTTCGAAGTAGGGCCTTGGTTGTGGTCCGGGGTTGTTGTTGACCTCTCGGCAGATTTTCCTGGCAAGTTTGGGGGACACCTTTCTCTTCCTGCCACGCCCACAGAGGTTTTTAACAGTATTGAACTTCTTGTGCTTGTTGATAATGCTCTGCACGGTTGCCACAGGGACATCATATTGCTTCGAAATGGCCTTATAACCCTTTCCTTCAATGTGGGCACGCACAAGATGTTGCCGTAGGTCCTCACTGAGCTCCTTCTTCTTGGCCATGATGATCAGAAACTGAGAATGACCAGAACACGTTTCCTCTATTTAAAGTCTTATGGAAAGATGCTATGTGTTTGACAATAGTTTAACATTTGGTCAACAAAAAAGGTATTTAATCCATTGGAACATCTTGAAATAACTATAGGACAAAGATTAACACATTCTCAGGAAAGGAAAACAATGGATACTATGAAGAAAGAACATTTTTGTTGAGGTATTGTCAGGGGTATGAATAATTCTGAACATGAGGGAAAAATAACTTTTGGACTTATCTATTATTATGCAAATGAAGTTTAGCCAACTCATATGTGGATTTGTGCATAGCAACAAGTAGACAAAAGATACACAGGAAGTACCAACATAATAGCTTTTACAAAGGAAGAATCTAACAAAGACTGTTATTTTCAATGGGGTATGAATAATTTTGAGGACAACTGTATATGTGTTGGGTCTGCTAATGCCACATATAAGCCGCACCCCCCCCCCAAAAAAAAAAAAAAAAAAAAAACATGTGGCTTATACGCTGTTCAGTACGGTATGTTTTTCATGATGATGATGATGTTGATTGTGATGATATAAATAGTGATGATGTTGGTAATTGGTGATTATCATGTTAGTGATGATGATGATGTAAGTGATAATGATGATGTTGATTGTGATGATGTTGATAATTATGTTATTATGTCATTGATGACGATGATGATGTAGATTGTGATGATGTAAGTGATGATGATGATGATGATGATGATATTGATTTCTATGTAGTATGACATTAGTGTTGATGTTCATGTTGATAATTATGGGTGATGATAATGATAGTGTTTATTCTCCTGCAACCCTTTCAAACAGAGCACTATGAGACACTTCAGAAGGAGAGCAGAGAGATGCAAGTCAAGTACTATGCAGTTAGACAGCAGCTGGAGGAAGTCCAGGAGAAGATGCGTTTCTTCACCAAGGAAAGCACAGTGGACTGGGGAGAGATGGAGGATGCCCTTGTCATTGTCAAGGTCAGGAGATGATGTCATAATCATCACACCTTACCCCTATAGCCCAGGCTATTTTCAAATTGCATAGCACGGGGTGGGGGTGGGGGTGGGGAGCAAAAATCATAATTTGGCTGTAAATCTTTAAATTTAACCCCCAAACCGCTAGATTTCAGTCCAGACACTCTTCTTAGAATTATTATCAAATTAGGATTTAAAAAAAATGGCAATTGATATCAAATTTTTTCTTATGTATTTTATTGTTTCTTAATTTCTTTGTTTTTCAACTTTATGTTTTTCATTGTTTTTTCGATGGAAATCCTTGGCAACACTATTTTAGTGAAATTTGTTGTTTTTCATCATTAAAAATAAAAATAATGATAAATTTATGAATTTTGGCTAGATACAGATTTGCTTTGGATTTGTACATGAAATCACGTTTTTGAGCAATTTTTGGTCTGATGTGCAAGTACAAAATGTTATGTAACTGCAGAACCGCGTACCCCTGCGTCGCAAATTTGGTCTTAAAAGTTGTGTGAGACTTGAAGGAAAAAAGTAATGAAAAATATTTTCGTGTTACAAATCTATCGCGAAAAATATCGAGGGGGGGGGGGCTGTTTTTGCCCCCCCTCCCCAGGCTAGAAAGGGTTAAGAAAAACTATACAAAGTGGTATAGAAAGACCACCCATGGAGGAAGTGAAAGTGGACAGGTGGTCTCTATAGACCAGATTCAATGGAGTGGAACCTAGACAGGACTTAGACTTAGAATTAGACAGTTAAGACAGGAATGTATAATGACATGTGTGTTCATGATTTCTCGTTCTCTCTGCTTTGTGGTTTCACAGAAGAGGAAAGAGAGGGGGACGCAGGAGCTAAACTTCCTGGAGAAAGTGGACGATGAGGTCGGCAGAGGTGAGTGAACAGCTTATTGGGAGGGACACAGTGAATTTATCATCAAATCTTCATATTGGCAATTCATTGGAAATGTTTGTACCATATCTTAATTATTCACATATATACAGTTATGTGTCTCTCAAGATTGAGTTTCTGTGATGTTGTTTTGATTTACAATGCAATTCCATATTGGTTTTAGAGAACAATCGAGATATAAATTTTAATTTCCTGAGTAATTAATATGTTTGCATATGGACACATGAGTAAAGTAAAGAACCCAAAGACATGTGAGAGCAGTTGAATGTAGGCATCAAACTGTAACACTGACATAGTGCTAACGTTACAGCAATGTTTCAAGAACCAGTTGATATTAGCAAAGATGTTGCCTATTTAAAGGCCCAAATGCTGATTGTTGTTGGCAGACCTGAAGATCCAGATGGGCACTCTGCAGGCAGAGCACGCTGACACAGTCAACGAGCTGGAGAAGACTCGTAACATGCTGCTGCTGCAGAACAAGATCAACCGTGACTACAAGCTGGAGGTAGAGAGCGCCACCCGGAGGCTGGAGGACTACAGGCAGGAGTATGAAACCAAGCTGGACGAGTATGCTCAGCTGCTGGACATTCGTGCAGCCAGGATCAAGGTCAGAGAGAGGATTGTTTACTTTATGCCTCTGCCATGAAGTGGCCAGATGGCATTCTGGGTGTCCATCCAAGGGGATATTTCACCAAGGTGTCCGTCAGTTACGCACAACTTCACCCACAACTGGTGACCCGTTCTTCTGCCAAGTGAAATCCTTTTTTAACATAGTGGGAGTGCATTTTCCACAATCCAAATCAAATTTGACAAACAGCTCTTTGTGTAGCTCAGGAAGGGTTTATACATAAATTCTACAACAATAATTCAGAGTATGATTCTTTATAAGCCAAGGTTTATTTCTTCATTTGTCTTGTACAGAAACTGGAGAGGCAGATGAAGGACATTGCATATGGCACAAAGCAGTTCAAGGTAGCAGATGTTGCACCGGTAAGTACACATGAGTAGGCACTTTTTGTTTGGTATCTTTATACACTTTGCCAGTTGTCTTCACAGCTTTGAACAAGATATATACAACTGTCTGCCATCAGGACTTTCTTTCACTTACGTAGAAAAGATTCTTATTGGAGATTCCTTAATCTTAATATGGACCAAGGAACTTTGGTCCACATGAACACTTAGCAATCTTCTCAAAGAATGATTGAAGAAATGATAGCAACTGCTTTCATAGGAATTCACTTACTAGGGCTTGCTGACTTCCAACCTTCCTTTCATCTCCAATGCTAAATCCACTGTGGATGCCTTTAAAACCATCTGCCTCCATAAACGGTAACCACGTTACCATTGAGGTCACCAGACAGGTAGGAAACCGTTTAATCTGCGGACGTCTACTTCACTTCTGAGCAGGGTGAGAGCATCCTATCGTCACACCTATGTGGTGAAACGTGCCTTAAAGTGTTGACCAGCAAATTCTTTCAGCATTCTTATGACTGTGTCACTGTCATGGTCTCTGCCATGGTCAATCTTTGGCCTTTCCCTCAGGAGGAGGAGGAGGATTACGAGGAGGTGGATCAGAGCATCAAGCTAGAGCGAGGCCAGAATCTCATGGAGATCCACATAGAAAGAGTAAGTCAACTCCAGCAAAGAAATCTCATATATTGCATTCTCTTTTATAGAAATGTATCTATCTTTTTCTGTTTGAATGAAAGTTAATGCTAGATCGATGAAAGGAATGTGTGTTTGTAATCATAATGACATTTAGAATTGAATTTGTACTTTCTCTAGAAATAGATCTTATGTTATTTATAGTTTTTGAGTGAAAATAATACGTTTTGAAAGTTCAAATTTGTCTATTGCATTGAACAAAAATTTATATTTTAGTTGCAATTTGTATTCCAAAGAAACATGTTGAATGTTTTTTTTTTCATTCGATGTTAAATAGTTGAAATGATTTCAAACTTGTTATTCCTAGAAACTTGTACTTTTGTTGTTGGCATTTTCAACCCAAAGGATGATTTGGATGGTGTGCTTTTATTGGCTATTTGAATGATTTCAAACCTGTTCTTGTTAGCTGTCCTTCTCCAAGGAGGGTCTGAGGGAGCTAGGAGATGATGAACCATCAACATTCGCCACCTATGAGTTCTTTGAGTTCGAGCTGCAATCTACACCTGTCGTCAAGGGTGACAAGTGAGTGCTCTTTCTGAAAACAACAAGAAACCCAATTCTAGAACTAGTCTGTAACTGATAAAATGAGCAAAATTGTGTTTGTCTGCTCAAGAAGATTGATGTCTAGAAAAATATGCAGAATTTGAACACAATCATTGGGCAATTTTATGCTAGTTCTGAGGGGATGGGTGACATTCAAGCAAAAGTTTGGGTAACATTACACTCTTTTTGATATACCCCCCCTCTTCTCTGACCCACTAGGCCGGTGTTTGGTTTCACGTCCCAGTACCGGGTGACGGTGGACGACTTCTTCTTGCACCATCTGATGAAGGGCGCCACCACATTAGAGGTGCACCAGGCCATCGGCACTGAGTACCGCACTGTGGCCGCCTGCCAGCTACGGTTCAGAGACCTCTTAGACAAGCCCCAGGGGAGAGTCCATGGGTCTGCCCAACTAGTCGGTGAGTGATCATATCATCCCAGAGGCAAGGTTAAATGAAGGTAGCCTGGAGATATCCTAGAGCTGGGGGAAGTTTCACCAAGCTGTTCCTAAGCTGCAAGCAACTTAATGCATGACTGGTGACCTGTTCATGTGCTATATCATATTCACAATGATTTTGATTTCCATCAGCTAAAGATTTTTGAAAAGTTAATTTCTTGTTGCTAGATCTAACAAGCAGCTGGCTACAAAGTTAATGATTTGTCAAATTTGATTAGGTTTGTTGGAAACGATCTCCCACTATTTTAAAACCGGAACAAATCTCATTGAGCACAAGAATAGGTCACCTGTCGTGCGTAAATTCATTCATAGCTTGCGAACAGCTTGGTGAAACACCCCCACATCTGTTAAAAGAGCATGCAGAGTAAGGAGGTGCCACATTTTTCAATGGATGCCATATAAAACTCCCTACACTCAATCACTGTGAAATATAGATGTAAAGTGGAGCACCGGATCAACTGCACAGTGATTGCAATCTATACAAATGCATGGAGCTTATTGCATTTGATTGCAATCAAGGCATACCAATGCATGAAGCTGATTGCATTTGATTGCAATCAAGGCGTGTCAATGCGTGGAGCTGATTGCATTTAATAGCAATCAAGGCATAACAATGCATGGACCTGAATGTGTCGTTGAACTTGGTATCCGCTGTATATGGATTTTTGGTGTGTAAAAGTATATTGACTGGGAAACATTGTTATCACTTTTTGTGAACAGGTTACAGCTGTCTTACTGTGAAAAAAATGGATTATTCGCTGATCCATGCCAAATTTCATGATGCAAACAGGATACACAATCTTTAACCCTTTAAGTGCCACATGTTACTTTTTTCACAAGTTACACATGGAAATCGTACAGAGCAAGAATTTATCTGACATAGAATGAGTTAATGCCTCACATAGCTTTTTTATTGCAGCTATGTTTTTTTTGACAATGGACAGTGTAGTCAGACTACAATACACTCCAAAATTAATTTGTTTCTACTTTAAACCTTATGCATTCTCAAATTTTTTCTCCAAAAATGCTCTTATTTTCCAGGCATTGAGCCAGGAAGGACTGATGTGATCTACGGGAGTGTGGAATTCTGGGTTCGACTCAGAGTCCCCATGGACCAAGCCCTGCGACTCTTCAGGGTAAGGGTCTGCAATAAACACCTTCTCATCTTAACTCATTCAGGACAAAGTCCCTTTTAGAGCAAAACTGGTAACTATTTGACTTTTCAATTGGCAACACTATTTTATTAAAATTACATTTTTAGTTGACAACGGAATGTAAATTCTGGCTTAAATTAACAAAATATCAACATCATTGAAATTAAAGCAATAATCAAGACAATTTGAAGAGCAAAGGTTTGATTTCAATCTGTTCAGCACATTGCCAATTTAAAGATTTTGTGATTATTTGACCCTCATTTTGCTTTGAAACATCATTTAAAAGGTAATGTCACTAAATGGCCAAAATGAATTAATCTTGTGCAGAAATGTATGCTCTCTCATGTGATGCATCTTTTATTAGTTTTAATAGTTGATATTAATAGTTACAGTGCCAAATGGCATATTTGTGGTACTTGGTATTTTTATCTGCCAGGCATTGGTGCATATTTGCACAAGTAATGCGCACAAGCATTTGTCTGGCATATACATGGTTGCTGTCTTGATAATTGCTACTGGATTGAAATGATATTGAGACAAAATAAAACATGCATTGTCCTTATCTAAGTTCTTCATGATTTGTATGAAAGTGACTGCAAGCCAGTGAAGAAGCCTCATTGAGAAGCACACATTTGTAATTTACCCATTGCTCATGTTTAGATTTTCTGGCTTTGTGAAACCTTGTCCCATTAAGGATGTCAAGATTTGCCATGACACTGCAGTAACCAAAGGGATGTGCAGACATGCCAACCAGTACGATTTTGTCGTATTTAGTACGATTTTTAGAACTGAATAGGACAGTACGATTTTCCTTTAAAAAATACGATTTTCAAAAAAGAAAAAAAAAAAAAAAACGATTTTTTTTTTTTTTTTTTTTTTTTTTCTTTAAATCTTATTTTGTGTGTGTGCCATATTCAATGGCGAAATGCCCATTCTGTTTTGTAAAGTATCCTACCAGCATCTCACATTAGCAATTTGGGGATGTTCATTGGTTCATCGAGCACACCAGTCATGACAAAATCATGCATATTCAACTAATGCTCCATAAAAAATGCCCGATGTAGGAACTGTAAGAGATATTGATCCGTTTTTTTTTTTTAAATACATTTTTTGTTGGATTAAAGAATACAGTTTTTGAACTCCAGAAGTTGGCAGGTCTGGTTTAGGTGACTTCGCTGATCTTTATTCTAAGATCCAAATAGATGCTCTCATACTATTGTGATAGCATGTGTTGCCACTTATACATTTGCTTTACAGCGAAGATGTCCCATTATTGGTAATACTGTAATTGGTATGGGATGAAAAGAGTGAAGATCAGATGAAAGAGCAAACATTTCACTTTCCCATTGTTACCAGTAAAACTTTTTTTTAACATTTTCCTGGCTTGGGGCCAACAGGCCACTGGTCATGTTGCGTTTTTCGTGAAAATCTGATTTTTCACTCAAAAATACGATTTTTTAGGACATTCAGTCTGATTTTTTGTGTCAAGAGGTTGGCATCTCTGGATGTGACTTGATTCTGTCCTATAAGGTAATTGAAGTTAGAAGCCTGTTGACTACTGTCGAAACAGCAGATTGAATAGGAGTCGTGCTGCTTTGTATCTGAGTTGAAAAAAGCCAGCCGAAATATATACGAGCTCAGGTTCAATTGACCATTCTAGATATGCAATGGTTTGCTTTCATGGCTTCCACGACTTGCACTATTAACCAAACCTACCTGCAATCCATGTGATATCTCATGTTTCAAGAACAAAGTGCTACGCTGCTGACATCCAATCAGAAAGCACATACAGTAGCATAACAGAATCAATGGAAACATGAGCCCTCTCTTAAAGCGTAATTGACTTCTGGTATACTTACACCTGCAATGGTGCTCATGATTTACCCTATGTACCAAGCCTAACTTGTGGTACATTATGTTGCAGGAGAGAGTGAAAGCGCTGGGCTACATGTCGTCCAATCAGAAAGCCACGCAGCAAGCCCTGGCTAACCTGAGCCAGGTGGACGGAGATGTGGCCCCAACCATGGACCGAGATGAGAACCTCAATGAGCTGACCATCAGGGTGCTGCGCTGTAACGATGTCAAGGCCCGGCGGGATGGTAAGGCCATAATTCAATCTTCAAGATGTGAAGGGTCACTGAGTAGATATGTGGAGGTATCTAATCACTAATAACTTGTAAAAGTGTAGAAAAGTCAGTTTTCAACTAAATGCCTGAATGCGGGCCCTGTATGCCAGTATATCCAGCCTATATTTAAAGTTATTTAATTTTGTGCTTTTGATGGCAATAAAATAGATGATGAAGGTTTAATTGTTCCTCTATTAGACATCTTGCATTCTCCGTAGCTATTTTCAAAATGTGCATATTTTGTAGCCTGTGACTTAACACTTCAAAAAGATTTATTATCGAGCACATTTCTAACATGTGCTAATGTGCTGTGTTATGGAATTTTATATGGAGATATTTTGGGCATTGCAGTGAATTGATTTATCATAACTCATCATTCACCATTTTGCATTATCACTGTTAGAATTGTGTGCTTTCATGTTTGTTATTTCATTCTATATATTCTAATCCATTCTCCTTCACCATGTCACCTTTCCTGTACTTCACTACAACCTCCACAGGCAAACGTACAGGTAAAGGCCCCCACCATTTACCTCACTTTATTCAGACTTGCCTTCTTACTCTCTCAGTTGTTGTTGTCAATCATGCCTCACTATTAACCATCTTTGACTATTGTTGATTGTGTTTGTTTTAAATGAATGTAAGACAAATCAATTCTTTCAGTATACTTTGTGTCACATTGAGGTTTCACTACTTAGAAAACAAAACAATTGAAAAGATTAAATTCAAATTATTGGTTCTTTCAGAATTCTATTATCATTCTCATAATTTTCTGATTAGAATTGAAGTTCTCAATTATTTATGACCATTATTTACTTCTCACCCCTGCTTTATTAGGGTATTAGACTTTGTTGGAATTTGCATCGTTTCCTTGTGTGTATTTATTTCATGTTCATCATTCTTAGAATGTATCATTTGTTTTTGCAAAGTGTATAGTTGAGGCCAAAAGTCTACATACATGTATACGTATACTACATATACATTTACTATATCTTCAGAAATATAAATACTACCATGTCTAATTTGGTATCAAATGATAGAGCGTATTAAGCTCTTTCATATGATTGTGATGCTGTTGGGATATAATTATATTTCAGGTGGAATTTTCTTTGAAGAAAAAAACAGTAATATTTGTGCCAAATGTATTCTATTGTTGTTATATTTTCAACATTGTTTCATAGAAATATTTAAATGTCAAATCTATGATTTATATTACATTTTCTATCATGATATGTCACCATTGAACAAAAAAGTGTAATCTGAAATGTTTGTGTTCATTATTTCTGTCAAGTTTTTACTTTTAATTTGTCTAAAATATGAAGATTTTTGGGGAAGAAAATACACCTTAATATTTTCAGCTCCTGATGACAAAGCAATGTGATGAAGGGGCATGACATACTTATTTGTTTGATATCAAATTTGTTGTGATAGCACAAATATTTTATATGATACAGTAAATTTTATGATGTTTGGCAACTGTCAACTTTTCTTTGAATTTCCTGGGTGTATGTAAACTTCTGGCTTGAACTGTAGGTGCTAAGTGTGCCAATATGTTTTTCTCAGAGGAACTATTAAGCCAAGAAAGCCATCATAAATAATTTGTTCTCTCTAAGATATCTTTGTTAAGCTGTGTTCATTTATGTTGTTAATGGAATAATTAGAACACATGCTTTGGACATGTTTGGGCATCCATATCACAAGAAACGCAGTCTAAACTTTTGTTCCATACTTGTTATTCATCCCTTCAGGAGTACAGCCCAACCCATACGTGGTGTATCGCTTCTTCGACTTCAACGACCATGACACGACCACCATCCACAGCAGCAACACTCCCGAGATCAATGACAGCCACACCTACCCCGTGCCCATCACCCCAGACCTCGACAGATACCTCAGGGCAGAGGTAAGTATAGTTACTGTAGGGCACTGTGAAAATGTACAATTACCAATCCCAGCACGGTCATTTCAAAAGCTAGAGAAAAGGAAAAAAAAAAGGAAGTCACAATTAAGGTAGTGGTATATAAATGAACTTCCTTAAAATTGATGTACCTCACCTCTAAGGGGCCAGACCTATTTTGTTTGTGTGTGTCTGTGTGTGAGGGTGTCTGTCTGTCTGTCAATCCTCAGTCTAGTACTGTGATATCTTAAGATCCATTTTTGATCCATTATACTCAAAAGATCTATTGCTCAAAATTTGGTACCTTCATGTCCTTCATGGAACAGCCCAACTGATTTTATTCTGTGCAAGCGATTCCAAGGTTAAATGTGAAAATTTGATGGAAATTTCAATCATCATTTTATTTCAAAGATATGGGATAGTAGTGGTAATGATTATTAGACTGTAATCATGCTCTCATTTCATATTTATCATTTTTGGTGATTCCTCTACATGATTCTAAAATCAGAGAAAAATTGGATCTGTCATGACGGCAGAGCCAATTATGTGTATTGTAATGTTTATAGCTTCTATCCATTACCTTTAGCCTGGTTTTCATGCTTGTCTATATATCCTCCTTACCTTTGTGTTTCTTTGCAGACACTTGATTTCTATGTGTTTGATGACACGGACCCTGAGGACTCAGCCTACCTAGGGGTTGCCAAGGTTCCTCTGATCAGCCTGGCTAACAACAAGGCTATCAAGGGCACGTTTGAACTCAAACAGGTAACACCACAACCATGTTCATACAATCTACAATCTACAATCTGCGATGGAAACAGCTATTGATGAACTCTGCTCCGTATTGTTGATACCATGGTAGTGACCGTCAAAAGGAAGATGCTGGTAAACTAGTTAACCAGCTGTAAGCAACATGGCTCTGAAAGAAATTAATCAGCATTTTCAGTGTTTGTTAAATGTTTGGTGTCAGTGCCACCATTAGATCTTGATCTAATGGATGAGTGATGAGTACAAATTAAAAACAAACATCCAATGCAACAAGCCATCTTCAGAGAAAGGCTGGTAAAAAAAGCTGAGCTACTCACAAAATAAATAAAACTTTGTTGTTTTTAACATTTAATCACTAAGTAGACAACTATTAGTGATGTTAGTTTGAGAATGATCTTTACCATTCAACCTGTTCTTTACTGAGCTGATACTGATACTCAGCAGCGTGATTCCTGCATTATCTGCTGTACGGACAATGGACAATAGGCTATGATACACCGTCAAATTCCTTTAAGGTCGCAATTAAGCCACACCCCTTTGGTTACTGCTGTTCCATGGCAAATTTTTACATCCCAACTGGACCAGGGTTCACAAAGCCAGAAAATCTTTTCAGTGAACAACAGCTTAAGTATTTGTTCTTTTCACCTCTTGGCACCCAGGGAGAGGTGACAAATGGAACGATTGATGTGATGGTGAAGTGGCAGTACTCCTACACCGCACCCAAGATGGTTCTCACTACAAAGAAGGTAGGTGGCATTTTCATAATTTCAGCTGTGATACAGACAATTGAATAGCAGTCAGAGTAGAAGTTGATTTAGTAGTAGTAGTAGTAGTAGTAGTAGTAGTAGCTGTAGTAGTAGTAGTAGTAGTAGTAGTAATAGTAGTAGTAATAGTTGTAGGAAAAGGGGTAGTAAATAAGTAAATAGTGGAATTAATACGAGCACCACCAATAGCAGTAGCAGTAGTACAAATAGTTCATGCAGCACTATTAGAAGTTGTTGCAGAATTGATAGTGTTATTAGAAGCAATAGAAGAAGAATAGTATACAAATATACCAAGCTGTGAGATTGTGTAGTGGAAATTATCTATCTGAGGAGGGAGTGGCATAGAACTATTTTTTCCGAGGGGCGAAGCCACCGAGGAAAATATAGTAACTTATGCCAGTCCCTCCGAAGATGGATAATAAGCAAATAATCAACGTCGGTGAAGGTAATGGGACGAACTATCACTTCCGATGCGATCTGGATGTAGCTATCTTTCCGAAGCTTTTAGCTGAGGAAAGATAGCGTATACATTCAGATTGCCGAGGAAGTGATAGTTCGTATCATTGCCTGAAACCAAAAGTTGATTATTTACTTTATATTCCACATCTGATACCAACAATCTATGAAATAAATGACAATTTAACGTACAAAAGCTTTTTTGGTTTCCGAAACCCAAAAGCAAATTGACTTTGTGCACGTTGTGATATAGACTCTACAAATTCCAATGAACACTATGACATAGTGACGCTAATTCGTAAGGTTTTGACGGAAAAGCAAGAAGTAATTGAAATTCGCTTACCTGTGCGGTATCGGTGAGAAAATAGATCCTCCAAGAAAACCTTTCATAATTCATATAAAATATAGGAAAGTGAAATTCTAGGTCAATTTTGGTACGAGGTGATAGAGCATTGCACACTTGTTTTGGTGGAATACTGTGTGGGGAAATGTACCGGGAAATGGAAGGCTTGCACTGCTCGTAGTTGTACATATGTGTACATACGTACACACGCCTTTGTGTACGTTGCGATATAGACTCTACAAATTCCAACGAACACTATGCCATAGTGACGCTAATTCGTAAGATTTTGTCGGAAAAGCAAGAAGTAACCGAAAATTCGCTTACCTGTGCGGTATCGGTGAGAACATAGATCCTCCGAGAATACCCTTCATAATTCTAATAAAATACAGGAAAGTGAAATTCTAGGTCAATTTTGGTACGAGATGGTAGAGAATTGCACACTTGCTTTGGTGAAATACTGTGTGGGGGAAATGGAAGGCTTGCACTGCTTTGTACGTACGCCCGCGGTGCAGCGCGCTATAACCACAAATTTGGAATAACTGCGCATCGCGGCGTCGTCTGCTTTGAGCTAAAACTGATAGTCCAAGTGTAACGCACTTTTATTTAGCGCGTACTCAAAATATTAATCACGCATTAGGACTGTGAGGAGTGAAGAGATCAGCGAAACCAAAAACGAACTTTTATTCTCAGGTGATCTGATAGGAAAAACTACGCCTCATCACATGATCAACTCTTGACCAATCATATAGCAACATTCTTAGGATGTGGAATATGATTTTCACTATACTTTCGAACTCAATGCTTGGTATATTTGTTTTATATCCCTTTTGTAAAACAATAACAGAACAAAAACAGTCGCCTTTTTTTTTCTCTGTCTCGATATCGGTTCATCCCAGGTAACTGCCTGCGTAACACGCCGCGCACTGCATTCACTGTGCACTAATTTACGCCGCGCAGGTAGAGAGCATGCGCAGAAGTCCCAAGGAAGAAAATAGTAAATAGAGCATGCACAGTCCTCCCCAGGAAAAAATAGTGAAAACTATCCGGAGCTCTTCGAGCATCAATTGACCAATCACATTCCTAGAATACTCATGAATATTCATAGAAGGGATATAAAAATTGTTAGTAGCTGGAGCAATAGTCATGGTAGCAGTGGTAGTAACCTAAATAGAAGCCGAAGTAAATATCGGTGTGATGAGTATGATATATTCATTGTGATGTCTTATCAACCATGTCTTTCTTTTTCCTCACTCTCTCTCTCTCTCTCTCTCATTTCTCTATTGAGGATATTTATTTTTATGCCTCCGCCACGAAGTGGCCGGAGGCATTATGTTTTCGGGTTGTCCGTCCGTCCGTACGTCCGTCCCGAATCCGTTTAGGCAATATCTTGAGAACCGTTAACCAGATTTGCTTCAAACTTGGTACATGTGTGTATTGCATGAAACCAATGAAGTGTGTAAAATATAGGTCAATTCTGATTGAGGTCAAAGGTCAAAGGTCAATGAACTTTGTGAAAACTTGCCCCAAATTGACCTTTTTCACATTAAAGCCAAATCCAAGGATCCAATTCTCATGAAACATGGTACAATGATGGATTACTACTCGGGAATAAACTGGTGACATTTTTTATTAGATTTCTTAAAGTTCAGAGGTCAAAGGTCAATGAACTTTGCCAAAATTGGCTAAAACTGCCCCAAGCTTTATATTTTCCCAATAAATCCAAATCCAAGGATGCAATTTTCATTAAACATGTTACATAGATAAATCACTACTTGGGAATAGACTGGTGACATTTGTGATAAAATTCCTGAATGTTCAGAGGTCAAAGGTCAATGAACTTTGCCAAAATTGGCTAAAACTGCCCCAAGCTTTATATTTTCCCAATAAATCCAAATCCAAGGATGCAATTTTCATTAAACATGTAATAGACTGGTGACAATTGTGATAAAATTCCTGAAAGTTCAGAGGTCAAAGGTCAATGAACTTCGCCAAAATTGGTTAAAAACTGCCCCAAACTTCATATTTTTTGCCATAAAACCAAATTCAAAAATGCAATTCTCATGAAACATGGTACTCAGATGGATCACTACTTGGGAATAGACTGGTGACATTTTTGGTGAAATTCCTGGAAGGCCAGAGGTCAAAGATCAATGAACTTTGCAACAATTTGCTCAAAATTGCACCCATATTGATGTTTTTCACAATAAACCCAAATCCAATGGTGCAATTCTAATCAAACATGGTACAAAGATGTAACACTTCATGGGGGTAGATTGATGGAAGTTTGGGTAAAATTCCTGAAAGGTCAAAGGTCAATGAACTTTGCCAAAAATTAGTTGAAAAATTACCCCCAAAGTAATATTTTTCAAAATAAACCAAGATCCAAATGTGCAGAACCAACCAAACATGGTGCAAAGATGGATCGCTACTTGGGGTAGACTGATGATATTTTTGGTGAGAATTCTCAAAGGTCAGAGGTCAAACGTGAATGAACTTTGCCAAAATTGGCTAAAATTGTGCCAAATTTAACATTTTTCACATTGAATGCAAAACTAATGGTTCAATTTGAACCAAACATGGTACAGAGATGTGTCACTTCATGGAGGTAGACTGGTGAAAGTGGGGGTAAAATTTCTAAAAGGTCAAAGGTCAATGAACTTTATCCCAAAATTGGCTAATTTTAAACAAACTTAATACAAGGATGGCTTTAGACGGACTGATTATATTGGAAGTCAAAGGTCAATGAACATTGCCAAACTTGCCCAAACATGGAATATATTTTCATTTCACATAGGAATTAAATGGTTCATTGCCCACCAAAGAGGTTTTCTGAGAATAAATCTAAATAGAGCTAGCAAAGAGGCGGAGGCATATTTATCGACTGCGCGGCAGTCGAATTGCTCTAGTTTAATATTGTTACCAACATGACATAAAATTTAACATATCACATAAAAAGAACTATTTTATAAGAAAATCAAAGAAAATTAAGTATTTGTTTCACTCAACAATTATTTCTCTTCACCCATATTCTCAATAAAAATTTTAACAATGATTTGAACTAAAAAATAAGGCTTTTAGATGAAAAGTTAATGTCTTTAAAATCTTTCTCATAATATGAACAGTGTATTGTGCGCATATTGAATTCAGTTCAAAATGTAATACCTCTTCATTCATCTTTATTTATCTATGAAAGAAATGAAAAATCATGTTCTATTTCTTTCATGCTTCACCTCCAGCCCTCTATTCATCCCAGTGCGGGCTCCAAGCCACCCCCTACCAAGCCCCCCTCTGCCAGACCCCACCAGTCCACTGGTAGACCCCCCCAGCCCCCCTCTCAGCCTCCCCCTAAAGGGGCGGAGGTCCGGCCCAGCCCAGCACCCAGAGGCCTGGATATGACCCCCACCAGGGATAAGCCTCCTCTCAAACCACTAGGTAAGATTCTACAACCAGTCATCTCATTCTTCTTCCTTAAGCATCTTTTGTAATATTATTCACAACTTTCTCCATATTGTGTAACGCATGTCCTAATGCGTGTACCCCATGGCAGCAGCTCGGGGTTAGGTAGAGAAGTAAAACGTTACTCTGGTACATCAAATTGTCATTTTTGGTATAGATAATTGGTTTCAGATGTGGAATATAAAGCAAATAATCAACTTTTCGTTTCAGGCAATGAGACGAACTATCACTTCCTCTGCCATCTGAATGTATACGCTATCTTTCCTCAGCTGCGCTTCGGAAAGATAGCTACATCCAGATCGCCTCGGAAGTGATAGTTTGTACCATCACCCTCACCAACGTTGATTATTTGCTTACTATCTAGCTATTCAGTTCCAATGGGTGGAATGGTCTCTGAATCTAAACACAACAAAGAAAGTCAACAAAGTCCCCTCCCCCCCTAAGCAAAATAACATAACTTTTTATTGAAGAGGTTTTGAGCCACATCACTTGGCAGGATTGTACCTTGACTTTTTGACTAACTTCCGTGTGAAAATCACATTAACCCACACAGTCATGCATGAGTGAGCACACATTAAAGGCAAAATGTCACTTTTCTAGAGTCACAAGGGTAATTTTGGGATTCTCTCCTATGAATTTTTAATGAATTCCATTTCTGGTGCATAATATGTGTCTTTTCATTGTTTTATCATCCATATCTCAACGCACTAACACCTATCCCAACACTTAAACCATTGTTCTGGTTAAGTGAGCACAGTTTCAAAAATATTTTTCTATCTTGAGTTAAAAACCCTTTATTTTTGTGAAAAATAAAATTCTGGATATTTGGACAAAGATGTACCTGTTATGTGAACATAAGTCATTTTCATGTCATAGTTGAGTGAATACACTTTCAAAATCCCACAAGAAATGCAAAATGTACTGTTAAAACTGCATAAACAATTATTACAATATCATTTTGCCTGGATAAAAAGTGTTTCAGTATTGCCATTGCAACCTCTAGTCATTTTCAGAGCATCTATGATTTTGAATGTTTCTGTGATTTTGATCTATGAGTTTGTTTCTTTGTAGCTTCATCAACACCAGCCAGTGTGGTGGCCAAGAGACAGAACTCAAGAGAGCTCAATCCGGGACCCAAGCTGCCTCACGTCAAAGAGGTGAGTTCTTCTTTAAGTTGCTCTTTGATTTATAGGATCTTAATTAAACTCTCTATATATGTGTCAACAGTTTGAAGTTATAAAAACTAGTCAAAATGAATGCAAATATGAAATAAACTTGAGTTGTTAGTAGAGGGGGAGTATCTCCAAACACCAGATTTCTTTTTTTTTTTTCATGGGAAATCATGAGGGGAATTAATGAGTAATTGTATCCACTTAAACCTTGACAATGAACTGCACTATCTTGTGGGAAAAAGTCTGCATGAAGTGCACCCAATAACACCTTGGTAGGTTCTGTGTTAATGAAGAGACCAGATGACTGTCTTTTCATAAGCAGGATTTTCGTTGTATGGCATTGTGGGCATGGAGGTGTTGTAAGTCAACAGATTTAATCTCCAACAATTTTTATATTTTTTTTTCGGTTTTACAAGTTATCAATTTGTCTTACTGTAAGTATTCATTCGTTGACATTGATTTATTTTCATCAGGTGTGATGGAAATTATTACCAATATCGTAAAGAATTGAAATGTTAGCAATATACTTGTAAGTACTTGCAAGTATTCCAAAGGTTATATGTCTGTTACATAATTCATGAAGTAGAGCTGGAAGCTGTCTCATACCAGTAATCAATTGTGCATGAATGCTCTGGTGCATGCAAGTCTGCTTCTGTTACTCCCTGTAGTATCAATGTGCATGTTGTCAAGTCACTGGCATTCTTTGATACTGTATGTTGGTTTATATTTCGTCCCCTAAACAACCAACATATATAGCAGCAATGGTGTTGTATCTATGGTGTTTCCATGTCATTGTATTGTTTGCTTGAAAATATAATTTCATTTTTCTTCCTGCTGAGAAAGTGAAAGCCTGATTCTGCCAACATTTTGACAGGCCTTAATTTGCCAAAAGCAACATTCACTTGGTTTGGTTCTTTGTAAGAAGTATAACTTTGGACATTTGACATGCTTATTATATCATGATGCAATTTGCATCTAGCAATATTTGTTATAAATGTGAGGACCAATCATTTTTGTTTGTTACTCAAATATTTTGTTGTTGTTGATACTTTGATAGTACAATCTCAATAAAGGTGCCTTATCATAAAAACAAGATAAAAAAATCATCCAATTAAGGATCATGCCCATCTCCTTAACAGATTAAGTTGAACACTTTCTGACTGTACACTGAAAAATATATGTACAGAAATATGTTGTACCTGCTTCATATTGCATACATGCATGTATTGTACAGACTGAAGGAGAGGTTAAAGAAGATAGTGCAAAGGAAGAGCAGAAGAAGGATGAGGATAAAGAAATGGAGCTGAAACCCCCTCCTGCCCGACCTGAAATCTATGTGACACCCCCTGCCCCAGAGGTAGCCGATTTCCACCCCCCCCCCCATATCCCCACCCCACCTTCTTGTGATTGCAGTGTAGTGCTGTCATGCATTTTTAGCATAGTACCGTACAACCCGTCTATTAGCCGCACCCGCACGTAAGCCACACACAGACTTTGAGCACACAATTTAAAAAAAAAAAAAAAAAATTGGGCTTTTCAAACCAAAACATATACACAAGACCATAATACGAAAGTGTATCCCGCCATCTCGTGGCCGCCGGAGATCAAAGGAACAATGGCGGCCTCCGTCAAACGGAGTTTGCTTTGAGTTGTCTTGGTGCTTTCGTGGTACCGGTAATTATACTGCTGATATGATTGAGATCATGTTACCGGTACGTCAATTGTGTCACACTGGATGGCTATCAAAGCCATCTATTTTGTTGTTGAATGTTGTCACACAATGCATAGTCCCATACATTTGTATACGTGTTGGTTTGAAAGACCTGACTTTTGCTAATGCCACGTAAAAGCCGCACATAGACTTTACCGAGATTTTCAAGAAAAAAAAACCTGTGGCTTATACGCCTGTCAGTTTGGTCTGTGTTTTTTGCAAAGGTACATTATTTACACTGTGTGTTTCGTTTTGTTGTTCAGCCTTACAATGTTGAGTCCTGCACTACCTGTAGTTTCAGACTGAGAGAGTAAAGGATTGATAGAGATATGGATAATAAACATCCTCTCTCCTTTGAATAGGTTTTGCTTTTGCACTAGCCTTTTGCACAAAGTGAATCATAGCTTGCACCACGACTCTGAAAGATTCTTTTCTGCAAAAATTTCTGTAATGTGTTTTTTTCTTCCAATGAGAATCTTTGAAAATTCATATCCTTTCAGTTGAAAAAAAAAATCATGCAGATATATGTGGAGACTGGGTGAAACTCCTTATATGTGCAGGATATAACAGTGGTAAACATGCTGTCACTCATATGTGAGAGTCTGACATTCGTGAGCTCAATTGCAATTGGCTGTTTGCTTTGGGTATGCTACAAACATTAATGAATGTTTTGCCCTCCGTAGGAAGAGAAAGTAGAAGAAGAAGTTGAGGAAGAAGCTGTTTTTCTTCCCATGGAAGAGTCTGGCAATTCCTGTGTTACCATGGTTTCTGAACCAACCCTCCCTGTACAGGTAGTCTTCCCAGGCCATACGCAGACCACTAATCCCTTTCTTTGTAGAACCATGTGATTACATTGACCTGATCATGATACAAACTTCAGTAGAATTTTGTAATGTGGTATGCAGTCTTAGATTTAAGGGGTCTCATCAGACGCTGAAACAAAATATCCAATGAAATTTGAATCAAATGGTGCGACTGCAAACCAACCTTAATGGCGATTTTGTTTCTCGCATATATGTCTTTCAATTACTCCAAAGTGAAAATCGCAAAAACTGAACTTGTAGATGTCTTTGTGATGGCAACTTATTCAAATGCATGTCTGCACTATCAAAGCAACATTAAAAGCTTTGGACCAATATATGTATATATATATATATATAACATACATTCAGTGTTCATACATTACATTTCATTACATTACAAATGTGATATATTACAAATAGACAAACAAAGTTGTATCTGTTTGGTCCATGTGATCACTATAGTAGGGTTTACTACTGAGTGCTGTGTTGTGACATAGTTAAGCATGGTACAGAGCTGGAGAATGTCATTGCATCATTCACTATAAGCAGTTTGCAAGTTGCTGGTCCAATGACTTTGTCTATACCTATATAGAAATTCTTTGCAGATATGCAGATATTCATGTGAGTTATTCTATCATCAGCTTTCATTTGGAACACCTCTGTTGCACAGTGACTGGCTGCATATTTCTATGTACATTTAGCAATGTTCAGCAGCAGATGTCATCATATATATTTACTGTTCATCTGTATTCTCTCATCCATTTATGATTTTGGTCTCAACCAGACATTGTGTCCTGACTATTCCGCACTTATCAGGTTTGCAGTGCTACTTTGCATGGTGGAGAATGCTTATATCATCCTTACTGAATCATCTCTCACTATCATTATCTCTCTCTCTCTCTATCCCTTTCTCTCTCTCTCTCTCTCCCTCTCTCTCTCTCCCTCTCTCTCTCTCTCTCTCTCTCTCTCTCTCTCTCTCTCTATATATATATATATTTATATATAAATTGACTGGAGTATACTGTATACACCATATATTTCACGTGTCTAACTTTTTGCCAATCAGGACTACTCAACAATTTCGCGATCATGGAGTACTAGTACTATTATTGATGTGCTTTTGAATGTCATATATTCATATTTTCGCGTGTTGTTAAATTCGCGAATAGCACCCGACTTGCGAAATTCATGAAAATAAAAACACCGCGAAATATATGGCGTATACAGGAGCTTAAGTGAGTTTTACAGACTGTTTCGCCAGAAGGCTCATCAGCAACTAACACTATATACATTGTATTTATGTATGTGTGTTTGTGTTTATCTCCTTGTCCATTTTTGGCTGTATGAGTCTCTGTCTCTCTCCATGTATTTGCTTTGTAATTTGGTCATATTCCACAAAAATGCACTTCAACAACAACAAAATAATATTTGCAGAAGACCAACATGAGTTGATGTTGGATCTATAACACACTTTTAACATTATTTTATTGTGAATATCATATTTGGGGAAATGTTCAATTAAGTTTTGGCATACATGTCGAAAAAACAAAATTCAATTGAGAGTGCGACCATGAATATCTTAACAATTTTGCCCTCATTGCAGAACTCTAGAAATGTCCCACTTGCAGTAATACCTCAAGTGAAGTCAACGTGAGTTGAAGAACCAGCTTTAACAAATTTAGAACTAGCAATGAAAATTTAAACCTATAATGTTGGTTAAGACAAGACGTGTATACAAGTTGGCAATATGTACCTAAAATACCAAAATTTGTCTGTTTTAGTCTGAGAAGGAACCAGGGAGGGAGGTAGACCGAGAGGCAGAGCAGCCATATGACATCGCCCCTCAGGCCAGTGACCAGAGGGAGGAGGATGCCATGACGGAACAGCCACCAGCTGAAGAGGAGAACCCCATGGATGATGTGGAGAGGGAGATAGCAGGAGAGATGGAACGGCAGGAGGCGGAGGAGCGAGGAGAGGAGGCAGAAGAGGAGGAGGTGGTTGCTGATGACGAATACGACGACGATGATCTGATTGCTCAAGAGCTGCAGAAGGAGTTTGCTGAAGACACGGCCCATGTAAGAACCACACGTCTCTAGTGGAGCATACTCATTTACATGATGTGCAATAGCCCACTGGTGCCTAAAAACGATTAAGATTCAAGTCAACAATAAACATTTTCTCCCTCAAACCTGCTAAAACTGAAACTTACTCAAGGAGACATGAACTTTTTTGCTGGACAGTAGATATTTCATGCCTTGAGCTTAGAAATTTGTTATCATTTTATGTTATATTACTCAGTATTCAACTTTGTTAAACACTATTTATTCAATATTGGATGGCCTTGAGGGGGACACCAGACTATATTGCACGAGATAAAATCATATCGCTTGAGTTTAGGGAGTCATCTAATATTATTATTATTATGAAATACAAACGTTATTTGGCTAAGACGTGACGACAGTATTAGACTGGCGAAAGCCAAGACTGGTCGCATCCGACAGTGGTTAGGCTGGCTTGAGTCTGAGCTTAATTGACTAATGAGTATTGCTGAGGGATGAGCTAGATATTAGACCACCGTTCACAACGAGGTTGCTTCTAATCATTTAACTTAACTACATGTAGTATTAGATATAACTTGTCTAACTTGCATTAGACTCCAATGTAGCCTTAACTTGTGAGATCGAACATTATTGCTTACCGGCTAGCTAGCCAGCAGACTCGGTCTCAGACATCAAACATCGCCTCAACTTGCCCCGCACCACAGCTTGTGAAGGTGTCGCCAACAGAGTTCAACTCCACTCCAAAACCGTGTTCCCCTTGAAAATTGCAACATTTGTTACAGCCTTTGTTAGTTGTTTTCCATAAGTTTTAGACCTAATTCTTGTGGTACATTCTACGTAGAATGACATGTTCACGGGGGCCGCCATTGTTGACAAAAATAATTTATATGTGCACCGCGCTAGCGCAAATGCGCAAAGGTAGCCCAGACCAGCTGGGTCAGCCAGCTGTGTAGCAAACTTGCATTGACTTTGCATGTAGGTTGATTACGTTTGCAACTATTTATTTAACACGCAATTCCCATAGGGTACATGCGGCAGAAGCTTTGGTCATGGCGATTTCTTTTTGAGCCAAGAAAGTGACATCATTCACAAGTTCCTGTGTGGCTCAATATGCAAGTATACCGCACTCTGCTTTAACACGGGATTGGTATGGGAAATTTCCCGCATAATTCAGACAAAGCCTGATATTGAACGCGTCTTCTAATATATGACACTAATGACGTCATTCCAGTTTACAATACACAAATATGATTGTAGGGCTTAGAAGCCCAATACGTATAATAATAATGAATATTAAACATACAATTCATAGAGAGTGAGTGATGAATGTGTATTTAATTTTTTTTTTATTTGTGTTTGCTTTATTTGTATTTGTTTCATTGTTTCATTTGTTCTTTGCCTTGCTTGCTTCCTTCTTGCCCCAACCATTCCTCAATCTCTCTTTCTGTCACAGATTGGGAAAACACAGGCTTACGAAGACACCATGTTCGGAGATACGTCAGCTCCCAATGTAGAGAATGAATGTAAGTAGCTGACACTGTCCAAATAAGACATGTTACGTCCTAGAACACATAACTGTGGTGTGATTATAGAGGAAGATGATGTTTTCTCTCAAAGAATCAAAGCAAGTGCTTTGTACAGTTTCAAGTGGGGAGCATTGAACATCAAATATGCAAGTATCCAGGGGGAATGTTGGTTTTTTATTTGACAGTCACCTGCAAAATCATGTTGTGGGTTCCAGATGAAGTTGCAAATCCGTTAGTTCTTGAATCTGGAAATGTGAATGTAGCATGTTTATTGCATTCCTCAACAAATAAAAGTCAAAATGTACATAATAAGGTACTTACAACTGCACAACACCATGCAGAAAGCCAGGACAGTAAACTATTTTGTATTTTGCATGTACTATGCTATGTTATCTCCTACCTCATCACATCTCATGGTATCTTAAATCATTTTCTCTTAAATTTCTCTGAGCTCTTAAGGTGACAGGTGCCCTAAAAAACATTTTTCAGGATTTTAATTTTTGTGACTCCTTTGCTAGTTTCATGTGTGTACTTCATCATGCAACTTGTTTTATTTCAATATTCTACCTCTTTTGTTTAATAAGAGCAGGGTTAAAACATATTTTCATAAAATTCTCACCGAGCAGTAGCAGAAAATGGCACTGGCTATGGTGCTGGAGAATTCAATGACTGAGAATATTATCTAAAATATTGGACAAGCAACAAGCTTAATGTATAAATTCCTTTTAGCAATGTTTTACGGGTTTATTTGCAAGTCCATGTACCAATAATCTTATATTGTGTCTTACCATCAAAGGATTAATAGCTGTATATACGCTAGGATTGTCACTATGTGACAGACATGGCTTGTTACAAATGTCCATTATTAGTAGTATTATAGCCCTTTCTTTATCGTGATATTATACAAAATTGAGGGTTTTTTTTAATGAAAAATGTAATAATTTGAGTGTTAATCATTGGATTTGCATGAAATTTTGTAGAATTGTGTATCTTGAAGAGTACAACAAAATAATGATAGTTTTTGTGCATGGTACCCCCACAGGTGGAGTTTTGTATAAAATTCATTTCTGAATTTTTCATTATCTGACTGCTTGTTTAATGCATAATTTTTACAATTCTACTCTGAATATTTCTTAAAGCCATCATAAATTCACCACAAAGAAGTTAGAGAATTAAATTAATCCATCAAAACTTAAATTACACTCTATGTTGTGAAGTTATAATCATAGAAAGTTCTTCTTCTTCAGCCGTTGTCAATCCACTGCTGGATGAAGGCCTCAGCATGGTCTCTCCACTTCTCTCTTTCCCTCGCATATTTATACCAGTTGGCATCATGCCAGAATTGCCCTATTTCATCTCTTTCTAGAAAGTTCATATAGAGAAAAATCATGATTTTTAAAGTCATGACTTTGAATGACCATATTTTGCTTATGCCTAAAGCTAATATGCCACAGTGCAAATTTTGGTGTAGATGAGCTCATAAGCTTTCCAAAAATATATAGTTTGTTGGGGTACAGGTACTTAGTAAGAATCCTATGTAATCGTTTCCGCACGGTAATAGGGCACCTGTCACCTTAAGTTATGCATTTCCATCTATTTTTCTTTACAGTTGATGAGTCCTCGTCTATTGAGGAGGATGTAGATAGCCCTGAGGAAGAGGAGGAAGAGGGAGAAGGGGGAATGGATGCTGTGAAGAATGATACCATGGTTTCCAGTGATAATGAAAGTGTTGTCATGCCGGCCACGGCTAGCAGACCCGTGTCTGCCATGGCTGTGAGTATCCATGATGTGTATAATGTGAGGGAAGCGTAATTGTAGTAATAATTGGTAGATATCTTCTTTCACATAAAGTTACATACTGTAAACTGTTCAAACGATAAATGTACCTGTGTGTGAAATTGTCTGTTTTTGTGTTAGTTTATTTTGCTTGATACATTAAAAACAATTGTATTTTCATTCTAGAGTAAGGGGTAGTAGTGATAAAGACTATGGGACCCTTATAATATGGAATGGTGTTCTGCCATAATGACGGGGCTCATTCTTGTTTGATTTCAAATGAAATGCTAAACTTTAGTCCAAGAATAATTACCACTCCTATCCCTGACCCCTTTAATCCTCTTGATACCAAACAGACACAGTCCCATATAAATTACAACACAGTTTATCACTAATGGGACTGAGAGGGTAAAAAGTCAATGATCATCTTTCTCTTTGGCTTTTCCTACCAGAATGAGGACATGATCGTGATCAACATTGGGCAGCTGATGGTGGAGCCAGACGCAGCCCTGATAGATGATGAGGCAGTGCACAAGCTCTACGTGGAGTACCAGATGCTAGGGCTCCCTCAGGAGGAGCTGGAGACTCCGTTCTCCCTCCCCAAACCCTCCAGGAGGGGTCCCTTTGAGCTCTCGTACAACTTCCGCAAAGGTAGGGACCAAGGTCCTGTCTTATAAGGAGCTGCTATTGATCTGAATCTAATCCCCTATCTCTACTGTAGAGAGTTATAATTGATATCAATCACAAGGCAAGTTGCCATCAATCATCAATCTTAATGAGAGAGGGCACAGATTGCCAAACTTACCATGTCTCATGTTAGATCAACATTTTTTTGTACTTTTGCTCAATGTCCCATTTTGTCAAGTCAACTTTTCTCAGGGCATATCAACTTGACTTTGATATGCTTTTTATATAACACAGTATATATCAAAGTGCAACCTGTTTATAAAGAGAGCTTATGAGAGACAAGACATTTGACGAAGTGTTGCAGCGGCGCACGAAAGGTCATGACCTGTTTAGATTCTGTTGACCATACATTGCGAGACAAACGATTATCACTAGCGATTGTTCTTATTATTAATAATGCAAACAGCTAGGAACAGAGATATGTGGCACGCCATGATCGCCTATGTCTCCGGATCTGGCACTTAGAGATACGATATGCTTTGTTATTATGACTTAATGTGTTGAAAAAAACACTAAGAATGAACTGAACTGAACTTTCATTTCTGATTTTTTTTTCTTAAAAAGCAAAGAAGTATCAATTGAACATTTTTTTTTTTTGTTAATGGCTCTAGATATCAATTCAGTTGGAATGTGGCTTTCGTTTCTCTCTGCAGTGATATATGTGGATGCTGAGAATCATCTGACCAGGAGAGAATACCTGGCAGACTTCCTGAGACCGGACCACGCAGACCAGGGAAGGTAAGGAAAACGCTATGATTACAGTACCGTACCAGACATACTGCTGCTCTATGTGATTTGCATACATTAGTTGTGCAAAAAATGCATCAATGACGAACATTAGGTTAATGAATGTGTTACAAGAAAATGATTGATGCTTGTAACATTGATCACTACATACATGCCCTGCACCATAGAAGACACACAACACATATTAAAGGTAAGAGGTAGATAGGATTCAAAATCGTTGATTCACATTAATCTCAAATTTCATTGGTTGACATTTCTAGATTTTTTAACTCTCTAATTATCATTGGCAAGAAGATAAGTATTGAACCAATGGGGTTTTCATGCCCTGGTATTACAAGCCAACCAAAACCAAGGCAAGGCAAACCTAAGGGCGTGCATGTTTGCGGCATTGTGCTAGGTGCTGCGTGGCAATCCGACCGGGCTGGCTGGCTAGCCTTGTCCCGCTGGAAACCATTCTAGTCCCAGTCTAGTTTGGTTTCAGGATACCAGGAAGGTATTGCTCTCCTATTCATTTATTCTTTTGTTCCTATGCCAGGCTTCGATTCACGGTGGTCAGCGAACCCCCCGAGGAGTACCAGCAGGACGCGGAGTGTGTGGAAGTCGGCAGGGCCTACGTCGACTTGCAGGCATTGCTTGAGGAGGGTCACGATCTCAACTCCCAGGATATTGATGGTATGTGATGCAGCTAATAATACAACAGAACCCTAGAAACAAGTTCATTGGAATAAAAACTGAAACAGCTGAAGGAAGCAGACATGCCAACCGGTACGATTTAGTTGTATTTAGTACGATTTTTATGACTGAATACGACAGTACGATTTTCCTTTAAAAAATACGCTTTTCAAAAAAAAAAAAAAAAAAGATTATTATTTTTTTTTTTTTTAAATCTTATTTTGTGTGTGTGCCATATTCAATGGCGAAATGCCCATTCTGTTTTGTAAAGTATCCTACCAGCATCTCACATTAGCAATTTGGGGATGTTCATTGGTTCATCGAGCACACCAGTCATGACAAAATCATGCATATTCAACCAATGCTCCATAAAAAATGCTCGATGTAGGAACTGTTAGAGACATTGATCCGTTTTTTTTTTTTAAATACATTTTTTGTTGGTAAAATACAACTTTTTGGATTAAAGAATACAGTTTTTGAACTCCATTGCTCCGTAACATAAAGGTTTGCAATCAATCGCAAAATGGCAATGGCCAATCAACATCATTGTTACATGCGCTTTTTGTTCAAAAGACTGACCAGTAACCAATCAAAATTTGTCTTTCAACTTTGCGATTGATCGCAAACCTTTATGTTACAGGGCCCAGAAGTTGGCAGACCACTGGTCATGTTGAGTTTTCGTGAAAATCTGATTTTTCACTCAAAAATAAGATTTTTGAGGATATTCAGTCTGATTTTTTGTGTCAAGAGGTTGGCATCTCTGAGGAAGCATTTAGAAAAAAAAATTGCTCAAATGAAGCAAATTTTAGAAAGTAATAAATCTTTGATTAAATCATACAGACATTAGTGATTTTCTCAAAGGGTCCTAACCTTAACTGACAGGCGATTGCCCTTATGTAATGATTTGCCCTTTCTGTGCCACACACTGCTGCTCAGAGAAGGTGGCATATACAGAGTTACTAGAGACTAAAACCAGAAAGAAGAAACATACTCTATGGCAATTGTGGCTGAAAGCAGAAAAACACAAGAAAAGCGTTGAAAGTTTAAGTAAAATCTGTATGAAAGTACTTTGTTTATGGAATGAAAAGAACAGGGTAATACCTAGTGAAACCTCTGTGTGCACATTATATGTACATGATGTGGAATTTTGAGTTATTTTATGTGAAGATTGTGAAGTAATAGTGATGTTTAAGATTTAACTTTTTCACAAAAGTCCTCTCCTTTCCAACCAATGCACATTGGCTGCATAGATATTTCTAACTTCGCATAGTTTTTAGTGTATCTCTGTATTTTCTCTTCCATCATACTCTCGTCCCTACAGTCGTCAGCACTGAAGATGAGTCAACGGTGATTGCCACAATGAACGTGACGGTGGAGTGTGTTGCTGCCCTCAGGGCCATCCAGCATGAAATGTCCGCAATACAGGAGGAAGGAGAGGAAAATCTGGTCACGGATGAAGAGTTATGATCATAGGCTACTCTCTTTTTGATATATGAACGCTTGCTAGTTTTGGCATCTTTTTACCCACGCTGATACAATGCCTGGCTTTAGTTAATGAATCAAGAGTACAAACGTACAGTCAGAAGTTTGAGATATGTGGAGCGGGCGTGTTATAGTTGGCCCATATTCATTCATGCTTCAACTTGTTTTGTGTTTTGTGTTTTGATTGACTGGCCTTGGACAAAAATGTAACTGCCATACCTGAGTAATGGTTCTGTGTGATAGGAAAAACATACTCATCAACATAAAATTTACCATCAGCTTGGTTGAACCCAATTATAATGCACTTGTCATTTGAAAGACGCACCTCTTGTCCCCCGGGGATGGTGCGTCATTGTACCAATGTAAGTGATACATTTTGATACCATGACGCACATCTGAGTCAAACATATGACACCATTTCATGACGAGCCAATGACACACCTTAAGATGAGCTCAAATAAGAGTGATGGTCCCATTGACACACCAAATAACGCAACATTGTAAATTGACTTACTATTACGCACATATGGTTCAGTCTCGTGACGGACATGTGTGTCACAATTCTGGGGAACATGACGCACCATCCCCGGGGGTCAAGAGGTGCGTCTTGCAAATGATAAGTGCATAAGTATTTTTGTTATTGAATTCGAATACCATTGATGTGTGTAATTAGTACTTCAACAGGTTAGTTCAACAGGCTTAGTGTCATTAAAGAATGATGTTAGTAAACATTGTGGATTCCTCTCAGAAGGAAATCTTTATACCACAGTCCACATTGCGTACACTGGTGGCATGTTTTTAGTGTGAACACGATGCAAAATCTCTAGTTGACACGCAATGACAAGGCTAGCACCGACGAGCAACCAGTTACGTTCAATATTTAACCTTTGTTCATCAATCATGTGCACGCATGGTACAGCGGCTGGGTTGGCCAAAAAGAACTTGTTTTAGGCTGTGAGTGCTGGTTGAAATGAAAAGAAAAGCTACACAATCATATAAGAGAAAGAATGTAAAAAAAACTTTTATTTGTATTCATGCTTGAATCACCTTGATTGATAATGCTGGACAATTTTATACAAATATTGACTGTCATGAGAGACAATTTAACATTTGAGATCCACGAGGGGAGCTTTATTTTTGTCAGGGACATTATATTTTTCCGAAGCTTGTAGTTTCCCAAGAAAGAAATGTAACTCCTTAAGGGAAATTATATGTTTTGTTTTTTGAAGGAGAAAGTCAGTATCTGTTATCTTACAATGACATGTTTATATACAAAACAAAATAACTAGAAAATTGTGCTGACATTCCATTTGAATGTTAGAAGAGGCAGTGTCAGATTTTCAGAAATCTGCAAAATTTTGATGAAATCAAACTGTAAAACAGTTATGAACAGGAACAAGTTAAACAAGAGGAAACGCTGAAATTCCAACTCCATAAAGTTTGAACAATAACAGGAAAATGCTGAATATAGACTTAGTCCCTGTCTAGATGTAGTCAAACAGGATTAATTGTAAAAATTCCCCTAGCTCAACTAATACTACTACTAGTACTAGTTAGGGAATGAATACCAGAAGTGGAGGTGGTGTAGATGGGAAAGCTATATCTCATTACTTATTGATGAAAGGCATCTGATCATGCGTCTTTGTTTCAGCGCTTTGAACCCACTCGCGTCCGAGATATTTTGATCGATATTGCTCGCAAGCAGTGGTTTGTGTAGACTTTTGATGTATGCACTTCAACAGGACAATCTGGTTTATGGGTTTCATACATCTTTCCTTGTTGACTGTGTGAGTCGTTGAGTGATTCTCTACAATGATTTTTAGTCAGTTTGTCTCTGGCAAGGTACACAAATTTCTAATTTTTTTAATCAGATGCATCATAATCTCCATGAAAAATTTTTTTTAAGTCCTCTGGGAGTATTTACATCAGTTGCTGTCGATGACTTAATTTTTCAAAAATCCTCTTTCGTGACAGACCCCTTTCCTTCCTTCTTAAGTTTTACCAGAACACTGTGAAACATGTAATTTCCTTCTTCAGATTCTGGGTCATTTACGATGTCAAAACCAAATTATTTGAAACGTCTTTGCTATCCATAGAGCAGCGTTATCATCAAACACTAACTAAACAATGCACCATTGTGATTGAAAACCTCCACATAAAATGATCAAAGTATGTTTTTATTTCAATTTCACGCTGCACGATTAACTTTGAAGAGCGATTGATCACGTACGTGTAACGTCATACCTCAGGATATAACAGCGTTATATATTTCGTAGTATGGCTTATTTTACGTCATATCACAACTCTCATCCTTGTTGCGATGGTCATGTGACAGCATTTGGACAAATCGTGCATAAGTATATATAAAGGTCATGTTACATATCTTATTATTCTTTCTGTATTGAATTATATTTCAATACTCAAATGCATACATGAAGCATCCATAGATTAAAGGAAATGTACTGTTACCAGTCAAGGGCGATGTGACTTTTACTGGCACAACTGAAATATCACTGCCTATGCAGTATTCAGTTTTTGTGCACCAAAAAATTGAGTCTGTGCAGAGTTGTCAGATTAAAGGAGGGAAGGATTTAAGTTTCTGGATATGGGCAATTTCACAGGTTTGGTTAAAGTCATGTAACGTGAGTAACCAAAGCTTCTTTATTTGATTGAAAAAGAAGTTTCTGTGCTGAGGATATGATTGCGTGTCATGGAAAGGTGGACTGTTTGCTTCCTAAATAATTATTTACATAATTGATGTTGTGGCGAGAGCCACGTCATCTGCAAATCTCAGATCAGTCAGTTGTTCTCCATCTATGTTGACCCCCTTCTCCTTTCAGATGGGCCTATGAAACACTCCCTCTAAGGCTGCTGTGAATATTGTGGGTGATAGTGTCTGATGCCCCTTTCAATCCTCACTTCTTCTGAAACGTTATTTTCTGTTTGGATTCTGGCTGAAGCATCCCCGGGGTAGCATCTGTGTATAATATCTTCCAGGATAGAGATCCTTTTTCTATTCCTACAGTCCTCAATGTGCTCAACATATCTGTGTGATCAATGGAGTCGAATGCTTTCTGATAGTCGACAAATCCCAGGCAGAGGTTGAGTTGGTATTCATTTGATTTCTCAATGAGCTGGTTTTACTAATTGAAGGTGGTCAGCTGCTGTTGAAAAGCTACCTCTAAAGCCCGCTTGCTTCCTTGGTTGATTCCTGTCCAAGATTTCTTTTATCCTGTTCTGAATTACTTTGGTGAAGATTTTGTACATGTACAGAAGTAAGCTGATCGGCCGGTAGTTTTTTATGTCGGTCTTAATTGTCATCTTTTTGAGCAGGCGAATGATCTTTGCCTCTTTCCATTTGGTGGGTACCTTCATTTCTTGGAGTGTCTGATTGTACAAGTTTGTTATCTGTCTTATTGTCTCTTCCCCCACCAGGTTTAATGATCACACACACACACACACACACACACACACACACACACACACACACACACACACACACACACACACACACACATATATATACAAACACATACACCTAACACACCGTTGGCAAGAAAGACTTGGTTTTGTGTCATTTTACATGCGCATACGGTAAATATGAGTAAATATTAAGAGGAAGAGCATTCTTATAATCAATTTTCTTTCAGTATGTGTAGTATTTCATGTCTTAGAGGTACTTTTAGAGTATTCGTAACTGTATATATGATTATCTATAAACATTAACAAATTAAATCATAAACATGATTGTTTTATTGAGAAAGTTGTAAAGTCATATGTGGACATAGATACCTGTGTATGAATACAAAAAATGCATATTTTGTAGAGTTCTTAGTAAATTAAATAAGATTAAACAAAATTGTCACCTTGAAACAAAATCATTGAATTAATTGTTACGTCTTTTTATAGTACATGGTGTTCATAAAAGTGTAATTATTGTTGGTGTTTTGGAATCAACTTGACTTGAAGCTTTTTCAAGA
Source organism: Arbacia lixula (assembly GCA_963669155.1). Lineage (NCBI taxonomy): Eukaryota > Metazoa > Echinodermata > Echinoidea > Arbacioida > Arbaciidae > Arbacia > Arbacia lixula. The sequence goes on along the minus strand of OZ022581.1, from coordinate 6,317,336 downwards.
CATTGGACATCAAAATAACAGTTTGATGGGCTAATTAAGTTTGTCTAGCTTTGCCAATGTTCAGAAATCGGGAGACATGAACAATGAGGTGCAGTATAGCATCACAAGGGCTCAGCTCTATCACAGACCCAATTTTTAGGTAGTCTATATCTTGCCATAATAATAATGCTTAATCAAAAGATGCCTGATTCACATGAAAGAAGAACAGCATTCTGATACCAAAAAAAAAATGAAAAAGTGCACAATTTAAAGCGAATTCCTTCTGGTGGTATGGTACAATGTATATGTATACTTCATTAGTGAAACATATTGTGTGTGAGTTGCTGATTTATTTTGAGAGAGAAGTTGACTACTTTGCTCATGGTGTCTCTGGTTGTTTGTGATGTGTGATGTGGGTATTCCAGAAATAAAGGTAAGAATTATGATACATTTACCATAGTAAATCAAAGATGAGAGGAAGAATTATTTCCATTACATTCAAATTAAACCAGTTTGCAGTGCTAGTGAGTAACGACCTAGCCTGCGCGTGTTGCAGTCCATCTATGATTTCGTGGCGCCAATTTTCAACTAAACCTAGCTAGCTCAGTGCAGCAACCGTACTACCGTACGGTTGCTGAGCAAGTTTTTTTCCATACCATTAATGCATGAGATGGGCTTATTTCAAGCATTCTGGTGACTTGAGTAGAGACAACGTACCTCAGGGCACGGACGCGCGCACAATCGGGAAGCACTCGTTATTCCAAAGGTTTGTTATTCCGAAGGTTCGTTATTCCAAAGGTTCACTATTCTGAAGGTTCGATCGTTAGTACAAAAAACAAATAAGGTTTGTTATTCCGAAGGTTCGTAAGTCCGAGAAAGATATAAGGTGCATTATTCTGAAGGTTCGTTAGTCCAAAAAAGAAATAAGGTTCGTTATTCTGAAGGTTCGTTCCCGGGGGTTCGTTAGTCCGAAAAAGAAATAAGGTTTGTTATTCGAAGGTCCGTTATTACGAAAGATTGAAAAACATCTTAATTCGTTTTTGGATTAATGAACCTTCGGAACAACAAATCTTATCTAAATGTTCTTTGAATGTTTCCATGGTGAGAGTGTACTAATAAATACTATTTAGAAAAAAAGCAAAACTTTCGGTAACACCATGTGGTTGTATTCTTTCGGATAATTGGCCCACTTATGGGGTGAAGAAAGGAAAGGAAAGTGAAAAGTGAAAAGAGGAGAGGTGAATTTTTATATTCTATAACACTTACACAAGACTATTTTTAGCTTTAGTTTTCGGTGTTTTAAACCGAAAATAAATGGGATGGAATGGAGGTAGAAGAAGAGGGTGGATGTTGATGAAAGTTGTGAACTAGTCACAAAGTAGTGATAAAGAATAAAGAAAAGAAAAGAAAATGAGAAAAGTGTAGAAAAGTTATAGTCAGTTCTGCAACTAACTATAGGTTTCTTTAAAAATCTGAAAGAGGGAGTATCAGTCTCGACGTTTCGGGCAGTGTGCTCTGTCCGTCATCCGGAGAATAACTCGAAGAAATTAACGAGCGCGCCGGGTATTTATGCGATCCGAAGGGATCCGAAATAACCCGATAGTGTCCGAAATCAGCCAATAGGAATAGAGCGTTTCGGCGCGAATGTGCTTTTGGATTTTGCTTTTAAATATAAGCTGCTTGTTGACAAAACTTTGTCTCTGTTTAAGGTGAGCTGTTGCTTTGATCAGACCATGTTTACCAGCTGATCCCAGCCTGATCGAAGTTTCGTGAACTTGTGGAAAAGCACATCAGTAGCGCACGAAGAGGTTGGGGGCACATTTGGCTCGTCATCCCACCGATGGGTCTAAAATAGAATCCCCCATCCATAAAGGTATAGTTGTATTTTCATGTATGATAGGAATCGGGTCGGGGTGCATGGGGATGGGGTGAAGGCACCTTTTATATCAAACTCACAACTTAGGATTAATCCATGTCCCTCTAATTAATTGGCTCCAGGTTGGCCCCAAGCAAAATAGTGGAACAGCAGGGCATTGGCGTAACATAAGTGAGACAAATACGTCAAAATGTAAAGAGCGTTGATTTCCTGGCAATCCCCTAATATCATGGTATTGATAGAGTGCACTGACCTAATTCATATTTAGCCAAATCATGTTCATCTTTCTAGAAAAGTGGCAGCCAAATTTGGTACCAGTGTAAAACATGAAAGCCCAGGACGATACAGGAAATTTTGTACTGGTTTGAATATGGAAAGTGAAATGATTTCCAGTCGAAACCATTAGAAAAATACCAGTAGAGTAGATCGAGCACCAGTAGAAACCAGTAGAAATCTCTACTGGATCCAATAGAATACCAATAGAAGACAAGTAGAATACCGCTAGAAACCAGTAGAAATCTCTACTGGATCCAATAGAGATTTCTACTGTAGTACTGGTTTCTACTGGAATTTTTCTACTGGTTTGAATATGGAAAGTGAAATGATTACCAGTAGAAACCATTAGAAAAATACCCCTAGAGATTGCCAGTAGAAACCAGTAGGAATTTCTCCTGGATCCATCAGATCACCAGTAGAATACCTCCTGATTAGGAGACCAGTAGGAATAAAAATTTAGAATATTAATGTAATGTTGATTTAAATCTATATTAGGATAATCCGAAGTATGGCATATATCCCAAATGTTTTAAACTAATCCTTTTTTATACTGCACTTATTCCTTTCCTTTCCTTCACACATTTTCATATATGTAAAAGTACGGTTATACGGTACATAAGATATTGGTTACTACAACTTCATTTAAGAAGAGCATTTGTTTGTTGTTATCATTATTATCTTCACTTAAGTAGGTGACATTCACTATCCTATGTTTAAGCTTGAAATCATTAATTGGTAAAATTCGTTTTCTCTGGTTATGTGGAGGTTATCTATATAAAAGTACAAAATTATGACTCGTGAATGCATGCATGAATATTCATGAGCATCTCTCTTTCTATTAGTTTCTACTGGTCTCCAATACCAGTAGAAGTCACGAGTCTCTAATGGTTTCTACTGGTTTGACTTTGTATTTTTCACACTCCATTTCAAACCATTAGATTTCACTGATTTCTATTGGTTTCTACTGGTTTGACTTTGAATTTTTCACACTCCTTTTCAAACCATTAGATCTCACTGGTTTCTATTGGTTTCTACATAATCAATACCAGTAGAATTCACTGGTTTCTACTGGTCTCCAATACCAGGAGAATTCACTGGTCTCTAATGGCTTTTACTGGTTTGACTTTGAATTTTTCACACTCCTTTTCAAACCATTAGATCTCACTGGTTTCTATTGGTTTCTACTGGTTATCAATACCAGTAGAATTCACTGGTCTCTAATGTTTTCTACTGGTTGGACTTCGAATTTTTCACACTCCTGTTTTCAAACCATTAGATCTTACTGTTTTCTGCTGGTCTTCAATACCATTAGACCATTGCTTTCCTTCCATTAGTTTGGGTTGCATCATGACTTATTTCGAGAGGAATACTTGTTTTCCTCTAAACTGAATAGTGATATGAAATAAGTATTTTAGAAATGCAATATTAAAGTATTAAATGATTCGTTTGGCAAAAAGAAAATAAAAAAAATGCAGTAATACATTTTATACACGATGTATCTAATAATCCAAATATCCGGTGTTTTTAAAGAAAAATTACCCACTTAAAATCAATTTCAAGAAGAAATATTGCATAGAGATGTGCCAAAGGTTGTAATCTTTGCTTAATTAGAATGTGAAAAAAAATGGCCAAGCCCCCGGCCGGACTATACCGGTACCACGCATGACACTGATCTCCCCATCAGTGATGCATCATGCATGATATCCACGCGCACGCGCACTGTGTGCATCTTGTAGACTTTGCCACCAGCGCTTTTTTTAAGTATTGTGACGAAAATGTACGAAGCCCCAAACCGGACATTTTTGACAACGAAAAAAAAAAAAAATACTACGTACGTACGTAGTATTATTACGTACGTACGTAGTATTATCACATACGTACGTAGTATTATCACGTACGAAGAAGTCATGAAACTCGATCGGCATGGATCAAAAGTATATATACCTTAACCATAATATCACCGTCGTATAGCTTCATGAACCATTATTGAAAAGTAAAAAACTCTCCATGTTTTTTAAACGCCCCGACCATAGTAGACAAACTCTACATTATCTTAAGTGGTATAAGTCCTTTTATCACTTCCCCACCCAAATAATGTTCCCACGTTAATGACCACTTTCCAGAAGCCGAATTGCCCTCATTAAGGTTATAGCTGACTTTCGACTAGGGATATAGTCTGAATAACATTAAGTAATTTAGGATGACGTAGGTATAGGTCCATTTTCTGTGAAATCATCATGCATCCAAGAAACTGACCTTCTGTATGAATTTCACTATAATTATTTACTTCAAAGTTGAGACAGAAGGAGTATTTAGAGAGCTCATCAGAGAGTTCGATGCAGTACGTTATTTCCCGAGTTATTTCAGGATCGAGATTCATTCATCCGGGAGTCATCAGAGTTGTTCGAGTATTATACTACAACGTACATACCTCGAGTCCACGAGTCCTATAGCTCCTTCAAGTTCAACTCATAATTAAGCAATCTATAGAATTTATTATGTAGTCGATCCCACACACAACAACCCAACAATTGACAATCGTATGGTCCCTGCATGGACAATTTTGGACGACCCGTCGAGCAAAATTAACTCCTAGCTCGAAATCTAACGATCACTATAATTTTTTTACTGGTGAAAAATCAGAGAAAGAGAACAGACGAACAGAGAGAGAGAGAGAGAGAGAAAGAAAGAGAGAGAGAGAGAGAGAGAGAGAGAGAGAGAGAGAAAGAGCTGGAGAGGGGGGGCTTGTCTTAATACATGTATACTACGTACGTACGTGATAATACTAGTTACTACGTACGTACGTGATAATACTACGTACGTACGTGATGATACTACGTACGTACGTGATGATACTACGTACGTACGTGATGATACTACGTACGTACGTGATGATACTACGTACGTACGTGATGATACTACGTACGTACGTGATAATACTACGTACGTACGTGATAATACCACGTACGTACGTGATAATACTACGTACGTACGTAATATATATATTTTTTTTTTCGTTGTCGAAAATGTCCGGTTTGGGGCTTCGTAATTTTGCTAGGCAAGCGTGTAAAAAAAACTTTGCGCGACCGTACCTATACCCGGGGGGCATTTCATCAAAGACTTGTCGGACATTTTATCCGACAAACTGTTATAAGCTACTGAAATGCTTGCATCTTATTGGCTGAGAGTAAACTTGTCGGATAAAATATCCGACAAGTCCTTTGATGAAATGCCCCCCCGGTGGCTGGTAAATGACGTCACAATTGCGCGAAAACTTGAACTAGTTACGTCGGAGAGTTGGGCTCGAGAGTAGACTCTTGTTCTACGGAGTACTGGCTGAATAAACAACACACACAATGGATTTACGGAACAATAGTGTGATCAGAGGTAATCTTTTGCATTTCTGTAACTCACGGTGCTTTTTTCGGCGGTTTAACCCATGTTTTACAGTGTGGGTGGCGGACATGGTCTGACCGGTTATGAATGTTCACCGATGTGCCTCGTATTTGTCCCGCCCGTGTATATTTGTGTAGGGCCTAGCTGTATTTGATTAAATTTACTATTATCTGTGTAGGGCTGTCATGTCAGGATCGAGCTGAGAGTGATCATTCATGTTTAACATAGACGGTTACAGTTCACCGACCATAGTCCATATTTTTGTCGATTTTTGTTTTCAATTAGAATAGATCTAGATCACTTTTTTTTTTTTTTTTTTTGGGGGGGGGGCGCTAATGCACTTTCGTATCCCGCTAGCCCCGGGACTGCTCCCGCGCACTGCGTGAGCGGGCTGGTCGCAGTATGTATCCCGCATATATTATGCACCCCACTTTTGACTTAGGGTTCCTTGTCATGCTTGTACTTGAACTTACTTAGTTCATTTTTTTTTTGTACCATTTATTTTTTTTAAACCATGATTACTGAGACTGAGTGTCTGAGTTTGAGACTGAGTTTGATTGCAGTCTGGCAGTGGAGTGGGGTGAATATATTATTAGAGTGATATTGACTGATTTTAGTTAGAATATCTATTTGTGTACAATACATGATGTAGAGTTGAGATGTCACTGACTGTCTGACTGACATGAGTGACAGTGACACCGACAGTCTGTGTCTTTGCATCACACACAAAAACTTGCAGACATAATAGTCCATGGAGAGTGATATGACTGATTTTTTTTTTTTTTTAAGAGTTAACTTAGAGAGTGGGTCAGATGGAGGATTCCAACTGGTCTGAACTTCATTGAAGTTCAGTCTTTTCAATACGTCTTGATCGTTACGTACTTGTCTTGATCTTGACTCATGAGGCTTATCCCATAATGCTGACCTACAATGTGATGTACCCCTAAAATAAAAAAGTTTATCGTTTGATTATTACTAGTCTAGACCTGCGTACACAACAACCAGCAATGTTGATTGTATGTAGATGCAAATACAGATAGAGTAGCCTAGAGGTAAGATCTTAATTTTTGTTTAAACTTGACAGAATCATAGTGACGACAATGTGAAATACTCTTTACATAACACACAGTCAACATGAGCCTACCAGTGCATCTGGCGGATGGCATTGCTGCAGATAATCCTGGGCTCGTGAATCTACTGAAGGGCCTGTGTCAGCACTTCACTGATGATGGGACCCCAAGACATGCAGAGGAGGCCTGCAATAAGGTAGACCAACTCTATCATTACTGGATGTTTATGCGAGCTGAGATGGCTCAGCATGCATGAAATAGATAGCAAAATTAAATCTCAGACAATGTCCCCCAAAATACATTGTGAATCTTGCTGTTAAACAAAAAATCCCTGTGTACACTACAGCTCAAAGCCTATTGGCACAGGTAAAGGGAAGAAAGGGAAGGAGCTGCAGTTTTAAATCGCAATATATTTTGTCCAGTTCAGCATGAAACACGATGCTTTAGCCTAAAAAACAGTGTGTTTCATGCTGAACTGGACAAAATATACTACAGTTAAAAACTGCGGCTCCTTCCTTTTCCCTTTAGCTGTGCCAATACCTTTGAGCTGTAGTGTACATGAATTTGTATTTTTTTAGCCAAAGGGTATACAGGCTACAATCAGGGAACAATGATGCTCCAGTATTGAGAGGGAACTTCACAATCATTTGGGTAATTACAGGGTATAATTGCTAGGCAATTAATTAGACAGGAATAACCGTCTCATTCGGGGCATTCTTTAATCGAAATTTGGACTTAGCCTTGAACAGAGACTGTATATGCACAACACACGCGCATTGGCGATCTTCTACACCGTACAAGTTCAATGCTTGAGTAGAAAGTTACCCGAATAGTGGAAAGTCTATGGGAAAACCTATTTTGAGATTATCATAGCTACTTCGTCTGAAATTTTAACATCTTTCAAGCTACGATGCAACAAATCTACTTCAATCAAAATTATATCTATATTATATATTTATAAATTCTAGGACTAAGATTCCCCTAAATGTATAGAAAGGTGAAAATGAAAGACTTACTTTCAGCCGATCACACGTTTATCGCAGACATTTTCAATCTACTTGAGTCTGACATAAATTTGACAAATCAGATTGTTAGACGGGTTGATGGCTATGAATATTTAAATTGTTAATGGGTTCGACGAAAAAAAAAAAGCACACGGCAAACAAGTGGGGAAAAAATGTGCGCATGTGTGAAATAACTTATTCATATATGCATTAGCATTAGCCTATTCATATTCAAAATGGCGACCCACATCAATCGCCATACAGTGTACAGTTGTAATGTTCAGTCTCTAGATAGGGCGTTCAGAGGAGCCAGATGCAATCTCAGCGGATCCAACGTCCTACAGAGACTGATTTTTCGGTGTAGGCAATTAATGTGTTGTTTTTATACAGCTTACTCTTGATACAACGAGCATGGATATAATGAGGTTTCGTTTTAACGAGAGAAATCTCTCGGTCAGAAAAGTTTCGACATGCAAACATATGGTGCACCACATCGCTTACAACGAGCACAGTTATAACAAGATTTTGCTATGAGCTAATCATGTTGACCCCAAGACAATGAAAAACAAAACAACGAGGAAGGAAAAATCTAGGGCGAGCTGGCCGAAAGCAATCTTCTCAAAAGATTGAAAACATCGGCACCGTATGGAGCCAGACACACATCTCATGATCAATCAATTCAACAGTGCATGCTGAATTGGGGGTGTGTCTGATGAGTAGCGATTGATTGGGTTTCTTGACAAAAAGAAATTTGATCTCGGTGAAGTATATTTCACACACTAAAATAGGACAATGGAAGAATTCAAGAGATAATAAAATATTCTTCTTTAATTTAGAATACCACTGGAAATCATGATCGCGACATAAAATTAATTATAAGAATGCAGGGGCGGCTTTGATCTTCTACATGGAACCTCCTTGTTATAATTTTGGAATGACCCACAAGGAAAGTGCCAATCAAAATGTTGTCGCTATTTCGACGCAAACCAATCAGACGAGTGAGACGCTCCTCTAAATCCACCTTCCCCTCATTTTTCCGTTCGGCCTGTTGCGCCGCCCGTCCTCTCTTTTGTCCAAAAAACTAAACCGCATGTTTTCTTGTCCAGAATATAACGACAACAACTTTTTTGACCAGTTTATTTGCTGCAAAATAACACTGATTGTATCGAGAATGGTCTGTGTTCATGTCATTTAATGCAATTAGCTATTAAAACGGGAAAAATATATCGAGGGCGGATTATGTGTTGAGCAAAAATAGATCCCCTTTTCAGTTTGAAAATGCATGTTTCCAATTCCTTTTTCAGTTTGATATCGCATGTTTCCACAGAGAACACACAAGCTCATATTTGAATGTTTTTTTTATTGTTTTTTATTCTGTTTGGATACAAGGTTTTGTTAATTATATTCCCAGCAAAAATTATGAAATCTTATCAAATTACAGAATGTAAATGCTGCCAACTCAAAATCCTAATTTGGATACCCTCACATATTTTGGAAGTGGATGCTTTCTGTGTCTTAATAACCTATCCTTCTTCATAATGTGGTTTATCTAAGTGGCCTACTACTAGAAAACTTCCTGGGCTACCTACGTGAATAGCTCCTTCTTCTGTTTATTCTGCCTCCAGTTTTCGGTGGTCATGGTATGGAGTGTGGATATGTAGATTTAGGTCAGCGAGAGAGCGGGCATCAGCATGAGAGGATGGACGAGTGGTTTGGATGTGGAGCCAGTGAGGTAGGGTAGTAGTGGTGATGGTGTGCAGGCAGGGTTGTTTTGATCCATAGGGATGGTGACGACTTATTTGAGATGGCCAGGGAGGTTTCAAGTTGAACAGCAACATGGAGAGCATGGAAAGGTCTGCAGTTGGACCTGCACATAACATTGACTACAAAAAAAGAAAATTGAAGTCCACCACTATATACATGTGATGAGGACAAAAAAGAGGATATTTGTAAGTCTTTCCTTCTATTTGAGACACAAGAAAAAATGTTTGAGAGCATTTCCCAATTCAATAAATTAAAATGTTTTTTATTTCAGAATCATAACATGTGTATAAACATAAGCTGCACATATATACAACATACAGAAAATGAAAATGGAGGTTTGAGAGTGCCCCCACACATATAAGATGCACAATTGCTCACAAGAATTTAGTTAACATAATTTATTGATATATAACAACTTGTAAATATTCACAAAAAATGCACACAGTCATGCATCAACTCATTCACACATACAATTTAGAAGACATGTACAATGAAGTCATTAGGACAACTTATGTAGGTTATTCTGAATATTTAGATCAAAGTGTAGTTTTAAGTTTTTAATTGCAATGCCTCTTTTTGCAGGTGAGGGAGGAACTGGAGAAGGCGCGAGGGAACTACCTCCAGTATCACATTCTGCACAATGAGCTACAAGAGCTCCTCACCGAGCAGAGCATTGCTGCTCAAGAAGTATCTTCAGACTACAAGACTGCTCAGGTTGGTCCAATCCGGTGGCTGGAGGGAAGGGGAAGGACTCAAGGGAGGGAAGGAGGGCATGGGGGAGGGGGTAGGGGGAGGGGGGACCATGGTATACAGGATGGGTGGATTGCTCGGAATAAGTACACATCAGATTACAGTATGTCTTCCTAGTTGAAACTGTTTGGTTTAAAGGAATAAGTTCAACCTGGAGGGCGTTTCATGAACGTTGTCAGTGCTGACAACTTCAGTGAAATCATCGGTTTTGATTGGCTGAGAGGCACTAGCCTCTGACTGTTACTATGGTAACTGTCGGAGAAAGACAGCTTGTCAGACGAAAAATGTTCATGAAACGCCCTCCTGAAATTATGTGTTTCAATAAAAGCAGACAGTTTTCACAGATGAAATTAACATATTAGTGGATGTTCGGTGAAAATCGGTCAAAGGAAAAGAAAGTTGTTAGATTTTAAAGTTTTTATTTTGTGATGTCATGTGCGAGGTGCTCTCCCATATGTTGTGTACAGAATAATTCCATAAAGGTATGTGTGTAAAAACATATTTAAAATAACCTATCAAATGCACAGGTAAAAGGGTACATATCTTTTTGAAAAAAGTCTCTTTCGAAAAAATTTTACACAACATAATGGGAGAGCACCTCGCATGTGATGTCACAAAATCAAAACTCTAAAAGATAACTTTCTTATCCTTTGACCGATTTTCGTCAAACTTCCACTAATATGTTTCTTTCATGTGTCTGCTTTTATTGACACCAAATAGTTTCCGGGTGAACAATCCCTTTAATAGAGTATGATGGTTTGTAGGAAATTGAAGGGAAGGGGGGAAGGCAGGGGGCCATGGTGAATTGCTAGGAACAAGTACAGATCAGACAACAGCATGTCTTTCTGGTTGAAACTGTACGGTTTAATAGAGTAGGATGGTTTGGATGAAAGGGAAGGGAGGTTGGGAGTTGTTGACGCAGACTTTCTTGATAGGATAGAGAAGGATGGGTTGGTTCGACTTAGTGGTAAAATGTTTATATTTGAAACACACATTTTGTATAAAAAGAGCAGTTTCAGAAGCAGATGAGTTATAATTTGAACAAAATGAGACAAGAAATACAAAACACAAGAAATTTGTGGAAGTTGAGCTTCTCAAATCAGCAACACATATGTTTTGACATATCCAAGCAGAAATGCACATGTACATTTCACTTATCTAGATACTAAATATTTAGCACCAAATTATTTCTCACCCTCTTACAAGTTGTCCTGTAGGCCTTGATCAGTCAACTCAGCTTGTATGTTGCCAAGAATATATGCCAACATTTGAATTTCTGATGTTACAGGACTGTTATCGCTTCCAGTTCTATTTCAACTTTGGATTTTTCTTCATTCTCTGAAATGTGTATGACTTCCAGTTCTATGAGGCCCTGCAGAAGTGCCTTGCTGTGGCAGAGGGGTGTGATTACCTGTCTGAGAGGGAGATGGGAGGGGAAGAAGGGGTAAGCTTGACCCTCCTGGGATTGACCAAGGACAAGCTCTGTACCCAGAGCCATCAGAAGAAGGTGAGGAGTTCATCCTGAACTTTGATATTGATTTTTATGGAAAAATACCCCTATGCTTGAACTTTAAAATATGAATAATTTTATGGGATCCAATGCAAATTTTGATCAGTCTTTAGTCCTAATCTGTTGTAAAGGAGTACAATGGGCAAAAAGCATCAGCTAAACACAACAAAAAAGTAAGTCCCCCCTAAGCAAAAAAGCATAACTTTTTACCTCAGAGGTTTTGAGCAACAAAACTTGGCAGGAGGGTAATTTAGGGATTCTGTGTTATGAATTCGTAACGAATTCCATTTCTGGTGCATAATTTACATCCTTTCAGTGTTTTTCATCCACCTCTCGACGCACTAACACCTATCCTGACACTTAACCCATTGTTCTGGTAGAGTGAGCACCGTTCAAAAAATACTCATCCCTCTAATTTTGAAACTTTTAAAAACCCTTTATTTTTGGTGAAAAAAATAAAACTCTTGATATTTTGACAAAAATGTAACATGATCTGTTATGAGAACATAAGAAATCATTTTTGTGTCATGGTTGAGTGAATACACTTTAAAAATCACACAAGAAATGGCAAAATGTACTGTTAAACGGCATAGACAAACACCCTTGTGACTTTTGAAACGTCACATTTTTGCCTTTAACGTTTGCTTACTCATGCACGACTGGACGGATCAACGTCATTTTTGCATCAAAGTAAGCCAATAAATGTAGCAATGCCCCGGCCACGATATTTTGTCCATAACCTCCTGGTCAAAAAGTTATGCGGTTAAGAAAAAGGGGGAAGTTACTTTTTTTATTGCAGAATACCAGGTAAATTCTTTGCCTTGCTCGTACGAGCGTATCGGTAAGTGTATTGTTTATGTGTTGCATTCTCTGCTTGTCTTATATGCCCACACTTAAGTGATATTAAACCATATTTCATGACGCAAGAAAATTTGGCTCCTAATATGATGAACATACATGTAAGATCCCAGTTTGTAAATTTCATTACAATAAAACAATTATTGTTTTTATTGTGATGACACTATATGAGCTGTGAGTCCATTGTTATTTTTATGCCTCCGCCACGAAGTGGCCGGAGGCATTATGTTTTCGGGTTGTCCGTCCGTCCGTCCCGAAACCATTTAGGCAATATCTTGAGAACCGTTCAGCAGATTTGGTTCAAACTTGCTACATGTATGTATTGCATGAAACTAATGAAGTGTGTAAAATTGGGGTCAAATCTGATAGAGGTCAAAGGTCAATGAAATTTGTGAAAATTTGCCAAAAATTGACCTTTTTTACAATAAATCCAAATCCAAGGATGCAATTCTCATTAAACATGGTACAAAGATAGATCACTACTTAGGGATAGACTGGTGACATTTTTGGTAAAATTCCTGAAAGTTCAGAGGTCAAAGGTCAATGAACTTTGCCAAAATTGGCTATAAATTGCCTCAAAACTTTAAATTGTTCACAATAAATCCAAATCCAATGGTGCAATTCCAACCAAACATAGTGAAACGATGAATCACTACTTGGGGGTTGACTGGTGACATTGTTGGTGAAATTGCTGGAAGATCAGAGGTCAAAGGTCAATGAATTTTGCAAAAATTTATATTTTTCACAATAAACCCAAATCCAAAGCCAATGGCGAAATTCTAACCAAACATGGTACAGAGATGTATCACTTCATGGAGTTAGACTGGTGAACGTTTGGGTAAAACTCCTGAGAGTTCAAAGGTCATTGAACTTTTGCCAAAAATTGGCTAAAAATTGCCCCCAAAGTGATAATTTTCAAAATATATCCAAATCCAATGGTGCAATACCAACCAAACATGGTTCAAAGATGGATCACTACTTGGGGGTAGACTGATGACATTTTTGGTGAAATTTCTCAAAGGTCAGAGATCAAAGGTCAATGAACTTTGCCAAAATTGGCTAAAATTGCCCCCAAATAGATATTGAATCCAATACTAGTTATTCAATTTAAACAAACATAGTACAGAGATGTATCACGTCATGGAGGTAGACTGGTGAAGTTTGGGTAAAATTCCTGAAAGGTCAAAGGTCAATGAACTTCATCCAAAATTGGCTAATTTTAAACAAACTTGATACAAGGATGGATTTAGACAGACTGGTTAGATTGGAAGTCAAAGAAGTAAGAGGTCAAAAGTCAAAGAACATTGCCAAACTTGGCTAAACTTGGAAAAACAGAATGTGATATTTTCATTTCACATAGGAGCAATGGTACATTGTCCACCAAACATACACATTTTCTGAGAATAGTTTATGTTTCTCTTTTGGGAATATTCCCTCAAATCCTGTTGAGAAGTAGAAATGAGTTCCTGGGTAATTTATTGGTAGGTCCTGAAGTGTGTTACTATGCTTTTCAAAACCTGTTAAATATATATGTCTCTTTTCATTCTGCAAGACAATGAATGATATCAGAAAATGTTGATCTGAATTTGCTTGCCAGATGGTGTCCATCTTGCAGCCTCAGCTGATCCCACTTCTAGAGGAGCGACTAAGGAAGAAATGTGAGGAGATTCAGTCCTTCCATGACCCAGAATCTAGTACAGCCACAGGTAGGATCCACTGAGCAAAAATGCACAGGGCCTCAGGATGATTAAGTCATCACAAGGACTGGAGAGCCCCTATGAAAGCTGGATTGTTCTTTTCAGATGGCTGGAAGGAATTGGGAGGAAACTTTGGATTCCGTGGCAGTACACCGGTCCATCCACACACATCCACAACAGCTGTTGAATATCCTACATGTACACCAGAAAACTATATGTTGCATTTTGTGACATAATGTACCTAATTGATTACATAGTTTGTAACATAATTTACTTCAATTTTGGTCTGAAAGTGTTACATTTATTGCTTGTGTTGTTGTTCCCACCGAATACATTTTTGTTGGTGATGTTGCCACTTATGTAAGTTTTTTGTCTCGCCTGAACAAAGTTCGGCAGAGACCTAGTGATCACTTTTCATGTTAGTCTGTTAGTCTGTTGGTCTGTTACAAAAATTTTTAAGTTTTTGTTTAACCTGCTCTCATTTCTATAGTTCTGCATCAATTGTCATCAAACTTGGCACAAATGATCCTTGGGTAATACCACATATGTCGGCATGAGGATGATGGAGTCAAAGGTCATCTAGGGATCAAAAGGTCAAATTATATGAGGCCGTGTGCATCATTTTTCTCAAAGTTTTCGTTTGACTTGCTCTCATTTCTTTATTTCTGCATCAATTGTGATCACACTTGGGACAAATGATCCTTGGATAATACCACATTTGGCTTCATGAGGCTGATGGGATCAAAGGTCATCTAGGGGTCAAAAGGTCAAATGATATGAGGCCATGTGCATCATTTTCTCTCAAGTTTTTGTTTGACTTGCTTTCATTTCTTTATTTCTGTATCAATTGTGATCTCACTTGGTACAAATGATCCTTGGCTAATATCACATGTTTCTCTTCATGAGGCTGATGGAGACAAAGGTCATCTAGGAGTCAAAAGGTTTGAACAAAATATTTGAAAAAAAAACTTAGCACTGTTTATTGATTGTGAGACTCGTGGTTCGCGAACCACCTTCTTCATTCTTGTATTTTATTTTCT
>OZ022581.1:6096900-6301916 GCA_963669155.1 Arbacia lixula | reverse complement strand
TAGTGGGATACCCTGGTCCCCTATTATACACGTATGGCAATGCCCGTATAATATGGGTTATGATATGGGTGCCTCAAACCGGCCCCCTTGCTTCTTTCGAATATTTTCATACCTTGATGAATAGGTAAAATACTGACATTTCACCCACGAATTGGCAATATTATGCTCTTTAAAAAAATATTTTTGTCTGAGAGGGAGATGGGAGGGGAAGAAGGGGTAAGCTTGACCCTCCTGGGATTGACCAAGGACAAGCTCTGTACCCAGAGCCATCAGAAGAAGGTGAGGAGTTCATCCTGAACTTTGATATTGATTTTTATGGAAAAATACCCCTATGCTTGAACTTTAAAATATGAATAATTTTATGGGATCCAATGCAAATTTTGATCAGTCTTTAGTCCTAATCTGTTGTAAAGGAGTACAATGGGCAAAAAGCATCAGCTAAACACAACAAAAAAGTAAGTCCCCCCTAAGCAAAAAAAGCATAACTTTTTACCTCAGAGGTTTTGAGCAACAAAACTTGGCAGGAGGGTAATTTAGGGATTCTGTGTTATGAATTCGTAACGAATTCCATTTCTGGTGCATAATTTACATCCTTTCAGTGTTTTTCATCCACCTCTCGACGCACTAACACCTATCCTGACACTTAACCCATTGTTCTGGTAGAGTGAGCACCGTTCAAAAAATACTCATCCCTCTAATTTTGAAACTTTTAAAAACCCTTTATTTTTGGTGAAAAAAATAAAACTCTTGATATTTTGACAAAAATGTAACATGATCTGTTATGAGAACATAAGAAATCATTTTTGTGTCATGGTTGAGTGAATACACTTTAAAAATCACACAAGAAATGGCAAAATGTACTGTTAAACGGCATAGACAAACACCCTTGTGACTTTTGAAACGTCACATTTTTGCCTTTAACGTTTGCTTACTCATGCACGACTGGACGGATCAACGTCATTTTTTGCATCAAAGTAAGCCAATAAATGTAGCAATGCCCCGGCCACGATATTTTGTCCATAACCTCCTGGTCAAAAAGTTATGCGGTTAAGAAAAAGGGGGAAGTTACTTTTTTTATTGCAGAATACCAGGTAAATTCTTTGCCTTGCTCGTACGAGCGTATCGGTAAGTGTATTGTTTATGTGTTGCATTCTCTGCTTGTCTTATATGCCCACACTTAAGTGATATTAAACCATATTTCATGACGCAAGAAAATTTGGCTCCTAATATGATGAACATACATGTAAGATCCCAGTTTGTAAATTTCATTACAATAAAACAATTATTGTTTTTATTGTGATGACACTATATGAGCTGTGAGTCCATTGTTATTTTTATGCCTCCGCCACGAAGTGGCCGGAGGGCATTATGTTTTCGGGTTGTCCGTCCGTCCGTCCCGAAACCATTTAGGCAATATCTTGAGAACCGTTCAGCAGATTTGGTTCAAACTTGCTACATGTATGTATTGCATGAAACTAATGAAGTGTGTAAAATTGGGGTCAAATCTGATAGAGGTCAAAGGTCAATGAAATTTGTGAAAATTTGCCAAAAATTGACCTTTTTTACAATAAATCCAAATCCAAGGATGCAATTCTCATTAAACATGGTACAAAGATAGATCACTACTTAGGGATAGACTGGTGACATTTTTGGTAAAATTCCTGAAAGTTCAGAGGTCAAAGGTCAATGAACTTTGCCAAAATTGGCTATAAATTGCCTCAAAACTTTAAATTGTTCACAATAAATCCAAATCCAATGGTGCAATTCCAACCAAACATAGTGAAACGATGAATCACTACTTGGGGGTTGACTGGTGACATTGTTGGTGAAATTGCTGGAAGATCAGAGGTCAAAGGTCAATGAATTTTGCAAAAATTTATATTTTTCACAATAAACCCAAATCCAAAGCCAATGGCGAAATTCTAACCAAACATGGTACAGAGATGTATCACTTCATGGAGTTAGACTGGTGAACGTTTGGGTAAAACTCCTGAGAGTTCAAAGGTCATTGAACTTTTGCCAAAAATTGGCTAAAAATTGCCCCCAAAGTGATAATTTTCAAAATATATCCAAATCCAATGGTGCAATACCAACCAAACATGGTTCAAAGATGGATCACTACTTGGGGGTAGACTGATGACATTTTTGGTGAAATTTCTCAAAGGTCAGAGATCAAAGGTCAATGAACTTTGCCAAAATTGGCTAAAATTGCCCCCAAATAGATATTGAATCCAATACTAGTTATTCAATTTAAACAAACATAGTACAGAGATGTATCACGTCATGGAGGTAGACTGGTGAAGTTTGGGTAAAATTCCTGAAAGGTCAAAGGTCAATGAACTTCATCCAAAATTGGCTAATTTTAAACAAACTTGATACAAGGATGGATTTAGACAGACTGGTTAGATTGGAAGTCAAAGAAGTAAGAGGTCAAAAGTCAAAGAACATTGCCAAACTTGGCTAAACTTGGAAAAACAGAATGTGATATTTTCATTTCACATAGGAGCAATGGTACATTGTCCACCAAACATACACATTTTCTGAGAATAGTTTATGTTTCTCTTTTGGGAATATTCCCTCAAATCCTGTTGAGAAGTAGAAATGAGTTCCTGGGTAATTTATTGGTAGGTCCTGAAGTGTGTTACTATGCTTTTCAAAACCTGTTAAATATATATGTCTCTTTTCATTCTGCAAGACAATGAATGATATCAGAAAATGTTGATCTGAATTTGCTTGCCAGATGGTGTCCATCTTGCAGCCTCAGCTGATCCCACTTCTAGAGGAGCGACTAAGGAAGAAATGTGAGGAGATTCAGTCCTTCCATGACCCAGAATCTAGTACAGCCACAGGTAGGATCCACTGAGCAAAAATGCACAGGGCCTCAGGATGATTAAGTCATCACAAGGACTGGAGAGCCCCTATGAAAGCTGGATTGTTCTTTTCAGATGGCTGGAAGGAATTGGGAGGAAACTTTGGATTCCGTGGCAGTACACCGGTCCATCCACACACATCCACAACAGCTGTTGAATATCCTACATGTACACCAGAAAACTATATGTTGCATTTTGTGACATAATGTACCTAATTGATTACATAGTTTGTAACATAATTTACTTCAATTTTGGTCTGAAAGTGTTACATTTATTGCTTGTGTTGTTGTTCCCACCGAATACATTTTTGTTGGTGATGTTGCCACTTATGTAAGTTTTTTGTCTCGCCTGAACAAAGTTCGGCAGAGACCTAGTGATCACTTTTCATGTTAGTCTGTTAGTCTGTTGGTCTGTTACAAAAATTTTTAAGTTTTTGTTTAACCTGCTCTCATTTCTATAGTTCTGCATCAATTGTCATCAAACTTGGCACAAATGATCCTTGGGTAATACCACATATGTCGGCATGAGGATGATGGAGTCAAAGGTCATCTAGGGATCAAAAGGTCAAATTATATGAGGCCGTGTGCATCATTTTTCTCAAAGTTTTCGTTTGACTTGCTCTCATTTCTTTATTTCTGCATCAATTGTGATCACACTTGGGACAAATGATCCTTGGATAATACCACATTTGGCTTCATGAGGCTGATGGGATCAAAGGTCATCTAGGGGTCAAAAGGTCAAATGATATGAGGCCATGTGCATCATTTTCTCTCAAGTTTTTGTTTGACTTGCTTTCATTTCTTTATTTCTGTATCAATTGTGATCTCACTTGGTACAAATGATCCTTGGCTAATATCACATGTTTCTCTTCATGAGGCTGATGGAGACAAAGGTCATCTAGGAGTCAAAAGGTTTGAACAAAATATTTGAAAAAAAAACTTAGCACTGTTTATTGATTGTGAGACTCGTGGTTCGCGAACCACCTTCTTCATTCTTGTATTTTATTTTCTTACTCCTTCTATCTCTCTTTTCTCTCCCCCCCCCCTCCTCTTCCCTCTCCTCCCCCCCCCCCCCCCCCCCCCCTCTATCTCTCTCTCTCTGGCTCTCTGTCTTTCATTTTTCGCACCATACCAGGGGGAGAACTGACCTTTGCCAAAGCTACCCAGCTGCCTGACGTTCTGCGCAGTGAGAAGACAAAACTAGAAGAGGAGAAAAAGCAGCTAAGATTGGCCAGACTCCTGAGGAACAAACAGTGTTGGCAGTACTACCAGGTAGCATGTCAGAATGAGTGTACATCAATTTGAATCTGCCAAAAATATGTACGAGAAACATGTGTAAAATTTTATTGCAATAGTGAGAAAGGAAGATGTAGGAGGCAGGAGGGTGCGAGAGGGGGGGGGGGTGGGTGGAGGAGAGGGGTAGGAGAAAGAGGAGGAGGTGGAAAGAAAGTTGTAAAGAGAATGGGAAAGAAAGATAGAAAAGACAAACTTAGTCTGCAGAATAAAACAACCTCTACATGTATGTGAATGTATTGATGTCCATAAAGTCCAAACAAATGCATGTAATATTTATATATTTAGAGAGATAGCAACTTTGGAAAGGGATTTGAGAGGTAAAGACAGAGAAGGAATAACATGAAGGAGAAATGAGTATAGTAAGAATTGAACAAGAAAAATAAAGCGAAACAGATTTTCGTTAAATATTGTTGTAGTTCTTCTTTGAAAGAAAAATTAATATCAACTGAACAGGAAAAAAAAATTATTAAATATAATTTAGTTGCACTCCTTCCTTGAAATGGAAAGAGAAAGAGGAAATTGAAAGCTCATTGCAAATGTATGCAAATTGGAAACCCGATATGTGATTTCAGACTCTGAGGGAGGCCTTGGGGATGCTGGAGCAGCTGATCACCAATCACCGGCTCCGCCTACAGGCAGATAGCAACAGCATCACCACTGACTGGCTGGGGGCTCGCTGCCAGGCTATGTACCTCAAAGTCAGGTAACATAGACAAGCCAATAGGCACTCTGGCCTTCATCAAAAACTACCAACGACAAGGCTCATGCAAGCCTTCAATACTGGATGAGCCAATATATTTCCATACAACTATTTTTGCGGAGGATGGCATCACAGCCTCTTTTGCAAAATGGCTAAGTCAGAGTTGCCAACCGTTACAAAAAATTTGTATTTGTTACGAAGATCGAAAGAGAATACAAAAGTAAAAAAGCGCATTCAAAGAGTACGAATTCACGGCAAAATGAAATAATAAGAACGTCTCTGATTACCGACAAAATGAAGCAGTGGGGAAGCTCAGGGTCAATTTCCTTTCTTTTTCTTTATTCTTGGGCTGGGAATTAACCTCGCTATAGCCGAACTCCCTATATGAAAACAGAATACACGGAGGTTTATGGAAGAAAAATGTCCTTGTAGTCCAGGCATTTTGTGAAAAAAAAGGGGTCAACCTCCCACTAATTGCAACAGAAAGTCTGTCAAGTGTTTTGGACTCAGAAAAATGTCCTCTATAACATATCAAAACTCTTAAGGAATCTAGGTGGTGGAAAGTTCCGTGGCGGCCATTTTTCAAAATGGCCGCCATAAATCTGATATTTCCCTATGAATCTGTTTCTAAATAGCGTAGAACTTTGATTTTCAGTGCTGAACATACATTTTCAGGGACAAGGAATCAAATAAAACACATTTCGGTATGCTGAACTTAGCACAAAATGCCGAAATGGCAGCCATTTTTCAAAATGGCCGCCAAAAACACATATTTTCCTATATCTCCGCTTCTAAGTGGAATGGAGATTTGATGTAAAGTGCTAAACATACGTTTTCAGTGACAAGGAATCAAATGAAACACATTTCGGTATGCTAAAACTGGCTACAAAGCCAAAATGGCAGCCATTTTCCAAAATGGCTGCCATAAAACTTACATTTTCCGGAATCATCGCTTACAAACATGACAAATAACACAGAGATTTGATTTTAAGTGCTAGACGTACATTTTATAGGGCCAGGAATCCAATAAAATACATCTAATAAGCTAAACCTGACTTATTGAAATACATTTCAATAAGCCAAACCTGACTAATCCAATTATTGCATTTATTGAAATGTGTGTCATTGGATTCCTGGCCCCAGAAAATGTATGTTTAGCACGAGAAATTGAGTCACTTCGTCATTAAACAGCGGAATTATATTGGGAAATATCAGGTTTATTGGGCGGTTATTTGGGATAATGGATGCCATTTACGCTTTTTAGTCAGGTTTGGCTTATTGAAATGTGTTTCACTGGTTTCGTGGTCCCAGAAAATGTATATTCAGCACTAAAAATCACATCCCTGAGTAATCAAGAAGCGATGAAATTGAGAAATATCAGGTTTATATGGTGGCCACTTTGGGAAATCGATGCTGTTTCAGCTTTTTGGCCAGGTATAGCTTATCAGAATGTGCTTCATTGGATTCCTGTCCCCTAAGAATGTATATTTAGCACTGAAAACAAAAGCCCTAAGTCATTTAGAATCAGAGATATGGTGAAATATCTGGGTTTTGGCGGCCATTTTGGAAAATTAATGGCTACCAATTAGGCTTTTTATTCAAGTTTACCTCCTTGAAATGTGTTTCATGGCCCCAGAAAATTTATTTAGCACTGAAAATCAAAGCCCTAAGTAATTCAGAAGCAGTGATATTGGGAAATATCAGGGTTGTATGGTGGCTTTTTTGGAAAATGGATGCCATTTAAGCTTTTTGGCCAGGTATTATTAAAAATTTTTCATTGGATTCCTGGCCACAGAAGATGTATACTTAGCCATGAAAATCAAAGCCCTAAGTCATTTAGAAATGGAGATATTGGGAAATATCAGGTTTATATGGTGTTGTTTCAGCTTTTTGGCCAGGTTTAGCTTATTGAAATGTGTTTCAGTGGATTCCTGGCCCCCAAAAATCTATACTTCGCACTGAAAATCAAAGCTCTTTGTCTATGCAACATATTTCAGAATCTTCCATCAGATATTTGGGGAACATTTGGCGCAAGTTTTAAAAAAGTTGAAGGGGGTTGGGTTATAAATTGTCTAATAATGAGTTGATTTGACGTTGATTGACCGGCATTGTAGTTATGATTATGATTTATACCATCGAATCGAAGTGCTAATAACAGGTCACCGTCAGACCCACATACAATCGGGCAAACCTAGAATCTTCTAGACTGCAACTACTCTGGTTTGCAGAACCTAATAATACTACATTATTACTACCTTTGAACGGATGCATGCCTGTTACCTATAATAGGGCTACTCGTAACATTCAGCTTTAGGCCAGTCTACTATGTTTACTACTACCGCACCAAACCACTTCTACGCTTACCAACAATATAGCATACTTATGTAGCAATCTGGCAGCAAATCTCACTTGTGTCACAAGCACGATGACATCTGGATTTGGCTGCCTTTTGGGCTTATTTGTCAGATTTAGCTTATTAGAATGTATATATTGGATTAGTCAGGTTTAGCTTATTGAAATGTATTTCAACGGATTCCTCGCCCCATAAAATATATGTCTTGCACTTCACATCAAATCTCTATGCCACCGAGAAGTAAAATGGCTGCCATTTTGGCGTTGTGGCCAGGTTTATACCCAAATGTGTTTCATCTGATTCCTTGTCACTGAAAAAGTATGTTTAGCACTTCATATCAAATCTCCATGCCACTTAGAAGCAGAGATATCGGAAAATATCTGTTTATGGCAGCCATTTTGGAAAATGGCCGCCATTTCGGCATTTTCTGCCAGGTTCAGCATACTGAAATGTATTCTATTTGACTCCTTGTCACTGAAAAAGTATGTTTAGCACTTCACATCAAATCTCCATGCCACTTAGAAGCGGAGATATCGGAAAATATCTGTTTATGGCGGCCATTTTCCAAAATGGCGTCATTTAGCCATTTTGTGCCAGTTTCTGCATAATGAAATGTATTTTATTTGATTCTTTGTCCCTGAAAATGTATGTTTAGCACTTAAAATCAAAGATCTATTTCATTTAGAAACAGAGATATAGGGAAATATCAGATTTATGGCGGCCATTTTGAAAAATGGCCGCCATGGAACTTTCCACCATCAGGATTCCTTAAGAGTTTTGATATGTTATAGAGGACATTTTTCTGGGTATAAAACAGTTGACAGACTTTCTGTTGCAATTAGTGGGAGGTCATATCAAATAATGCCTGGACTATTGTAATAACAGGGTTCTCTATACCCGTGCTCGTTATGACAGGGTTGGCCTGTACGCGTACCGGAGCGCCTTTCGCAATACCGCAAAAAAAAACGACTGGCCTCTTTTAAAAATACAAATTTTGAAGGAAAAATACTAATTTTGAAGGAGCAGAATACTAATTTTGACTATGATTCTGACTTAGCAAAATACTTCGGTAAACTACAATATTTTGGCTAAGTTTACTACCCTAAGTATAAGTCAGATAGATAACAGACTTAATCCAATCATTTTGAGAGAGTAATGTTCTATCTAGCTTTAAATTTGTGAATCAACAAGAGTTTTTCCTCCTCAGAGTAGTTTGTTTTCCTCTCCATGATAGTAAGCAAATAATGAACGTTGGTGAGGGTGATGGAACGAACTATCACTTCCAAGGCGATCTGGATGTAGCTATCTTTCCAAAGCGTATCTGAGGAAAGATAGCGTATACATTCAGATCACCGAGGAAGTGGTAGTTCGTCTCATTGCCTGAAACCAAAAGTTGATTATTTGGTTTAAATTCCACATCTGATACCAACAATCTATACAAAAAAATGACAATTTAACATACAAATGCGTTCGGGTCGGTGCGGTTATGTAATCATACCTTTTGGTTTCTTCCTTGGCACTACTGCGCACGCTCTCTACCTGGTGACAAAATGTGTTGCAGTACGCGATACATTTTTTCCAGCTGCTGTTTTGTGTTTGAGCGGAAAATCATTGAGCGCCCTAGGGGAGCTCTCGCGGTGTTGTGGCCGAGGCGCAACTTGAATTTCTGTTGATTTGCCCAAGCCGCAGGAAATTTTTTTAATAAATGAATCGGGCTCCTACGTTCAGAGCTTAGAGCAATATCTGAAACCAACTATCTATACAAAGAAATGACAATTTGACGTACAAAGCGTTCGGGTCGGTGCTACTACTGAGAATCCAACGTTAGGCCTATTGTTGAATCTAACTTTTAGACCATATTCTGTTTATTGGAGGGGGGGGGCTATGAACAACATTACGGTATGGATTAAGTTCACTTACCTGAATCATGTTGCTGATGATGCATGCAAATGTCGTGAAGAGACGTCAATCATAGTTCACAAGTTCACAAGCAAAACAATTCCGCACAGGCTTAGCATTATACGCTAACATTGCTAGGCCTGGTCTTACGTTTACTCTAACGCTAGTAACGTTAGTTTAATTATATTCAACATGGTAAGAATGTTGCTATATGATTGGTCAAGAGTTTATATGAATTATGGAAGGTATTCTCGGAGGATCTATTTTCTCACCGATACCGCACAGGTAAGCGAATTTCGATTAGTTCTTGCTTTGCCGTCAAAATCTTACGAATTAGCTTCGCTATGGCATAGTCTTCGTTGGAATTTGTAGAGTCTATATCGCAACGTGCACAAAGTCAATTTGCTTCCGGGTTTCGGAGCGTCGCGTGAATATGAAACCAAAAAGTAGCCGCACCGACCCGAACGCTTTTGTACGTTAAATTGTCATTTGTTGTATAGATTGTTGGTATCAGATGTGGAATATAAAGCAAATAAAAAACTTTTGGTTTCAGGCAATGAGACGAACTATCACTTCCTCTGCGATCTGAGTGTATACGCATAGGCTACGTACGTACATGTGTGTACATACGTACCCGCGTTATTTACAACCACAAATTTGTAATTACCGCCCACCGCTTCGAGCTAAAACTGATAGTCCGAGTGTAACGCACTTTTATTTCGCGCGTACTCAAAATATTAATCAGGCATTAGGACTGTGAGAAGTGAAGAGATCAGCGAAACCAAAAAGTACTATCACCTAGAGTGTAACGAACTTTTCTTCTCAGGTGATCTGATGGAAAAAACTACGCTTCATCACATGATCAACTCTTGACCAATCATATAGAAACATTCTTAGTATGTGGAATATAAATATTAATACAGGTGAAATATCTTTGTATGTGCTGTCTGGCAATTTTGTTACAATACATAAATTCCCTTAGACGATGAAAAAAGTTTGTTAAGAAATGCAAATGGAGTTGACCACTTTATTGACACGTGTTTCAAAACATGTACAGTATCAGTAGATAACTGTACAGATGCTGATTCTAAGTTTAATGAGACATACTTGTGGACAAGTATAAGGTGGTCTGCATTGGCAAATACATGCACAGGCATGGGCTGGTAAATGCACGGTGACACCATGGACCTTCCATGGTGACACCATCTATTTATTAGAAATCAGAGGCACGCTCAAAAATGTTCTTACCGCACCTACAACATACTAACATTTCAGAGACTTGCCTAAATGGTCACATAATCCACCTAAATATAATAGGCATGTTAGACAAAAGGGCGAGAGAAAAAAATTGGGAAAGAAAATCTCAAAGAGAATGACAAAGTGAGGGATAGAACAGAAGAAGGTGACAAAATAAACATTGCAAAAGGAATACAAAAATTTACCCTACCCACTCCAGGTATCGAACCGCGGGCCTCAAGATTTTATAAAACAGCGCCTTACCCATTGAGCCACAAATCTTCCGATTCACTTAACACGTAATGCCCAGTAGGGGCTAGAATGACTTAGAAATCGATATTCAAGCTGACATGTCACCATGATCCCGACATCTGATTAAAAAATTGAGACGACTTTCCCGAAAGCTAGTAGACTCAGCTACAACATACTAAAATTTCAGAGTAACAGAATTGAACATAAGCGAGATACAGCTCTTTAAAGGTCGTCATGTCATTTCATAAATACCCCTTCCATTGATATAACACGTACAGACGTCCGATTTTGACATTAATGTTGATAATCAAATTTATACCATGAAGATGAAATCTTCTTTAAAAATTGAGGCTAGTCCTTCATAGAACAATGTCTCAGCTACCACATACTGAAATTTGGGACAAAAGTGATTTTGGATTACTGAGATACGCAAAAACGGGTAAAAAAGTACATGACGTCATACATGAAAATTCATTTTTTTTTATTTATATGGCAATATGATGACGTCTCGATGTATTTAACAACCAAATGATACATGAAATAGCATCTACACTTCACACTCTTTTAAAATATATAAAAAAAATTGGGGGTCACCAGCCATTCTGAGGAGCTACGGCCGATTGAAGGTAGTCATGTTTTTTGCACACAAACACGTATCGTCACACGCACGGACTTAAAACTTTGACGCACCCGCATGACCTCGTCAGAAACATGAATCCAGAGAAAAAAATGTTTTTCCGATGTTCCGTTGGCTTAACGCACGAAAAAACGCGCATACGCGCAGAAATTTTTAAAATGCTAGGATTGGCCTGAAACATATGCAAAACAATTTTGAGATGATTTTGAGCATTTTTTCATTTTGTGTGCGCGTTAATGCACTAACATACGCATACGTGCACATGTTTTTTCATTGAAATTAATTGCCTTATCATTCATTTTATACATGCCAAATTTCATTACAGAGAGATGACTAGTTTTAGAGCTACATGAAATAATATATTTTCATTAAATTGCTCGTGCATGACGTCATGATTATGTAATGACCTTGAAATCCAGGAATTGATCTGTTCACATATATCCCTATACATGATGAACATTTGATAAAACATGGCATATGCATTGCTAAGATCCAAGTGACACAAAAACAAAGTGCCATGGAATAAAAATAGATAAATAATAAAGAAAATTCTAACAAAATTATGAGGTGATCTGCCATTCATGGCAGACCACCTAAAAAGATAACACAATGGCTAAATCAGCTTGCTAAAGTAAAGTGCCTGAATGTGATCTGAATATGACTTAGGCCATTTTACTTACGGTAGCCAAGCCAAGTGCTAAGTAAATATTTACTGCAATTTTCAATTATCTCACGCAGGTTATTTCAAACCAAGCTCCTGTGTGCAATGTACACTCCAGATGTCATTGAGGCTCTCAAAGTCACCAGGTATGTGTCCAATTTGTCTATTCATTCAAGAGGATGACACTCCCCCCCCCCCCAAAAAAAAAAAAAATAAACCTCCAAAGCAAGTTTGAATAAAACTTTTTAAAAAGTATTATTTCATGTGCTTGAATATCTACATAAAGCCCTACACAGAGTCATACATGACGTATACAATGCAAATGTGGACGAAGATAGAACGATGTTGGCGTTTAAGAATGCGTGCCACCTTTGTAATGTACAATCTCTTACATTGTACGCGAAGAAAAATGAATTCAACTTCAAGTGCTTTGATCGCACTCAAGTTTGTTCCCCTTCTTTACAATGAATAGTATTGGAATTTATTCCATGAATGCACATGGACTAGGTGATTATCGTAAACGTTTGCAGGTGTTTGAATGGTTACGTTTGAAAAGATATTTTTCTTGCAAGAAACTCATTCTATTCAAGAAACAGAATATAAATGGAAAGAAGATTGGGGTGAAGGTTCTATAGTTTTCTCGCATGGAAGTTCAAACAGTAGAGGGGTTTGTGTATTGTTGAAAAATGTTCGTGATATCCTTATTGAAAAGGTCACTTGTAATAATGATGGCAGATATATATTATTGGTTATGTGGACAGAAAATAACTTTAGTTAACATTTATGGCCCAAATGTAGATGACTCGTCCTTTTTTGATAAGATTTTCTATGACCTACAACAGTTTGACTGTGAATCAGTAATAATGGGAGGTGATTTTAATTTTGTCTTAGATGTTGCTAAAGATAAGAAAGGGGGTCGCATGTCGACTCATTCAAATTCATTGAGAAGTGTGAAAATGGCAATAGAAGAGTATGATTCAGTCGATGTATGGAGGATGAGAAATCCAAACTTACAAAAATTCACATGGCATTCACAAAACATATTTTGTCGCTTAGATTTCTTTTTGATTTCAAATAATCTTTTATCTCAAATTAATACTGCTGAAATATTAACTGGTTTTAGAACAGACCACTCTGTCATCATCATGGAATTTGTTCCATTCAATGAACGTAGAGGTCGTGGATTCTGGAAATTTAATGTATCACTCTTACAAGATGAGAAGTATGTAGATTTGATCCGTAAACACATAGTACAGGTCCAGAAAAGCTATATGGAAAATCTGAACCCGAACGTGTTTTGGGATTTTCTGAAATGTGAATTACGTTCAGTTACAATATCTTATTCTATAAGAAAATCGAAGGAATCTAGAAAGGCCGAGGCGATTTTGATTGAAAAGATAGCAAAATTAGAGACCGCTTATTGTACTGCTCAATCTGACTTACTTTTAAATGATATTAAACAGAGTAGAGAAGAGCTAGAGCTGATATATAGTAAAAGGACAGAGGGTAGTATTATAAGATCTCGTGCTTCATGGGTTGAATACGGTGAAAAAAATACAAGATATTTCATTAACTTGGAAAAAAGAAACCAAAGGCAAAAGACGATTACAAAATTAATAAATGAAGAAGGAAATACTGTTACGTCAAGCAAAGAAATTTTGTCCACTGCCAAAAGTTATTTTGAAAAAGTTTTTCCATCTAGTCATACGCCTACTCTAGACATCAGTGATTTCTTGTCGAATGAGGTAGAATGCCCAAAACTGTATAACGATTTGCAGAAAAAGTGTGAGGGTCTTATTTCTCAACAGGAATGTATCGATGCGCTGAAAACTATGAGAAACAACAAAAGCCCAGGTACTGATGGTTTTCCAGCTGAATTCTACAAATTCTTTTTTAAAGACACTTGTATTTTCATGCTTCAAAGCTTTAATTTTTCGTTTGAACATGGTTTAATGTCGCTTGAACAAAGAAGGGATGTCATTCATCTTATACCAAAAAAGGGAAAAGAGACTATATATTTGGATAACTGGAGACCTATTTCACTTCTAAACACGGATTACAAACTCATTGCTAAATGCATCTCTTTAAGAATGAAAAAAGTTTTGCAGACCATAATAAGTAATGAACAAACTGGATTTTTACCTGGCAGATTTATTGGAGAAAATATTCGAACAGCATTGGATGCAATAGAATTTACAAATAAAACTTATCAACCTGGCTTGTTGTTATTCGCAGATTTCGAAAAGGTGTTTGATAAAATAGAATGTTCATTCATATTGAAAGCGTTACGATTTTTTAATTTTGGCGCAGACTGAATTAACTGGCTTACTCTTTTATATAATGATATATCTTCATGTGTTATTAACAATGGTTATGCATCAGATTTTTTCAAGGTATCGTGCGGTGTAAGACAAGGTTGTCCATTAAGTCCACTGCTTTTCATTATATGTAGTGAAATATTAAGCCTTAGAATTAGAAAAGACACCTTGATCAGAGGAATAAAGATAAATGACACAGAAATAAAATATAATGCTTATGCTGATGATACTGTACTGTATCTTGAAGGTTGTGACGATTTGTTTAGAGTTTTAGATTTACTAGAAAGATTCAAATGCCTATCAGGGCTGGCATTAAACAGAAATACATCCAAATTGCTTATTCTGGGTTATTATAAAGCTAACCCACCGGACAATGCTTCATCTGGGTTAACTATTAACGAGGGTTTTATTACCTTTTTGGGTGTTCAATTTTCGATACATTTAAAAGACACTTTTGAATTAAACTTTCCACCCAAACTACAAAAAATGAAAAATATCCTTCGAACCTGGTCGATGAGAGATCTAAATCCAATCGGCAAGATTGCTATAGTAAAATCACTAGGATTATCACAATTAATTTACCTACTCTCCGTCCTTCCAAACCCACCAGAATTCTTCTTCAAAGAGGTTAAATCTTTACTCTTTAAATTCATCTGGAGTGGAAAACCAGACAAAATAAGCCGGAAAACATTAATTGGAGATTATATGGACGGAGGTTTGAATATGGTACATATGCCCTCCATTACTTTGGGCTTAAAAATTGCGTGGGTTAAACGTTTACTCGATGAAAGTAATGTCGGACAATGGAAATGTTTTTGTGATCATTATTTAGGTCCATTTGGAGGAAATCTTCTTTGGTATAGTAACATAGATAAAGCTGATGCTAGGGTAGTATCCATTAAAAATGCTTTCATTCGGGGTCTTGCTTAGTCATGGGCTTCACTAACGTTAGACACAAATATTAATATAGCTCAATGTAAACAACAAATTATATGGAATAATACTATGGTTCGAGATGGGCAGAAAATGTTGTTTATAAAATCTTGGTATGAAAAGGATATATTTAAACTATCAGATCTCGATGAAAACGGTATTTACATTCTTTGAATTCAAAAACAAACACAAATTTGATTGCAATTTTCTAGAATTCTATACTGTGAAAACAGCTATTCCTCATAACTGGAGGAGAAATATTCCGAAGTGTACAGAGGTAATTCTTACTTCTCAGGAAACTACGATTAAAAACATAATGAAAGTGACGAGAGTCTGTCGATATATTCATAGCTTGAGTGTTCAACAAATGTTCAACCCCCCAAAAGCAATCGATAAATGGAACACTCTTTTAAATGTTCCAAAATATGTTTAGTACCTATTAAATCTTGTTTATCAACACGTATTCGTTATTTTCAGTTTAAATTGATTCATCATATACTTGGAGTTAACAAATATCTCAAAATACTGAATATTTTGATGTCCGATTCATGCTCATTATGTAATAACTATGAGGAATCTATAGAACATTTATTTTGGGATTGCCCAATTACTAGAGGTTTTATTATGGATGTACAACATTTTATTTTAGAAGATAAAGTTACATTAACTAAAAATAACTTTCTTTTTGGATTTTATGAAAATATAGGAGCTAAATTCAATTTTGTTATTTTACACACCAAATATTATATTTTTTCAAACAAAGGCAGAGATGGTACATTATCATTAAATGCATTTAAATCTATGTTGAATTTTTATTGCTCTGTTGAACATTACATTTATATTAAAAATAATAAATTTGTATCATTTGACAGTAGATGGAGAAACATAATTTTGCTGTAGATCTATTCTATTGAATATGTTATATTTAAAATATACATTTGCTGTGGTATTGTTATAAACAGAAATATATTATGTTATGTTGGATTTTGTTATGGTCGAAAGATATGAAATAAATATGATTTGATAAAGAAAAAAAAAGTTTGAATAAAATCAGACGAGAAATGTGGCCAATAGATCACATACAAGTAATGTGACATGGCACCCAATTCGGAACACTGAGGGCGTCATCACCGGATACTTATGTGTTCTACATGTAAAATGACCACCCATACACCTATACAGCAAGTTTGAATAAAATCCTTTGGGTAACAACAAAGTTATTGAAAAATTAAGCATTTTTGCAAATTTAGACCTATCAGATTGACCTTTGACCCTACAAAAGGCGGAACATTGGGGGCAGCATCACCAAAAGTTATAGGTGTCTAGAGTGTACTATGATCCACTTACACACCAAATTTGAAAAAAAATCTGTTGAGAAATGCGGCCAGTATCATGCACACAAGCAGATCCTGCAAAATGTACTGTTTTGTGTACAAAGACGGACCAAACCAACAATAGGCGTCATTGCTTGACCATAATACACCTTCATACCAAATTTGAAGATGATCCGAAAAGAACTGCAGCCAGTAGAGTGCTCACAAGAATGAGGCAAAATCCATTGTATCCTCCGAACTCTATTCGGGGGATACAATTACTGGACCAATTTTTGCAGGAAAGTTTTCTAATCTGCTTTTATTCCCATCAATCTTTTTTTTTTATTAGGGGGCACCTGGAAGGGGCCATTAAGGACCGCCAGACTGACCTCCTGTGCTATAGCCAGGCCATCAAGTCCTTCAAGGAGCTGGGCATGGGCTTTGACCAGGTGGTCTCGGAGTACCGGGAACTCAGGTCGGCCATTGATAACAAGAAGTGGGCGCTACGAGAGCTGAGGGAGAGCCTGGCCACGGAGAACACAGACATTCTCACCTGATGGAATGTGTGAAGGAATGTTTGAAATGTAACACAGGCATTCCTATCCTAAAAGACTTGGACCAGGTGGTCATGGTATGCAGGCAGCTCAGGTCAGCCATCGACAACAGGTCCGACCTTTCGGAGCTGAGAGAAAGTCTTGCAAGGGGAGAAAACAAACACATTCTTTTGTGATGAAATATGTGGAGTACCCCTGAAATACTTCATTTTTTCCCTGATAAAGCCATAAGCCAACTGGATGGGGCTATTCAAACCATTCATAAAATAAAAAAAGCCCCAGAAATGTCCTGTCAGAAGTGAAAGACTGAAAAAGTGAATGCTACTCAACCTGCAGTACCTGTACCAATGCCCACCCTAACTGTTTGGTTCTTAAAGAATAAATGAACTATAAGATATCGAGCAACATTTTTATATGTGGAGAACTTCAAGATAAGAAAATATCTCACTTCCAGTATAGGTTTGAAATTCAAACTTAATAAAGTGCTAATGACACTACAACATCATCAATTTGTTTGCCATTATACCACTATAAAATTGACACCAAACAGAAACTATTGTGGTCAATATGTCAAAAATGTAATAAATAGAGCAGGAACAATTACAGGATCTGTAGTCGTAGCAGTAATCTTTCTCTGTATTGGTACAGCTTACTCTCGATATAACGAGGTCGTCGGGACCAGGGTTTTTTCCTCGTTATATCGAAACCTTGTTGTATCCAAACAGAATAAAAAACAATAGAATACATTGAAACGTGTGCTTGTGTGTTCATACTTGTGTTTTACTGTTTTCATATCCATAGCCGTCTTGGAAACATGCGTTATCAAACTGAAAAAAAGGGGATTGGATCGTGCGTTTTCAAACTGAATAGGGATTGGAAACATGCGTTTTCAAACTGAAAAGGGGATTTTTTTTTGCTCAAGACATCATCCTAGATATATTTTTGATGTTTCAATAACTAATTGCATGAAATGAATTATAGACCATTCCCGATACGATGGGTGTTATTTTGCAGTAAATTAACAGGCCAATTGTGGACAAGAAAACATGCGGTTTCGTTGTTTGGACAAACAAGAGAAAAGGCGGCGCAAAGGGTTGAACGGCCGGGATATGAGGGGAAGGTGGAGTCTGATAGGTTTTGCACAACGATGTAGCAAGGCCGTTTTGATCGGCACTTTTCATTCCAAAATTATTACGAGAGGGTTCCTTGTGGAAGATTAACGCTGTCCTGCGTGCTTATACATGTACATGTATTTCATTTGTATCGTGATGATTTCCAGCGGTATTCTAATTTCAAGAAGAATATTCTATTATCTCTTCAAATCTGTCATTGTCATATTTTAGTGTATGAAATATACTTCACCTGTCCGAGATCACATTTGTTTTTGTCAAGAAAATAAATCAATCGCTGCTCATCAGACACACCCCCAATTCAGCACGCACTGTGTCATTGATTGCCGCGATGGGATCGGACTTGCAAACCATGTGCTTTCAATGTACGTACGCTGTGCGAAGGAGTGATGTATCAGAAACTGTGCACCCCCAATTCAGCACGCGCCGTATATCATTGATTGCCGTGATGGAATCGGACTTGGAAACCATTGTGCTTTCAATGTACGTACGCTGTGCGATCGCGAAGGAGTGATGTATTAGAAAATGTGCACATGCTCGCGTTGTGTGGACGTGTATTACAAGATGTGTGTCTGGCTCCTTGAGGTGCCGGTGCTTTCATGTCTCGATTTTTCCTTCCTCGTTGTAACGGGACGCAGTTGTTATGTTTTTCTTTGTCTTGGGGTCAACAGAATAAGCTCGTTATAACGAAATCTCGTTGTAATCGTGCTCTTTGTAAGCGACGTGTTGCACCATAGGTTTGCATGTAGAAACTTTTGGGACAGAGAGATTTCTCTCGTTATAACGAAACCTCATTTTATCCGTGCTTGTTGTATCGAGAGTAAGCTGTACTATCCTTTACTTAAACTTTAGAGACACCATTTGATATCCCAAAGAAAAGGCAAGCAAATTAGGATTTTATATCACATTTATTGACAATTTTTTACTTCGTACATTGCTCTTTGCAAAGCATGGATAGATATTAGTTACCCTGTACGTTAAAACTGTACAAAATTAGTATATATAAACATTAATATACATGTGAATATACACAATAGATTATATTTGTAAGCAAATCGTATTGCATTTGTTCTTAATTGTACTAGGATACCTTTGTCTTGTTAATTTATGCAATGGTGCAGATTACAAAGCAAATATATCTCAACAGACAAAAGTTCTACAGAAATTGCAGTGATAGTCAATTCTACATAACAGACTCTTTCTACACATTAAACGTAAAACAGAGTTAATTTTGCAATATTTACATTTGTTTTACATATGTTAAGTTCATTTCCAGTATTTTCAAATACATACGCTGTACCTAAGTGCATTTGTTACAATGTAGCCCTGGTATTCAATTCAATACTTAAGTATAATACTTAGTATTTGGCTTAAATAAAATACTTAGCCAAAATGGTATTCAAAGGACGATTTTTGTCTTAAGTATTTGGCTAAGTATAAGTAAAAATATTGCTCCAATCAAGTAAATACTTAAGTATTTTTTGTACTTAAGTATGTTTGCTATTCAAATCGTTATTTTGACTAAGTATTTTGCCTACTCTTGATAGGACACTTAAGAAAGGCCTATCCATTCATAGTTGAAAGTTTATTTCTAGGTGTTTTGAGAAATGGCTGCATTCATCTTCACAATCACCATCAAGAAATTCGCCAACATCTTGCTTATCATCAGCATGTAAATCCTCTTCAAAAATACATTGACGCCGAATTAATCAAACGGTATCGATAAATCGTTACGGGAATTTGTCGCATAACTGAACTCGTAGCACAAGGCATCACCAAAGAGCAACACAAATCATTAACTTAGGCCATAAGCATACACAGATTGCAGACTTTGCCTGTACGGCTACGCTACGGCCTACCTGTACCTATGCATACACTGCCATTCGTCGGCTTAGAGTGGACGAACGAAGGACCAAAGCAAGGGTCATTGAAGTTCTGAACGGGATAAAATACACACCCTTTAGTAAAATCTTGTGTCACTTCATTTCGAATGCTGGTAATTGATGTCCAACACGTGTTCTTGCTCCACGGAAAGACTGAGAGTCTGTTAATGCTATTTTAGTACTAAACTAGGCCATCTAAAGCGCTGCGCGTACAATAATATGTATTGCGAAGCAGTGCAGCGCAGCGCTCTTTGTCTTTGGTTAGACTACCATACGTTGCGGTACACCTTAATGTATGTACACAAAACCTATGGAAATTCACCGCACAAAATGATTGTGCGATTGTTCTTTTAACACGCTAAGAGCCATAGAGAATTTTCGCACAAAACTGTTCGCCAGCTGTGATGAATCAGCTGATGTGCGTGACGTCACTATTTTGCTTAGTTTTTTACTTAGCTGTAGTCTACATAAGTAAAGATCTAAAAACTGTCTTGAATATGGAATAAGCCAAATACTTAGCTGAGCCAAATACTAAGTATTTTTTGTACTTTTCGAAAGTATTGAATTGAATACTGGCCCTGGGCTAGTTAAAGGTCTGCTGTTCCACATTGCCTTGAACATAACACTTTGGTCCACTCTGAAATGGACTGAGCTTCTTTTTTTGTCTTTTTTTTGTTGTTGTCATGGTGGACCTCTGCAATGCTATACACTTCTTGAACTGCATTGCTTAACCCTGACCAAGCCAAGGGGGCATAATGCCCCCCCCCCCATCAACATTTTGTGCAATCATTCTGACACACAAAAAGATATCACTGCAAGATTTCATGACTTTCTACTTTGTAGTTTTGCGCAACTTTCGTGTTCAAACTCGCAAGAACCGGGTACACCATTGCAAGGTAACATCATTTTTGACAGACAACGTCATCCCAAATTCAGCCCATTTTTGTGATTTTTTGTTCAAACCAATGTAAAGTCCTCGTTATAACAGGGTTTGCCTGTACTGGCAACTTAAGTCAGCGATTTATAAAAGGGGTGACACTTTGTTTTGAGGCAAGATACAGAGAGAGTGTTTTGCAAGGCAGTTGGTTTAGGGGGGGGGGGGGGTTGTTATTTGGCCCACTTGCCATACCCCGGCCTGATGCCCCTAGCGTTGATCACATCTACCAAGACGTTGTGTTTGAACTGGTTCCATTCTCGTTTCTGCTCCTGATCGATATACTCGCTGTGGATTTCAGTCTGTGAAGAAATGAGCAAAAGAGATTTAGTGGAGGTCTTGCACTCTACACTTTTGTTATCATTATCATCCTCGTCTTCTTGCGGATCTCATGTTTATCATCAAGAACTGTGTCATTATCACTATCATCACTGAAAACTTTTATTATAATCATTCTGTTTTGGGATTTGGCCGATTTGTGTTAATTTATACATTGTCCCTCTTGATAATATTCATTTAAAAGACACATTCTTCCTAACAATATGCTCAATGTCACATATGTGTAGGCAAAAGTTACATGTAATCTTATTCTTTATTTTTCAAAGAGTATCATTAAATCTTTCTAAAAGAGTGTATAAATCACTTTTGAACTCACCTCTGATAATGATTCATACAGTGTCTCATTTGACTGGAGCAGCAGCGATCTAGTTGTCTCATCCAGCTCTGTACAAAGTACATACCGTTATAAAAGGAATGTGATATTAAAGACAGGGTAGCCCTTCTACAAGAGTCACAAACCTTGCCATGTATTACCAGTATACATTAAAAATAACAAAAACTTGTATGAAATTTCACAGTCAAAGCTCCACAAACATTTTCAGGAAAAGTTACAAGAACGCTTTTTTTTTTTTTTTTGGGGGGGGTACATTTTTTATTGTTACATTCATAAATTTTACGATAAATAGGACAACACTTTTTATTAACTCTTTGGAAATCTATTCTTGCCCACAGCATCCCAAAGGGTTTGAAATGAAATTTGCAAATGTAAATTCTGGATCAAATATTTGGAGATTATATATTTCAGACTATGACATCATAGCCCCTTTTCAAGAAAACTGGTTCTACTCTATATAGGCAGTGTCTCACAGTAGCACATACACAATATTAGACCAGCAAACCTATCGACAGAGCCATGATGTTAATAACTAGACCCTGTGTACTATGATTCTGGGTGTGACGTGAAACAAGTCCACCCTGGAGCCTGTTGCACATATGTTTTCCATTTCTTCCATTACTGAACTGGTAGGAGCCAATGGGGTTTCAGCTTTAGTGCTGTTACTGTGGTAGATACCATCAAGAGTAAGTTACAATAGTTGAAAACATATACAGGGAAACCCCGTTATAACGAGCACAGGTATAGCGAGAACCCTGCTGCAGTATTATGAGGACATTCTTGGGTCCCGAATACCTGCTATAGCGAGGCAAATTCCCAGGCCAAGAATAAAGAAAAAGAATGGAAATTGACTCCGTTATTACGAGCACTCCCTTCAGCCATGCCGCACAGCGAGGGAAACGCAACAATAGCACAAGCAATTTTCTTCGCGCCGTTAAACGCTGATCACACACGCCGTGCAAGAATCCACACACAACCACACATGCATATGTCCACATTACGCGCGTGCGGTACTGCCAGAGCCGTATCTCTATACCGCCCTTGGTACATGCACACCCCCGCGCCCATCAAGACAGCCACGCACACACATGGCAAAAGCCTCTAAACACATGTGACACCGCGCGTGGACGTGTACGACCGCGGCCGCGCGTGCATGAAGATTGCATTCAGTGATCATTTATTTCTTACACGCGGTCATGACAGCAGGCGCGGCAGTGTAACTGGGCCTCCCCGCCTCTTCATTTGTCGGTAAATGGAGGCATAGGAAGTGTCATTTATTTACATTTTCAACTGTGCTGTTTATAGTGAATTTTTAGCTAATTAATTCAGCTTAAAATGATTGCAAAGCCATTTAAATGTTACAGTCCTCCTAGCGGTAAATATGTTATTGTTTGTGTAGTCCTATGCATTTGTTTCTGTATGTTTTGATCATGTACTGGTATAGCGAGCAATCGGCTATAGCGAGGAAAAAGTGTGGGTCCCGTCCCCCTCGTTATAACGGGGTTTCCCTGTATGCAACATGGCCCAAATACGCTATCCAGTGACCCCTGACTCTACTCACCGTTTACTCTCTCCACCGAGATGATGCCCAGCTCCACGGGGGAGGAGGTGACGATGGAGGAGTTGCTCAGTTCGTTCTTCAAGACACCAATCTCTCCGAAGGATTCAGCCTTGCACAGCTGGCCCATCACTACCTGCTTGTGTCGTAGCTCCTGCACAGGGGGAACATAGGGGTTAGAGGGAAAGTCCACTCAGGAGTTTGGTTTTAATAAAAGCAAAAACAGTAAAGAATAGTGAAGGTTTGACAAAAATCTGTCAAAGAATAACATAGGCATGATTTTTCAAATTCTTAATTTTGTGACGTCAACGGTGAGTTACCTGTTCATAGGATATATTAGTAAACAAATGTTTTTACACACGTCTCTATGGAAAAGATTAACACCTTCTTAAAAAAAAAAACATCAAATGAGGGGAAGTTATGGAAATGTACAAGACACAACATATGGGAGAGCATCTCATACGGGACGTCACAAAATGAAAACTTGAAAAAAGTCATATAAACTTCCTTATTCTTTTATGGATTTTCATCAAACTTTCACAAATAAGTTGCTTTCATTTTTTTTTATTTTGCTTTTATCACAAGCATTTTAACATCAGAGCCCTGTTGCATAAAACTTACCATTAATGGTATTTCGGCCATTCGTGGTAACTACCATGGTAACACCACTCGACAGCCAATCAAATTCAGGGTTTCCATAGCAGTTCCCATTGAAAGAATGGTAAGTTTTATGCAACAGGGCCCAGGTTGGACTTTCCCTTTAAAGGTAAGGGAAAGGAGTGGTCTTGGTAGAACCATTCTGCCATGACCACTGGACTTATTCTCATTTGATTTCAGGAAGGAATCGTCTTAAAATTGTGTCGTCGCTGATATAAAAAAGACCGGAACCTGTGACTACCTTAGAATGGTTCTGCAATGATTTTGGATTCTCTAATCATAACTGCTACTATTCCTTCCCTTGAAGACTGAATGGTGATTACAGGGAAACCTCGTTATAACGAGCATGGGTATAGCAAGAACTCTATTACGAGGACATTTCTTGGGTCCCGATTGTTCTTCCATAGACCTCCGTGCATTCTGTTTTCATATAACGAGATCGGCTATAGCGAAATTTCTGCTATAGCGAGGCAAATTCCCAGCCCAAGAATAAAGAAAAAGAAAGGAAATTAACTCTGCTATTACGAGCACTCCCTTCAGCCACGCCGCTCAGCGAGGGAAACACAACAACAGCACAAGCAATTTTCTTCGCGCCGTTAAACGCTGATCACACACACCGTGCAAGAATCCACACACACAAACACAACCACACATGCATAACGTGCGGTACTGCCAGAGCCGTATCTCTATATGGCTCTAGGTACTGCACTCCCCCACGCCCAACCATCAACACAGTCACGCAAGCACATGGCAAGAGCCTCTAAACACATGTGACACCGCGCCTGTACGGCCGCGCATGCATGAAGATTGCATTCAATGATCATTCATTGCTTACACGCCGCCATGACAACAGTCGGTAAACAGAGGCGTTGGAAGTGTCATTTACATTTTTAACTGTGCTGTTAGATATTTTAGTGAATTTTTAGCTAATGAATTCAGTTTAGAATGCTTGCAAATCCATTTAAATCCTAGAAGTAAATATGTTACTGTTTGTGTAGTCCTATCGATGCATTTGTTTCTGTATGTTTTGATCATGTACTGGTATAGCGAGCATTCGGCTATAGCGAGGAAAAAGTGTGGGTCCCGTCCCCCTCGTTATAACGGGGTTTCCCTGTATGACATTCCTTTTCCATCATAACCATTGCTCACATAACAGAGTACAGATTTTAAAACATGTGTTTTCAGGTGGATAAATTTGAGTAATAAACTTGAGTTTACCTCTTTTCCATTGGGCAGGAACTCTTTGACCTTCACCTGCCTCAAGACGTGGCACTCTCCAGACTTCACAAAGCCAATGAATGGAGACATGAACCCCTCACTCACCAGAACTAAACATAGCAATAAAACAAAGCAGCGAATAAATCAGTCAAACAGAGAAATACTTATTGGGCCCTGTTGCATAAAACTTACCATTGATGGTAACTGTGCTATCAATGGCAACTTCTATAGGAACCTTGACTTTGATTGGCTTTCCAGCAATGTTACCATGGTAGTTACCATTGATGACAGAGTGACCATTCATGGTAAATATTATGCAATGGGGCCCTAATGTAGAGTTCCTCAAAAACTACTCGCTGGACCACTTGGTGTAAGAAGATTAAGGTACCGTAAGTGGTCCGATTATTTTGTATCAGGCTGTATTTGAACCTACTTCAGATTTGGTAACATGTACTGGGTGATATGCCATGTTTCCTTCTAAAGACTACTAAATTGCTTTGAAGTTTGTTATTTTGTACCGCTCTATGTTGCATAGAGCTAAAGAATCTTGTTAATTTTAATTCACAGTGAAAAGATACCACTATCATAACATATACAACATTCCAAGCTTATAGGTTGTTTCCATGGTAATTTGGAACATACAGTGAATAACTAAATAGCTAGCATACAACATAACCCACAGAATGAAAATACATACGTCATTGAGTAAACTTCCTAGCTGACTTCAAATCAATTGCAATTGCAATCAGTGACTGCAATCGATGTGAACAAACACATGGAGCTGACTACCCTGATGACTTCATGCAGTTGATTGCAGTCAGTGTGAAAAAGCTGTGATTTCATTCTACCTGTATTCTCTGAGATGCTGGTCCACTCTAAGAGTTCTGCCAGCTTGAGCAGAGATTGTCTGGGCCAGAGAAGGTAGGCCTTGCAGGACTGGATCAGGGATATCTTCTCAGAATTCTCCTGCTCTTGGATTTGCTGTTGAGCAATAACACAGAATAATGATGCATAGTGTACAGCACTAAAGAAAATCTGGAATTTCATGATCTTCATAAGAGGGAATTCTGTTCAAACTGGTAACAATTATGAAAACAATCCTGAAATTTACAAAGAAATTTTAGGCATACACCCAGTAGTAAGGATAGCGTGCTCCATCCTGTAAATGAACGAAAAACAAGTCAGACAAAAATCTTGGAACCAGACGGGATTTGAACCTGCAGTCTACTGCTTACCGGGCAGCGACTTAACCACGCAAGCTATTTCTAGTTCACGGGTCAAGACACGACAACATGGAAACAAATACCCGAAAGAGTCTCATTTCATCTGACTCATTAATATTCATGAGTAGTCCGCCGTAGGGACAATTTGGCTAGATTTTATTGAAAAGGCTTTCTGGGGTAATTGAAATTTACAAAGAAATTTTAGGCATACACCCAGTAGTAAGGATAGCGTGCTCCATCCTGTAAATGAACGAAAAACAAGTCAGACAAAAATCTTGGAACCAGACGGGATTTGAACCTGCAGTCTACTGCTTACCGGGCAGCGACTTAACCACGCAAGCTATTTCTAGTTCACGGGTCAAGACACGACAACATGGAAACAAATACCCGAAAGAGTCTCATTTCATCTGACTCATTAATATTCATGAGTAGTCCGCCGTAGGGACAATTTGGCTAGATTTTATTGAAAAGGCTTTCTGGGGTAATTGAAATTTACAAAGAAATTTTAGGCATACACCCAGTAGTAAGGATAGCGTGCTCCATCCTGTAAATGAACGAAAAACAAGTCAGACAAAAATCTTGGAACCAGACGGGATTTGAACCTGCAGTCTACTGCTTACCGGGCAGCGACTTAACCACGCAAGCTATTTCTAGTTCACGGGTCAAGACACGACAACATGGAAACAAATACCCGAAAGAGTCTCATTTCATCTGACTCATTAATATTCATGAGTAGTCCGCCGTAGGGACAATTTGGCTAGATTTTATTGAAAAGGCTTTCTGGGGTAATTGAAATTTACAAAGAAATTTTAGGCATACACCCAGTAGTAAGGATAGCGTGCTCCATCCTGTAAATGAACGAAAAACAAGTCAGACAAAAATCTTGGAACCAGACGGGATTTGAACCTGCAGTCTACTGCTTACCGGGCAGCGACTTAACCACGCAAGCTATTTCTAGTTCACGGTGTCTTGACCCGTGAACTAGAAATAGCTTGCGTGGTTAAGTCGCTGCCCGGTAAGCAGTAGACTGCAGGTTCAAATCCCGTCTGGTTCCAAGATTTTTGTCTGACTTGTTTTTCGTTCATTTACAGGATGGAGCACGCTATCCTTACTACTGGGTGTATGCCTAAAATTTCTTTGTAAATTTCAATTACCCCAGAAAGCCTTTTCAATAAAATCTAGCCAATCCTGAAATTGTCCATCAAAAATGTTTCATCTAGCAC
Organism: Arbacia lixula; assembly: GCA_963669155.1. Lineage (NCBI taxonomy): Eukaryota > Metazoa > Echinodermata > Echinoidea > Arbacioida > Arbaciidae > Arbacia > Arbacia lixula. The sequence goes on along the minus strand of OZ022581.1, from coordinate 6,274,396 downwards.
TCTATTTCACAATGAAAATCTAATAACTAATTAATTTGTAAAAACAACATAACCAATCAAGAAATAAAAGTCAATGCTTGAAAATCTTCACAATCCCTGCAATATTGCATTGCTAATTTCTTATACTGGGCCTTGTTTGTTTGTATAATTATGTGGTATTCCCTATGAAAGCAGTTTTGAAAGAAACAAACAGATAGCACTAACATGTATGCAACTGTAGAATGCCATCTTAATATCTCACCTCAGTTATTCGCTTGAAGTCATTGCTTGATATCTTCAGGAGTTCAGTCGGTACAGAACTGATAGTGACAGTTAACACTCTGAAAGTATAAACATATTTTCTAAAAATTATGCTCATTATTTTTGGGGGGCTAAACAAATACACATACATTTTTTCAGCATAAAACATCACACGGACAAAGCATGCCAATATAGTAGCATTCCGCAATGAATATTTAAAGAAAACAACAAACTTTTTTCTAGAATATGTCTCAAAGAAGTTTATTCAATTCACAGAAATGTCCAGATAACATCAAATCAAATACACATTGTTGTATATAATCCCAATTTCAATCTGCTTCAAAGAACATCTATTTGAGATACACAGTCTGTTTACCTTGAGGCAGATTGACTTGTTTTGAAATACATGTGTATTTAATATAGACAAACATGTACATCCTTGGTAAAGCATTAGCGCCCTTCTGGTTTCAGCAGTATAGCGATACTGCCCTTTTGGCTTATAACCCATGATATAATAGCAAAATAGTTCTGCTTTTTGTTGCAACAAAGTGCAGAATGCTGTTAACAGAAATACACGAAGGAATCATCAATTTTAGTCCCAGGACAGTTGTTTTCATAATAATAATAATAATAAAATCATTTATAGAGCACAGAAACTATATTTATATTCTACTGCGCTACAAGAGCTTTTATATGCACTTCTACTACGTAATGCTGTATGATTTTAAATCATGGTTAGAAGTAGATTAGGTCTGTGTTTAGAACAAATAGGTTTTCACCTTTGATTTAAAGCTGTCTAATGTTTTAAATTTCCTGATGTCTACAGGTAGTTTATTCCACAATCTAGGAGCTGCACAAAAGAATGATCGGTCACCTAGGGTTACTTTTGTTCTGATTTGGGGGACTTGCAACAACGATGTGTCTTGTGTACTGCGGAGATTATGACCATGGGTTTGACATTTAAAATGCAGTAATTCATTAATGTATCTAGGAGCCTAACCATTTAACGCTTTAAAGACTATCTCCAACATCTTGAATTCAATTCTTTGGCGTAAGGGCAGCCAGTGCAAGTCTCTTAACAATGGTGTAACATGGGCAAATTTTGGAAGATTACAGATCAATCTTGCACATGTATCTTGCACATGTATTTTCATCTTCTTACTTGCTATTTGCCTCGGCTCCTTCTAGCCTCTCCAGCGTTCCGAAGCAATCACCAACTCTAAGCTGCAATAACAGACCAGAGTAAAGCATGCAAAATACCGTAAGGAGAATATATGAGATTGATGAGCCGTTGTACGGTGATGTAATACCCAAACACTCTATTTAGGGCACAACACTTATTTTAACCAATTTTGTGTATCCTGGGCCCTGTTTCACCAAGATGTGCATTACACATGACTCTACGCACAACTGGTGACCTGTTCTTGGGCTAAATGAGATACCACAATGGTGGGAGTGACTTTCCTACAATCCTAATCATATATTTGACTAATTATAAACTTTGTATACCTGTTAACAACAAGAATGTTTATCTACAAAGATCAGATTCCAACTTTAGCTGATGGGAATCAAGATCTTTAAGAATCTGATTTGGCACTGAAGAACAGGTCACCAGTCATGCGTAAAGTTTTGCATAACTTATGTACATCTTGCTGAAACACCCTACAGGGCTGTGATTTACATCATTCTTTGGGTTAAATACCAATCTGGTAGACAATATGTTAATTTGTTCCACAGTGAATACAATGCTGCTAAGTCTGTGCAATACATAAAGAGTTTACATGTACCTCTGGGTGTTGCTCAATGCTGTGAGAGGTTTCTGTGACAACCAAGGGGACTTTGCCGGCCCCCCTGAACCTGATCCAGGGCCTTGTCTGAGGAGTAACGCTTCCCTTCAGCACCACATAGAACCCACTGTTGGCAAACACTGGCAATACAGAAGTAAGAATTGAAGGGAAACGGGTTTCAATTTACACCAGTGCAAAACGTAGCTTTTTGGGTTTGGAGTAATACACCTACTCCACTTCACCACAAATCGGAACACAAATCAGTCTTTCAGTCTTTTAGTGTTTCTGGGGTAATTTCAATTTACAAAGAAATCAGTGAAATAGCCGACAAACAAATCAGTCTGTCAGCTATTACAGAAGAATGAAGCCAAAACAACAAGTTAAGTTGAATAAAAGTTCTTCATAGTCAGATAACAAAGTGTTCCACCTTTGAAGAAAAGTCCCATCTTTACTTGAAAAAAAAAACCTACAGTGTGACCCTTATGTTCTTTTAATGGTTTGAAGATTAAAAGTGTTCTTTATAATATTTTGCACATATAGTCATTGTTACCTCCTCATTCTAGTTGAACATTACAGGCTGTTTTGATTTTCTTCATGTTGCCTTAAATAAATAATTGATTTGATATGTAGTATATATATATATGTATGAGCTATATTTGACTAGTATCTTCGTTATTTTGCAACTAATATTGAATTAATATATTGAAGAATATTGAATTGAATTAATATTGTATTTCTTTCACAGCCTCCAAAAATATGTACAGGAATCAAGATCAATAGAGGGTGAAATTTGCATGTACATGCCTTCAAAAACTGTCACAAAGTCTCATTTTCCTACTAAAAACAAGAAACGTTAAAGGAGAATGACCAACACAAAAGACCAACACATGTGATACCATTTTGTAGGAAATGTTATCCACTTTAATATAATACCTCATATGATGGTGGGAAAATGTTCCATTCAAATGTTATCTTAAATAATGGTCAATACTACATTTCCACAGTGGCCATTTTGAAAAATGGTTGCCATTTCTTTCCAGCACATAGAAAATGTGCAGACTGGTCTCCCAAACACATTGGTATACCCAACAACCTTTTACAACAGCCCATGTCAGGTGGACCCCTAAACTTGGGGTTTGCTCCCTGGGTATAAAGAGCAGTCCATATGTGTATAATATTGACTGACCTGTGTAGCCCTCATCCCTCCACACGTCCAGGGTGACCAGTGTGCCCAGCTCCTTCAGCTCTTTGTTGGTCAGCTGCTGGGACAGCTCTGTGAAGGCTTTCAGGTGGTTGAACACAGTGTCATTGTCCTCCGCCTTCCGTTCATATGGCCTGGCAATGAGAACAGAGCTTTGCTTTGCTTTGATTCACTCAACCCATTCAGGACAAATGCCTTCTTTCAGGAAAACTGATCACTATTTGACTTTTAAAATTTGGTAACACTATTTTTAGGCTGTCTGATCACAGATCACCTCTTAATTTTGTCAGAATTTTCTTTATAATCTTCTTTATTTTTATTCCTTCACCCCCACTTTTCTGTGCCACGCATAACTCAAAATTGCCTCCATCATTTTTGTTTAAAGTTGCGTCACTTTTTGGACTACTCATGCCAATGGTAATGAGAGAGTTAACACTGCAAGTTTCATGCAATCGGTACAATACACACTCATCTCATTCAGAACATAGAAGTTTCACAAACTCAGTACCAAGCTGTGAAAAGCACAATGAGATATTACACATGTTATACTTCCATGGGATCATGAGAGTTAAACAAATAGAGAATCAGAGAGATGGGAGCTCACAGTTTCTTGAGCAGACTGCGGAGGTCCTTGATCCTTTTGGATTGGATAATGTCTGGATCCTGGATCTTGCGCTCCTTGTGGAGCTTGGCCATGTGCTCCCTGATGTCATGGCTGATGGGATCCATCAGCTCCTGCTCCTCCTCCGCACGCCCCGCCCCGCCATGCTTCTTCTTGGGCTTGGGAATTGTGGGACCTCCTAGACAGAAAACCAGTGGAGTGGAAATCATTCACAACTAGGAAAGATGACACATATGTATCTAAAAGTGTACATGAGCTAACAAACACAACACCACATTTTCCATGATATAAGTGGTTAACATTAACTTTTTGTCTCGCCCACCGGAGGTGAAGGCGAGACTAAGGGATCCAAATGGCGTCCGTCCGTCGTCCGTCACAAATATTAAAGTTTACCTGCAAGACTCTCTTTTGACAAATAACTTCACATAGGTTGCTTGGATTACAACCTAACTTGGGTCATAGATGCACTAGGGGTACCTTCATGTTATGGTACCGTTGGAGGTCACAGGATAAGGTCAAAGGTCATTTGAGGTCATACGTTAAAGTTTACCTGCAAGACTCTCTTTTGACAAATAACTTCACATGGGTTGCTTGGATTACAACCTAACTTGGGTCATAGATGCACTGGGGGTACCTTCATGTTATGGTGCCGTTGGAGGTCACAGGATAAGGTCAAAGGTCATTTGAGGTCATACGTTAAAGTTTACCTGCAAGACTCTCTTTTGATAAATAACTTCACATAGGTTGCTTGGATTACAACCTAACTTGGGTCATAGATGCACTGGGGGTATCTTCATGTTATGGTGCTGTTGGAGGTCACAGGATAAGGTCAAAGGTCATTTGAGGTCATACGTTAAAGTTTACCTGCAAGACTCTCTTTTGACAAATAACTTCACATAGGTTGCTTGGATTACAACCTAACTTGGGTCATAGATGCACTGGGGGTACCTCCTCTATTGTGCAACTGATTATCATCCTGTTTTGTCTTTGTCTAATCTAATAGAACTTGGTGGAGGCTTTTTATTCCATCTCAAAGAAGGGGGAAGGTGGGGGAGGGGGAGTAGATAGAGGAAGTAGCATTGCGTGAAATAGCCCTTCTCATTTATGGAATGTTACATTCTATGGCAGATATTTCACAATCAGCCAGGGATACAATTCTTTTGCGTAGCAACGGAGATCGCGATATTTCTGGTTATTTTCGCAAGTGGGCGAGACACAATATTGCTAATGCCTTGTTTTTATTGAAAGTATGAAATGTCAACAATACGTTAATAACGTAAAGCTCTTTGTCTCCCACTACCTATGTGTAGAAATATATACTCTTCATGTCAGTTTGCAACGTATGGGAATCGTTTACAACGGGCATAAAGAGGTCATAGCTCATTTGAGCACTTTGAAAACTCATAAGAAACAGATAGGAGATTTTGGATTTTGTTCCCACCTCAATGGAAATCCCCCACTTTTCACTTAAATCTTCAACATTACTGAACATATAATTAAGACAATTTAAAAAACAAACTTCCTTAACCAATCCCTATTCCCCATAGTAGCCCCTCATTGTTAAATGATGCATCAGTGCCTTTTTATCCCCACCCCATTTTCTCTCAAAAGATTGTTGTTTACTTCTTTGGCTTTTGCTCAGCAAAAGTGTACTTCTTCTGTGGCAGACAAAATGCTGCTCTATCACATGGGGTGCAACATTGCAACATGGGCGCTGCATGATGAGATCAAAGCTGAACAGTCTTTCACCTGTGGAGAGGTTTGAAGTGCCGAGACTCTTGGAGGCGGCCAGCTCCTTCTGTCCTGGCAGCACGCCAGCTTTGGGCTTGCCATCTACAAACATGTCCTTGTAGTTCTCCATGAAGATACGATGCGCCTCCTCACTGCTGGGTCCACCCTCAATACTGGCCAGTGGAAAGGATTTATGATAGGCACTCTTTAACCATTTGTGTACCTGATAAAAGGCTGCAGTTTTGGAGTCATGTACACACATGGTGACAAAATGCACAAATGGGATATAATGAATTGAATATAGGCCCTCACTCTCTGTTTCAATTGGTTTGTGGCACTGAACCACTACCAGAGGGCATATATTAACATGTATCATCTTTAATTTTTACTAGGATTTGTACTTAAATTTAGTCAAAGCAACATGATTTTGTAAAACACTTCTTTGTACAATAGTTTCTTTTTCTTTTTCTCATTTATATCTCAGTTACACAATATTTCTTCTGATTACAATTTGTACATGTAATGTTAAATACATGTTTGGTCAATGTTGAATAAAGAGTACATCAATATGTTTACCTATTGTGGATGCAATACAAAATGGGGTAATACAGATCTTGGTCTATGAGACAGAAACATGTGTGCTACCTGGAGTGAAGACCGTCTAGTTGACACAGCCACTTCAGCTTCTCATAATTGATCTCAGGAGCTGCTGCCTCACCAGGAACTATCCCGACAAAGAATCACAGAATCAAATTGTAATGACAACATGATTTAGAATACTAACGATTCAGATACTCACTCATATTTCATATTTAGAGACAATGTTTTTCATGAATTTCGCATTCAATGAAGTGATGTTAAACAAGCAAACCCTTTTCCCCACCACAGCTGATTTAATGCATAGCGAGGTGTGACAATATGCAACAGAAATTTTAGCATAGAATGCGTAATGCAAATTTATTCACTTTTCACAGCATTATTTACGCAACTCAGCTTTCCATAATTGTCCTCAAGGTCAAGGATCGTCCAATAGACAGCGCCGTCACCAGCTTTTTTCTAGGGGGGGTGCTTTTTATGAAAAAAAATATGGATCTAGCCTACTAATACTGATAGTATTTCGCCTAGATCTTTTTCACAAGAGCCCTCAAGTATCCCTAACCCCCCCCCCCCCCCCCCCCCCCCCTCCGGTTTTGTTCTGTTTTTTTTTTTTTTTTTTATTTATTTATTTATTTATTTATTTATTTAGGCCTATTTATTTTTTGGTTCTGAAGGGGGGTGCATTGGCACCCTCCCGCACCCCCCCTGGCGGACGGCCCTGCAATAGATAGAATAGATGCGACAGGGTCCAAGCAGTTCCAGCATTTAGAGCTGAGGTTAGAGTTGTAATAGCTTCTAGAATAACCTCAATGCTAACTATGGGATTTAGAGCTGAGGTTAGAGTTGTCATCGTGTCGAGAAATGCGCCCCTGGTCTAGATTAGTCTAGACTGTCTCATTTCTCAGTCATGTACCTATGTGGTGTATTCAGAAATAGAGCATAACGACCGTCCTTCTTGTTTCAATGACATAAATATTCTTGAAATCAATACTCTCAACCCCCTCCTCCCCCCCCCCCCCACCCCTCAAAAAAAAAATGAATGGATAAGTAAGACTAATACTAGTACATAATTTTTAACAAATAATTAGAGAACAAAAACCGACACATCTCTCAACGAGTGGGACTGAGTGAACAAGTGCGATTACAACGCATACCTTTGTGGCGGGTCTTTTGCTTGTTCCTTGAACTCCACTCTCCATCACCTTTCTCCTTTGGAACCAGTGCCATTTTTCAGTGTTAAAGCTTACACAAGAAGAAAATCGTATTGACAAAAATAAGATAAAGGTGGGAACCCGGTGCAACGAATGCCTTTTTTCTTCTCAGCTCGGCGTTCATAGCAACGCAACGTAGAGGGCCAATGCAATTAGATTATTCAGCTGCGAGCTGCAGCATGCATGTTGTGTGTGTGTCGCGGATTGTCCCCGTTACTATAATATTGGAATAAAGGAATTGGAGAAAAACGTGCTTTGCTATGCAACAAACAAAGAGAGTTCCAATACAAATTATTAAATGGAGCTGTATATACAAAGAAGAAACTGTTTAAATTTGGTTTTGAGTCGGATGAACTTTGCATCTTTTGTAAACAAGAAATTTAGACATATTTATTTCTCGATTGTCCAAAAGTTAAAAAAAACTATGGCAGGAAAATAGTTAAAAAGCTTTATTTAAGTGAAGTTCAGGTAAATATTTGGAAATCAATTTTTATGTTGGATATGGCAGTACTGCTCGAGTATCTGTAGTAAATTGTATCATATACGTAGTTAAGTACATCATTTTTATCTCTAGAAAACATGGAACTCTACCATCCGCACAGAAAGCAATAGATATGCTGAAAGATTACAGAGATGATGAATACAAGATAGCCTTCCAAATGGGAAAAATAGGGACACATCTACAGAAGTGGGAAGCAGTGCGTTTTTGCTTCAATGGAGTTGATGTTTTGGGTTTTCCTTCATCTGCGAGCAGTTTAACTGAAGACGGAGGCATACATGTGTGTGCATTTGTATGTGTGGGAGTTTTTTTGTGTGTGTCTAGTGTGTGTGTGTGTGTGTGTGTGTGTGTGTGTGTATGTGTGTGCGTGTATGTGTGTTTGTGAGAGTATGATGTGAGGTGTGAATGTGGGTGTCACGGTGTGCGTTAAGCGTGGGTGAGTGTGATTTTCATCTAACTTCCTCAAAATCATTGTGATAAAAAATGATACTGTAAATGCAAAAAAAATGTATAATTTGAGATTTATGTAATTCTGTTTATATTACTAGTCCTTTAACTGTTAAAGAAAATGTTAAATAATTTGTATAGATGGATTCAAGTTTATTCATTTTTTTCGGATTTGTATAATTTATGCTATTTCATAATCAAGTAAAACTGTTCATGAATGATAAAATGTACAAAATGAATTTTAGATTAACTATGTAAAAAAAAGTGATTTCATGGAATATATTATTGTCATGTGCTATGAAGAAGAAATAAAATACGACTCAAAACAAAGCAAATGCGGACCTGTTTTTGGAAAAAAAAAAATATAATGTAGACGATACTTTTATTGTAGTCGGGGTTCGAACCAAAAATGAGTATTGTATGTGACTAGAATCATGTAAATTCATTTACAAGTTTTCTGTTTACCATCTGTCCTAGGCCCTTTTGCAGACCGAAACATTTATTAGGCCTTAAACATTGGTACACATCCACAAAATATACTAATTAAAAAAAAACACTTTATGATCAGTTAACTATCTAGCTTTGTTCAAGCATCGCCAAAGATCAGGCTCCCCAATAATATGCTTATCATTTATTATGTGGATTCCAAGTCAATGTATTTGACCCCCGCCCCCCCCCCCCCCCCCCCCTCTTGTTGTACCTGTATAAAACGTTTTCAAACGTTCATTCAAGATGTATATAGGGGAGAGCGGGGCAAATACCGACATGGGCCTATTTTAGGACTATATATAGCAGCTGCTGTCGTTCTAACTCTATCCCACTGATCTCTACACTAACGTTAGTGGGGAGATGAGTGCTCTATCCTGGCTGAGATGCTCTGCAAGTTCCATAAAATGTCTTTATTTCCGTCATCTAATGATATGTTATTAGACAAAGCTTTAAAAATCCATATTGCTTATTAATTTCTCACAAAATGTAAAACTGAGCTTTACTAATAGTACTGCTCTTCTCAATTAAGCACAATCACTCAAACGGTAATTCATTAAATGTGTGAAAGATGGGCAAGCTCCTTTCAAATATGAATAAAACGTGTTCCACAGACCTTGCGTTTTATGTTATTTATCTTCAAATGGCTTGTGTTTGGTTTAAGTAAAAGAAATCTAAGCTGAATTAACATTTCAATTTTTTAAATCAGTCCGATATCTTCTCATTAACGAATGAAATTACATGAGGCTTAGCTTAAACTTGTACAATGAGTGACGTTTCACAACTGTATAATATCCATGCAGATCAAACAATAAACCTATTGTACAGAATAATTAGTACGCTTCTCAATGCAAATCTGAAGTCAAGATAACAGAGCTATGTACGGAAAATTTTGCGTCACGGGGAGGGGGTATTATGCAAGGCTCAAAACAGTCAACCTTATCCTCCGTCCGTATTTACCTCATGCCCGTAAAGTTCCCCTCTTTCGGTCGGGGAATTAAGCGGACATCTACTTCTTTTATTAATTTTTTTTAGGATAACTTATAAGAGAAATAACGCTGTTTGGCTCTATCTATGACATAATGAGGGTATACCGCATAGGTTAAGATTTTATTAACTCTGTCGACCCAATCTCGGAATGTGAGAATTCAACATATTTACAAAGATGCACAGTAACATGAATACATACCAATACATAAAGTACACTGTAAATAGAGTATACATAACTTCTTCAGTATTTAAAACACTTAGCGCACAGGATTTCTTGCAGGTACATTATGCGATGTCCATTTGATGATGAGACTCGTGCTAACACAAAAGTTTTAAAGTTTATTATCCGCATTTTCCCCGCTCTCCCCTACTGTATTTATAATTCATTATTATTTTTTTGTCCAAAGAAAGCGCCTTGAGCGTTCCGGTAATCACAAGTAGCTTATATAGGCGTATTGTTTTTATTCTGCCGTACGTTGACAAAGGGAACAAGGGATAAATCCCTCAAATTTGGGGAATTTGTTCTCTTAGATTGTATTCAGCATTCCCTGTATACATCCCGGATGTCTGAGACACAATCTGGAGAAGAAATATTCATCTTGCTGCAAAATATTAAATCTAACATGATGTGGTGCTGCACTGATGCCAGTGCAAGTAGTTAGAGTCTACATTCTGTTCATTTACAAGAAAAGTCTCTTTCGTTAGTAGCTCAATTTCTGAGTAGGGCTGCATCATTATGATTAGGCGTAACGGTGAGGAAGTGGGGGTGGGGCGGGGTATCTGTGTCTTCCACATCGAAAAGGGGTAACAATACACTCATTATGCTTGTATGAATTTTCGGAGAACAATTTTCTATCTTGAGAAGTGGAATATCAGCTAGAGGGGGCATTGTTATGTGTGGTTTTCGTCTTGAGGGCCACATTCATGGCCAGGCGGGCCTCACTTGATGCATGGACGTTGTTTAAGATGACATTACAAGATTGCAATATTGAAATAGTTTTCAAATGATGCTTATGATAATACATTATAATATTATCACTTTATAAAATGATCTATATCAAAGCGCCGCACAATCTTGATACATGAGTAACATGACAAGCGAACAAAAATGAACTTACAAAACATGGTATGACTTATATGGAGTAATGTAACAGTGCAATAACTAGGTTGAGTATTCCACCTTTACCATTAGATGGATTTCTAATTTTGACCTAATCAAAGTAAAATTGGTATTGCAACGAATTAAGGCTGGTAGAGCATTCCCGGCGGAGAAGGCGATTACAACTATCAACCATCTAGAAATAGAGCACCATGCTGCTACATGATTGAGACTTGTGTTTTACGGTGAGGGCTGGTCCTTCATGACATTGTATCCGGGGGCGCGAATTCACAACGAGGAAAGAGGGAGTACCCCCTCCCCCCTCACCGGTTCTGCGCCTCTATTCACAGCAGCGACCAAATGAAAACTGTTTGATTTCACATCAAATTTCTGTTAAGTAGCAGACTTTACTGAAAATGTTTAAGCAAAACAACTCCATTTCCCCCGTTTCATTATAATTCATTGCAATAAGCGAGTCTATTTTGAGTTTTCACTTAGGTTTTCCTATACGAAAATATAGTACATCATGGCGTTACCGAATGTTCATTCGTTTGCAAATACCCTCTCTCACAATGGAAGGTCAAAAATACCTCAAATAAAAGTTACGTAGGTAATGGGATTGTACGTGTTACAGTGATTGTATTTCATTTCCATAACATTCGGCATGAATTATCTGATATATCTCTTATTGCACGTCAGGCGCCATCCCGAATAATCAGTCTATATAACCAGACCCTATCAGAATTAAAGTCACCAACATTAGAGTGTTCATGTTCTTGTCCACTATTACCTCCCATCCTTCTTATTCTCATCCTCATCCCCCTTATCTTTTCCCTTCTCTTTTCACCCTTTCCAATCTCCCCACAGTAGCGGATCTACGGGGGGTTATGGGGTTTAATACCCCCCCCCCTCCTTGGGATCTAAAACAAATTCAAATACTAATTTTAAATTTGTAAACTTTTAACATTATTATTATTATTTTTTTTTATATAGGGATAGCATGTTGTATTTATCCATCTTTGATATCAAATGAATGTTACATTGTTCATTCGTTTGATCATCTTCGAGGTCTCATTCCTGCGTGGAAAATGCATTGAGTATAGCAGACTATCATGTCTATATAAATCATCTATTCTATTCTGACATTTTTTACACAAAAGAGTCTGTGTTATAGGCTAACAATCGCAAAGCAGGGGCATCACCTTTCGTTGCGAGCATGGTTGCACTGCGTTGCCGCATGCAGCATGCGCATATGTGCAATGCGATCCGCATTGTATAATTTCGATTGCGCTTTGCAAAATGCACAAAGCACATCTAGCAGACTGCCAATGATAGAAACGTAAAGAGTTGGAGGAGAAATTCGTGACATATCGACACGGCTATACGATTACTTTGATCGCCGGACATTTACCAACTATACACCAAGTTCATCCAGAGATGGCGACAGTTTTGAGAGTCAGAAGAAAGCGATCAAGTGATCCCAGTGAGGCTTTGATCTTTTCGTGTAAAAAGGCTCGAACCGCTGGAGAAGGGAGCGGCAGAGGCTCCGGTCCAGCCGGAGCGTCGGGTGGGAAATCTGCCGGTGACGGGGTCGAAGTGAAGACTGTGTTCAAGTTCGCTGGGACTGTAGCAAAAAAGGTAAGTCATTCGCAGAATTAGAAAAGCATGTACTTCAATATTTGACATAGCCTCAAACTATGGCACTCCTTAACACAAATGTGCACACGGCTACTATAAACGGTTACCAATGTCACTGGTTGTTCCATTTTTTAGATGAGAGATTGGGTGGTGGTGTGGGCCGGTGTGTGTGGGTGATACTTGAGTCTCCATACCCAGCTAAACCATTATGTGATATGTATCTCAGTCAAATTATACTATTCAATATTTAATCTCGTTATTGTCTGTGTTTGTCCTTGGTCTACCCTTGTTGTATCTATATTAAAAATGATCATTATTTAGCGGAGCCTATAAGTTATGTGACTGTACGGTTGATAGTTAAGTCAAAACATAAACGAGCGGAAAGCATTCGTTATTCCGAAGGTTCATTTTTATGTAATTGTGGGTGTGTGTTGTGCATGAGGGGTGCTCGTATAATGTGGATGTTGCATGTTCGTGTATGTAAAGATAGTATAATAATTCAGGCATCCTACTTGTGAATTCAGTAAACTTGCCTCCCATGAAATTTGATATGATGTTGAAGGTCAGATAAAACATGAGTCTATGTAGACAAGGGTGAAAGGGATGAGATGATAATCCTAACAATTATTTTAGGGGTTCTATTTACTAACCCCATTGCCTCAGCACACACAAACACACCCATGCACCCCCCATGCACTACCCCCCCCCCCCCCATCCCCTCCCATTCCAAAAAAGCTGTCTATGATGGCCGCGCAGAGCAACATTTGTTGAGGTTTGTAAATAAACATTTAATCAAGAATGGATCTTTCAGTAGAAATTTTGAACTTGGACAAAACAATTTCAAAATGCACCAATACTCTCCCAGCGAAATTTACAGGCCTCGCAATGAGAGATAAACATGATATTGATTCTTACATGAAAATGAACTAGCCCCACAAGCCTATAACCATCCCTTTGAAAGAATTCTGCGTATTTAATCGCCCCTGTTAACGAACATTATTTCATTTTTGGATTGACAAACCCTATTTCGTTTCTGGATTAATGAATCTTCAGAAAAACAAACCTTATTTTGTTGTCCGATTAAGGAACATTCGGAATAACAGACCTAATTTTATTTTTGTATTAACGAACCTTCGGAATAACGTACCCCTTTTATTCTCGAATTAACAAACTTTCGAAATAACAAACCTTAGGAGTAACACCACAAATGTCTGGATTAAAGAACCCTATTTGGTTTTCGGATTAATGAACATCGATATATAGGCAATTTACGTGTTTCAGAATTACGAATCTTTGGAATAACGTATCTTCGTAACATCGAACTGTAACCAAATAAGCAATTGCTTGAAATTAACTGCAGTGGATATATATCTCCAAATAATTTGTCCTGCTCTATTACAAATACAAAGCACTGACCTTGTTCAATCTGCATATTAAGTCATGTGAGTTCTATAACATTATCATAATCTCTCCATCCAACAAATTCCAAGTTCAAGCTCAGATACAAATAGCAGGATGCAAGAAGCATACTTGTAGATGGATGTCTCTGTTTTGAATCAGAACTAGTAGTAAACAAAGTGCTAAAACATGAAACTTGAAAACAAGTTTGTGTGATGCAATCCAGCTTTCGCATTAATGTGCACCAACTCCACTTGATGATGGGAGGGGGGGGGGGGGCTTCCTTGCATCCTGCTGGTGGTGTAGTCAATACATTTTGGTTAAAAACATGTTTACAAATGAAGGCAGAGAGCTTCTTGATCTATGATATCCACATCTATAAAATCCACATTATCCAGAGCCCACTTATCATAATAGAGAAAATAATGTTAGCTTAAACTGCACAAATAACATTCACTGTACATCATATGTATCAAACTGCAATAGATTGGTATTTTGCATGACTGTGCAATTTCGAGGCACTTTTAGAGTTTTGACCTAACCATTTAATAATTTATCATTAGTCATTTCGCACACTTATGATCATTGAACACGTCATCCATGACAAAGCTCCTGTACAGCGTTGTCCGTGCATGGCTGCCTATTCATAATGGGTTGACGGAGAAGCCATGGATGTCTGAAGAAGATCTGTAAACAGCTCTCTTGTAGTGATACCCATAACAAAAATACACTACAGCTCAAAGGAATCGGCATAGGGAAAGGGAAAGGGAAGGACTCACAGTTTTAAACCGCGGTATATTTTGTCCAGTTCAGCATGAAACATGATGCTTTTTAGGCTAAAGAATCATGTTTCATGCTGAACTGGACAAAGTATACCGCGGTTTTAAACTGTGGCTCCTTCCCTTTCTTCCCTTTCCTGATGCCAATTCCTTTGAGCTGTTGTGTAGGTACATGTATTTCAGGATGTAGAGTGCATAGACAGCGTAAAAATGTAGGTCATTTGCATGGATACTGTATATTGTATATTCTGTAGAAAAGGGAGTTTTCCAATTTCCACACAAATATTATGTGAGACCTGGAAGAGAAGAATGTTCCACATGTTAGAACAAACATCTTTTCATACTCTTGTAGACCTGTACAATATGAACATTTTCAGCACATTGTTAGTTGAAAGAGGGTAGCACAGAAATTGTATTTATAAACAAACAAATGACATACAAATATGCAAAGAAGAGCTCCTCATTTAGCACTCATTCTGATTAGCACTTCTACATATGTATGCACAATATGTGTAGTCATTAAGATATGTTAGCACCTCATTACATTTTTAAGTAAGTGCACAACCTGTGTTTTATGGACTAATGGGATCTTTACCATCTGTTCTACTCTGCCCCTTCTCACTCAAAGAGCTTGTTTTGATTGACGGTGACAGTCCAGTCCTTGTTATCAGCAGGAGGGTGGTTGATAAAGTCTCATTTTGGCCTCTGACATGAACCCTCAAAGTTTAGAATGTCCCTGGAGGTGGGAGTTCTTTTTTTTCACCCCAAAGTCATAGCGAAACAAAAAGGATGGAAGAGAGTAGATATGGTGTTGTGAGTACTACTTTTTCCACAGTGAACTGAAAAGTATTATCAAAGAAAGAGCAATTTCAAACAAATTTAGGCTACATATTTATTGTGGGAATGCATTCACAAAGGAGGCAAAGATTGGATATGAAATGCGAAATATGATAATGTACTGTGATACATGTACACACTACATATTCGCTTGTTAAAAGTAGGTGTAAAATATAACAAAAATACATAAATGTGGTACTTGTACACACTACATATTGGCTTGTTAAAAATAGGTGTAACAAAAATGCATAAATTTGCATTTCTTGAAATGTATTCTGCTTGGTAACTCAATACTAATATGGGCATATCATTGAAAACATGTTCAGACAATTAACATGTAGGATGCTTTAATTTACAGTAATTATGATTCTCATAATTGTACTGTACATGAAAACACCTAGTAAGCTAACCTACATAAAGTATCTCCCTCACTATAGACAGTCTTTAGATCAGTGATGAATGCAACCCCTCCTCCCTGTTGTCTTCATTGTGGGAAATGGGCCACATATGTTAATTTTTATGCCTCCGCCACAAAGTGGCCGGAGGCATTATGTTTTCGGGTTGTCCGTCCGTCCGTCCGTCCGTCCCGAATCCGTTTAGGCAATATCTTGAGAACCGCTAACCAGATTTGCTTCAAACTTGGTACATGTGTGTATTGCATGAAACCAATGAAGTGTGTAAATTAGGGGTCAATTCTGATTGAGGTCAAAGGTCAAAGGTCAATGAACTTTGTGAAAAATTGCCCCAAATTGACCTTTTTCACAATAAAGCCAAATCCAAGGATCCAATTCTCATGAAACATGGTACAAAGATGGATTACTACTTGGGAATAAGCTGGTGACATTTTTTTATTAAATTCCTAAAAGTTCAGAGGTCAAAGGTCAATGAACTTTGCCAAAATTGGTTAAAAACTGCCCCAAACTTCATATTTTTCACCATAAAACCAAATTAAAAAATGCAATTCTCATGAAACGTGGTACTAAGATGGATCACTACTTGGGAATAGACTGGTGACATTTTTGGTGAAATTCCTGGAAGGCCAGAGGTCAAAGATCAATGAACTTTTTTGCTAAAAATTGGCCCCATATTGATATATTTCACAATAAACCCAAATCCAATGGTGCAATTCTAATCAAACATGGTACAGAGATGTAACACTTCATAGAGGTAGATTGATGGAAGTTTGGGTAAAATTCCTGAAAGGTCAAAGGTCAATGAACTTTGCCAAAAATTAGCTAAAAAATTGCCCCAAAGTAATATTTTTCAAAATAAATCAAGATCCAATTGTGCAAAACCAACCAAACATTGTGCAAAGATGGATCACTACTTAGGGTAGACTGATGATATTTTTGGTGGAAATTCTCAAAGGTCAGAGGTCAAATGTCAATGAACTTTGCCAAAATTGGCTAAAATTTGTGCCAAATTTAACATTTTTCACATTGAATGCTAAACTAATGGTACAGAGATGTATCACTTCATGAAGGTATACTGGTGAAAGTGTGGGTAAAATTTCTGAAAGGTCAAAGGTCAATGAAGTTTACCCCAAAATTGGCTAATTTTAAACAAACATAATACAAGGATGGCTTTAGATTGACTGATTAGATTGGAAGTCAAAGGTCAATGAACATTGCCAAACTTGACCAAACATGGAAAAACAGAATATATTTTCATTTCACATAGGAATTAAATGGTTCATTGCCCACCAAACAGGTTTTCTGAGAATAAATCTAAATAGAGCTAGCAAAGAGGCGGAGGCATATTTATCGACTGCGCGGCAGTCGAATTGCTCTAGTTTTATAACTATAAGAAATCTTTGTAATCTGAAGAAAACATACAAACAAATGATTAGCATACAAAGTTGGAGGGGTGACAAGAAAAGCTTTCATCAGAGATGTTGTACCTCCCAAATGTGCTGTGAGGAACACGATTGAGCTAGACGCTCATCACCCGCTAATAGGATGAAAGGAAAGGAAAGGGGATTCCATGTTGGGATTTCATGTGTGCTGAAGGTTGCTTGGGGGCCCTGCCGAGGGACAGATGGCGGGTAAAAACAGAGTCCAATTAGCCATGACGCCATCTCAGCTCAAATCTAGGTGGAGAAGTGAGGATATGGCTAGCCAAGAGCGGAATTGAAATGATGTGTACAGTAGGTTCAGGTGTAGGGGTTGGGGAACGGGGGGGGGGGGGGGGGGGGGGGGGGGGGGGAGGGGGGGAGGGGGGGGGAACGGGGGGGGGGGGTTGAGGAGGTTACTCAAAAATTCTGTGACAGAATCAGGTGATCTACATAGATTTTGTTAATGAGAGTTGTGTTAATTTTAATAATGTTAATGTTAATAAGAGATTTAAATATTATGCGGAAGTTTTTAAGCACTTGATCTATTCGAAAGTCATTGCATCTCAAAAATGTCATGTTACTCTCACATGACAGATGCTCCATTGTTTCAGCAGTTGGGCACACAGTGGCTTCATTGATAAAACCCGTTGTACGTGTCATGTGTATGGACAGTGAAGGGCTCTGTTCAAAGGTGGCAACATATTGTAGTATCCTCCGTTGCTCTCCTTGTACGATAAAAGAGCAGGGCCATGTTGCATATAGGTTGTCAATTACTGTAGCTTACCATCAATAATAACTACCATGGTGATAGCCAATGAACTCTCGTTATTGCACATGTTGCAATGGTAAAGTCTAGTTACCATTGATACATTGTAGTAAGTTTCAATGATTACAAACCTATATGCAACATGGCCATGATCAGAAATTCATGCACTTGTTTGATAATGAATACTAAAACAACAATATGAAATACATCATGTGGGAACCCTACACAAATAGGTAGTGTTGTTCATATAAACCAGTAATGATTAATGTGACTATACTGTTACTAATTGTGATTCAAGCTGTTTCAAATGACATAATTGACATTCAAAGTCCTAGACATGTGTTATGATGCTAATGAAGCCTCTATGACCATTTCAAATGTACATTGATATGGTATGTGGTTAGGCCATGTGCAGTGTTATACTAGGATTGATGTGATTATATTGTCACTGATTGTGATGCAATCCATTACGATATCCTGACACAATTGACATCCAGACCATACCTGTGTAATGATGCCCATGATGACAGTACCGATTACAGTGCATGTAAACATGCAGATGGAATGTATGCTTGCCTTTGCTCTTGCCTAGTCCCATCTGTGCAAATAATCCATCACCCATTTAGACCCTCTCTTTTCACCCCAGCCTCATCAGGAGGGTGATTATCACCCATGGGGTGGGTCTCCACTGGATCATCAAGTCTGGAAACGGCCCAGTTTAGAATAATCGCCATCAGGAGAGATGGCTTCTTCTTGTGCAATGTGGTTTCTGAGTGGTTTCACAGATTTATATTTTACCAATAAGCTGAAATGGAAAAGTGACATGGCAGATAAACTCAGCTTTTGCATTGATGTTATGATGATGATTATTTGGTTACAAACTATTCCAAAAATGGCCATTACACTTAATGTATCTATTACATTAAATAACCCTATCCACCTCCCCCATGCCCCATGGCCTCTCCTTACACACCAATCATGGTTGAAATCCAAAATTAAAAGCATTGCATTTTCAAAAAATATTTTTGTATGCAGGGGTTAGTGATGGGCTAGTCTAGGTACTAGGCTGTGAGATGCATGGACACAACCCAGTTGGTTAACAACTATGTCTGGTAACACAGACTGGCATCAAAGCTCCTCTGGCTTCTTCCCCTAGGGGTATAGTCTGTCGTACCAGACTTTGTTAACAGACTGGGTTGTGTCCATGCACCTCACAGCCCAGTACCTAGGCTATGATGTGGCTAATTACAAATTAAGAGTTTCCGAAAGGGGTTTAAAAAAAACCCAGTTGTGGCTGTTTATGAATGAACAGAGCATAAACTCCCCCCCCCCCCTTCCCTCTCTTGCTTCAATTAGAGTATTGTACAATGCTTCAAGACAAACTTGGTGTTTTATTGGAGTTGGAACACTACTACATGTAGGCCATGTTTATCAACTTTTCAGAAATTTAAACGGGTTTCCAAAGGCCTTTACGAACGCGTTTCCTAATGCGTTTCCAAACACGTGTATAAAAAAGGTGCGTTTATCAACTCGATCGCCCAAGTCGAAAACCGGCCATGTCACCGAAAACATGTGGTTTAAAGCTTCTTTAAACGCGTTTCTGGCTCAAACACATTAAGGGCCATGTTTATCAACTTTTCAGAAATTTAAACGCGTTTCCAAAGGCCTTTACGAACCCGTTTCCAAACGTGTTTCCAAACGCGTTTAAAAAATGGTGCGATTATCAACTCCAAAGGCCTTTACAAATTAGTTTCCAAACGCGTTTCCAAACGCGTTTAAAATACGGTGCATTTATCAACTCGATCGCCCAAGTCGAAAACTGGCCTTGTCACCGAAAACATGTGGTTTAAACGCGTTTCAAAACAGCTTTGCATTTATCTCGCTTCTTTAAACGCGTTAGGATCGTACAAATTTGCGTGTTTCAAAACAGCTTTCCGAACCCCATAATCAAAACACCTTTGCGTTTATCAACTCCCTGAAACGCGTTTGGAAACCTTAATTCTACCAAAAAAAGAGTTGATAAACATGCCCCTAGATGACTTACATGATGGATGTCCAACAACAAGATGGGGCTGGCCAGTCCTTGTGAAGCCGTCTGTCATGTTGACAGCTTGGTAATGGGCCTGCTGCACCAGACTGAGCACACATCTGCACTCCCTACAGTCATGCCTGAACCACTCAACACAACATTCTCAACTCTCTCATTACCAATGACTCATTTACTGTGTTATAAATCATGTGGTAGTTTCTTCAGGGAGTTGTACTTCTGTCACCTTCCTGGTGTCTTCATGCCTTGGTACTCATGAGCCCTGTTTATATACCAAATTCCAAGCTATTTCTGATGCATACATGTAGGCATGTAGGTAAGGAAATTTGTAGCGAGCCTCTTAGTCCACAATTTAGATGCATGTACACTGTAAATACACTGAAAAAGCTTAACCTGAGCTTAACCTTGCTCCTTCACTGTGTGCATTAACTCTTAAGGTGTGTCTTAGCCCGATCAGAC
Organism: Arbacia lixula; assembly: GCA_963669155.1. Taxonomy (NCBI): domain Eukaryota; kingdom Metazoa; phylum Echinodermata; class Echinoidea; order Arbacioida; family Arbaciidae; genus Arbacia; species Arbacia lixula. The sequence continues at coordinate 6,253,728 of OZ022581.1, read as the reverse complement.
GAAATAGCAAGCTAGTTTGCTGATCTTGGGAACTAGCCTGAAGTTGCAATCACATCTTCATTAGCTCGGGACTCGGGACACGTAAGCTCAAAACTCAGGATGCATAAATTATCCCGATGTTCGCAGATATGCAGTGCGTGATGGGAAAAGACCATGACCGCATGGCTTCGTTTGTGAGCTCGCATTCACGCACGTATAAAAACCTATCATAAACAATGCCTCATGTGCGCTGATGCATTCACGCAGTATAAAAACCAGGGATGTGTTATGGAAGGATTTGAAGCAACTTTCTCTCTTTGAACCCATGTGCCAAGCCGCTGAAAAGTTATGGTGTTCTCAACAGGTGCTCTTCAGGTGTTTGAAGAATAATGAACATGATTGCGTGGCAACGGCTTCTCAGAGAGAACAAAAGAAATTTCGCTTCTTCCATTCTGTTAATGGAATTAATACTTCCATGAGCATAACAGGTATCAGCAAACACAACTAAACAAGATTTTTAAGTAAAATATCTCCGCTGCACGCAAACGCACACAAACACCGTTAATGATAATACACAGCTTAATATATCATTTTCAGAATGGTGAATCCCACAAACGCACAAGATGTCGGAAAGTGATGAAATTGGTCAATTTTGTAAGTAATACAAATATGTTATATGTCCGTTTTTTAATGATTCCTCATTACTCTTCGAAAAACAAAAGCAGAGTTAAGGATCTGTCATAATCTGTACTTTAACTTCCTAGTAATTTGCAAACAAATTTGTCAAAAACAAAGCTTCTAGAGACAAATGGGCAATTAAAGACATTTTTTTCAAGTTGACAACAGTTAAATGTCAGCTGGGCACATGGAACTTCAAAGCATTGTCATGATTACCGGTATGGAATGCTTTTGACATTCATGAGCACGCTTTAGAACCATACAGATGTTTGAATGTATTATGCTCGAGTTTCTTCTCCTTCCTAACACCTCCCTGATAAAACCTATCATAAAAAATGCTTTATGTGCGCTGATGCATGCCGGGGTTGGGAAATTTTCAGGCTAATGGAGATCGTCGCTTTGAGCTAGCTCAAGCTAGTTTGCAAACTTCTTTGGAAATTTTCTTGACCAAATAGCTAGCTATTTCGCATGATCTGGCTAATGAAGACGCAAATGGCTAGCTACCTGGCGAGGCTATCCCGATCAGAACTAACTAGCTATTTTGCCACATTGGGCTAATGAAGATGCCCCTTTTATGTGCCAGCTGATTTTATTGCCGGTGGTCAGCACTGCAGTGGGACCATGCCCGCGGTGTGTGGCAGATTGGTTTACCGGTACTTTAGTTTTACAGTTGACGGGTAATATGATTGTGATACAGGCCGCTAAAATTTCAAACGTAAACAATCTAAATATCAATAGATTTTCACTTTTCCTGAATAGGTTCATGAGGCTGTCACTGAGATTTCATACACGTTATTGTTATGTAAACTGCTGAGTGCTGATTCCTGCTGAGTTTCTTAACTTTTGCAAATGGGACACCCTGTCTTTACAGTAACTGCCTTGGTGTATGGGACTGAGAGGATTAAGCAGGAGGTGGTAGTAATGTAGGTTGTAGCTTGGTGCAGTTAGTGTTCATGCAGATCTCTGAGTTGGCAGTGATCCACCGTAGGGAATTAATGGCGTACAAGTCTCTTCAAGTTTATTGCTGTACTATATCAACATAGGTCACCCTTGTAAATGCGTTGCATGGTATTTGAAAGCGAGCACTCGGTAGACCTTGAGGCCAGCTTGCAAGATGATAGTGTTCACACCTCTGGCGCTGGAGATCACTCTTCACCCACAGGCGTGGTTTAGCACAGCTTGACATGGCCCTCTAGTGGACCAGCTGCAGTACAGAATTGTTAAGTACTTTGCAATTCTCCCTATCGCATATAGCACTCCGAATCTGAATGTGTGTGGCGCTCTAATTATTTTACCTTTAATTCTTGGGATACGAACTTCCGGTCCACGTACATCCCGTACAATAGGGACCACGGTTTCCCACTAATTTTATGAATTTTAACTCTTAAGCTAACCCTGACCCTTACCCTAACCCTAAACCTAATTCTATACCTAACCCTGACCATAACCTTAACCCTAGATAAATTGTTCACTGATTAATTCATCCAAAAAAAGCGATTTCTAGATCACTTTGCGCCGACAACAAACTCTTACCGGAAGTATATGTTCCAAGAGCAATCGATCAGATATCGGTATCGCGAGGTGGTATCGCTGGATATCGGCTATATGCGATAGGGAGAATTCGTCCTACTCTCATTTTGTCTACCACCACCAATTCAGATTTCTGGTTAAGGATTAGGGTTTGGATTTAGGGTAAGGCTTCTTGTGAAGTTGATATAATTTTAAAGGGTACTGTAAGTTGCAAGGTGGTGCTAGTAGATTCTCCCTATCGCATATAACCGATGTCAAGCGATATCACCTCGCGATACTGATATCTGATCTATTGCTCTTGGGACGTATACTTCAATTCATGCAATAATGCAGAGAATCTGTAATTTCAACAGTTGTAAACCTTGTAATATTAAAATGGAAGGGTTGTTACATGGACAAACGTCTTGAAAGAAACACCACCAATCACTCACAGCAATGTTTTTACCTACCTCAACATTGATTGTGGACGGACTAATGAAAGAATGAAAAGACACAGGCAAGACGATGGCTATAGAATGTTTGTGAACCGGAAGTTCACATCCCAAGAATTAAAGGTAAAAAAATCAGATTCGGAGAGCTACTATATGCGATAGGGAGAATTGGAGTAGACCAAAAGGCATTAGTTTAACAGTGGTTTAATTTAGACAGTGTAAACTACATGTAAATTTGTGGTGTGTAAAATAAATCATCTAACAACAAGTATTGTCTCATCACAGAGTCACAAATGTAGGTGATTTCAATTATTAGGTGTAATTTTCATGTGGACAAACTCAATATACCATAGTGATTCTAAGGACAAAATCAATTATGGGCGTGTTTATCAACTCTTTTTTTTGGTAGAATTAAGGTTTCCAAACGCGTTCAATTTTTTTTAAACGTGTTTCAGGGAGTTGATAAACGCAAAGGCGTTTTGATTATGGGGTTCGGAAAGCTGTTTTGAAACAGGCAAATTTGTGCCATCCTAAACGCGTTTGAGCCAGAAATGCGTTTAGAGAAGCGAGATAAACGCAAAGCTGTTTTGAAACAACTTTAAACCATGTGTTTCCGATTTCTGAAAACGCGCGCCACGCAAAGAAAACACATCGATGGCACACTATTGTACTACAGTGCACGTGTAACGGTGAAGTAGAGCTGCGCAGTGACAAGGCCGGTTTTCGACTTGGGCGATTGAGTTGACAAACGCACCATTTTTTTAAACACGTTTGGAAACGCGTTTGGAAACACGTTCATAAACGCCTTTGGAAACGCGTTTCAAATTCTGAAAAGATGATAACCACGCCCTAAGTTGAATCAACAATAATATTTCATATTTTGATTTGGCATCCCATAAAGTTGGTCTAAGCATAGTTCACTGTTTGCTTTAAACCTCTGCTCAGAATATGGGCCTGTGGCAGTAAACCTGGAATGCTTTGGCAAAGTATGTTTATATATCTGGCTTAGAACAGAACAAAGGAGAATGTTTAGTCTGATTTGGATCTTTACATTGTATACCCTTGGTTTAAAATAATGTAATTGTTCATATCAGCTCTTAAAGTTATAACATTTAAGTCATCTTAGGACAATTACCTTGAATTTGCAGATTCCCATTTTCATCAATCATCAATCAATCTGTTTTGAAGTTACCCTCAAAATTTCATACACCTAACTATTTGTACGCTGGGATATAAACCCATCTGTGCTGAATTATTTTTAGGAGGGATCAGGAACGGTAAATGAAATGGACTTGCTCAGTTCAACTCATTCTAACTTTTTACTGCAACATTTTGAGGGAAATGTTTCACACCATTCCTACCCCTCACCAATGTCATTCCAATTAGTCTATCCTCATTTTGTTCATCATCATCAATCTCACTCTCCGAATCTTGAGTAAACTGTTCCTCTTCATCGTTATCCAATCTCACTCTCCGAATCTTGAGTAAACTGTTCCTCTTCATTGTTATCCAACACACCACCTAAATTGTTGTGGGTGGGACTGTGTTGTGAATTGTGATGGCATTAGCTTTGTCGTGTTTCGACTCTGAATCAGAGTCCATGGCATACATGTAAGTAAAGGAATCCGAAGAACCTGCTAGTATGAGTTCACAGGCTTAATCTATTGAAAATAACCTCCGCGGAGCCATGATGGCGAACCTAAAAGAGCTGTAAAAACCCTTGATTTTCTCTGAAATTTGCTATTTAAAGCTACAGTGTATGATGGAATCGAGTGTAAGTGAAAGCCTCGTAAGTGTAGAATTTGATAAAAGCTAAATAAATACCGGCACCTCCAAGGAAATCAATACAATCCATGTATTTATTGAGCGTGAAATGCGAAGTTCATGCGGCACCGAGTGTGCATTGGTGCGAAGTACGCGTGGAAAGAGTTAGAGGTATTGTATCCTGTTTGAATGCTTGAAATATTAAGTTTATGAATACAGCAATAGGAAATAGAAGAAAGTGTTGAAACAACTTTTCTAATACCCCTACACTGTATTTGAACCCCTGCACCTCAACCAGATCGTTCCTGTTAGAAGCGACATTCCTCGTCAGGTTTTTTTTTTTTTTTTAAATATAAGGCAATGGTAGATTAATGGATTACACCAAGTTCATTTCCATTTAAAAATGAAACAAAGCATGAGAAACAAACTACTGCGTGCAGAGAGAAATGTGTTTTGTTATTTGAATTCATAACACACACTGCACCTATATGTTTTGCATATGGTTCAAGCAATGTTTGATAAACATGGATTTTGTCTGCGAAAGGGGCACACTACATGCACAGGAAAGTCTGTCCCTCGATCCCTAAGGGACCATGTTTGGTTTGGGTAAATGTGTGTATACTCTCCATTGCGTTGATTCCTAAAGAATGCATTAAACTGTCATGTTGATGAATTGATTATCCTTCCTTTCCCTTAAGAAGTGTATGTGTGTGTATGTGTGTGTGTTTGTGTGTGTGTGTGTTGTGTGTGTTGTGTGTGGGGGGGAGAGGGGAGTTGGGGTGTAGGCTTGGGGTAGGGTCGTGGGGGGGGCGAGAAGAGGGGTGTTGGGGTGTAGGCTTGGGGTAGGGTCGGGAGGGGTAATATACATGTACATGTAGATTCAAAAAATCTTCCCCAAAAACTTCTGGTTGGCAGACTTCTGATATAGGAATATCTTCATTATTAAGATCTGGCTGAGCACAATTTGAGGTACATTACAGCAATTGTTGAGAGGGGAAATAACATGGAAATTACCCAACTTGTATGTGGTACTGGTAATGAAGATGACTCTTCCTAATTTTTAATCCAAGATACTTTCCCCACCCTTTAAGACGTGGAGACGGAACAGTAATGAATATGCCATGCTATGCGATGGATGAATCTGACACGAGAATGTCTGTCTTGTGTTTCACAGAACGGGCAGTCTGTAGACGGTTTATGTCTCGTCTTATTGTCTGACTGATATTTATTTTTGTGTCAAGCTGTGCAATATCTGCAGTGCCTCGGATGATATGCACTGCTCTGTGTGCAGAACACACTGTCTATTTATATTGCGACATTCAGAAAGGTTTAATTTCTTTGGGAGAAATGGTGAAGGACAGGCTAAGTTCATGTAGGACAGAGAGAGAGAGAGGGGGGGGGGTGGAGAGAGACAGAGACAGAGACAGAGAGGGAGAAAGAGAAAGAGTGGGCAATAGATATGGAGACATAAAGAGAGATAAGGAGACAGAGACAGAGAGATTAAAGAGACAGAGAGGTATAGCTACAGTGCCATCACCAACTTTTTTGAAGGGGGGGGGATGCTTGGGGGGGGGGGGGGACACAAAAATTACCAATAACAGGTCGCCCATCTGAAAGACTTATACATTTTACTTACATGTACATGTATATAGACCTTCACTGAAAATTATCTTGTGGTACTTTGAATACTGGAATCAATACCCATATCCAATCAGAATTAATGGTAATGAAGTCCTCCTTGCATAAAGCATCCATGGCCTACATGTACCTGTTCATGTATTGACCATATGGTCACATTGAATGTTTGCACTATAAAAGACACAGTTAATGTGATTGGCTCATTACAGTAATACAGGTACATCAACCCTTTCTGTGCCAGATAAAAGACTGGTCTATTAGGTTTGTGTGTGCAAAAATACATCAATGAGGCAAAAAGAGTTAAGCAGTTGATTCCAGCCAGATGGCAGATAAAAGCTTCTGAATTGAATTTAACCTGTTGTGTGCCAGATCAACTGCTGCTCTATGGGATTTGTATGTTTTACGTGTGAAAAAAGGAACATGTGGCTCACAAAGGGTTAAGAAAGAGGTACTGAACTGTAATAAGGCGTGATTCTGAAATGAACAGTCCGGCCTCCATTATGCAGCCATCAATGTTCTGGCTGTCTCCGTTAACCGTACGCGGACTGGCTGATTTTTATGAGTTTTCAGTGCCAAACTCACACACGATAGTAGCAAAGTGAGATTGTGTTTTGTGGGGTTTTGTGGCAAAGGAATATTCATATTTTGTTGAGATTTTAGAGTAATTTCTGTTGCTGTTCTGTGTATTTTGAGGCAGATTATCATAATGCTGGTTAATTGGTAATATGTAACACATGTATACCCCTACAATAACATACTAGAAAGTGCCTATTTTAACATATCTCTCTTATCCGGCCATATCACTTCTGCGGATGGCCGCCGGTCCTGACGTGGCCGGATAATGGACTGTATTTCAAATGGTGATACAGCACACAAAAGTGATGTGATTGCAAAGCATAACTGGTTAGTCTAATTAATTTTGTCCTTGGATTGGGAGCCATCTGTATATGAAGGGATTCACTTGTTGAATTGATCTTCATGAAATGTTTTATTTTTATCAGAGTTCAACCTTACTACTTCATATTTCACAGTTAATGTATTGTAAAGGCTGGTAAGAATAGGCTTTGTAATCGACCTTTGATCTTGTTTTGAAAGTGAGAATTATTTAAGCCTATTCAGAGAAAATGCAAAATGCCCAATAGCAGAGAGCCTGATCCTGATTAGATTCCTGAATGACCTTGGGTTCATTTAAACCACTCACAGAATCAGGTCCCCCTGCAACCCACACTGATGAGAACCGTGCATGTATCATTGTATATTAAATGTTTAGATGTCACATTGGGCTCAATCCTGCCATATTAACACCTTCGCATATGACTGAAAAATATGCTCAATTACAAACAAGTAGGTCATGCAAAATTGCCATTAGACCACCACCCAAAAATTGATGCTCTATAGAGGAAGTGGCTTCTTGGTCATTCAGTGCTATAATTCAGCATGCAGCATACTGAGAACTGTGCACGAGCATTTACAGTTGTACATGATTTACACTGTAAGCATTTCATGCTACATTTCATTACAAAGTAATATTTGTTAAAGTGGAGTCTTTCTCATTGTGTCCTTGAGTTGGACTCACTTTACATTTGAAGAGGTTTAGGATAGATTGCTTCATGGATTTCTGTATGGCCATTTGGGAACGGCCTCACAGATATTGTTCCTGAGCATGAACGAGACGAGATGTATTGGATCTCGGCATTCAAGTGTGATTGCGGCTGGCAGGCTCAGCAGACATAGGTGGGTCGATGCTCTAAGAATAGAATGAAGGACGGGAAGATGAGGAAAAATTGACTCTGAATGATGGATGAATTACACAAACAGGGATCCTGTGCAATGCAGGGTGCTTCCCATATGTGAAGCCAGATTTCTGATATTGGGCAGAGCTGGAAGATCACTCATTGTGCAGGGTAGTGAACACTGTATATAAAGGCCGCTCAAAGGAGAACAGACATGCGGGCTTTATGAGCAGGCGGTCTTTTTGTACTGATAGGTGTTTTTTTTAAATCTACACTGTAGGTTTTTATGAGATACAAGAAATGTGATCATTGGAGACATGTATTATTTCATAACACATACACATGCATTGGTAGATTTTGGTTTACTGTGATACTGATGCATTGTGCAAGTAGATCCATGTAATTTCTCAGACTCTTTGATTGAGTAACAACAGTTTGTGACTCCAGATGGCCCCCATTTCTTAATGGACTTTTATCATTGGAGGAATTGTTAGCATGGGGAAAGGAGGCGAGTTGGGGAACTCAATTAGATTCCTCTTGATAATCCATGCTAGTACACTTCTTAAATATTTTCTCAACTGTGAAATTAAGTTTTTCATGGTTTATCGTTCAAATGGAACGCCCTAAAATGTAAATCTATCAACATCTACAGTAGTTGCATATAATGGCAGATTGCCAACTTGCCATACAGTTAGGATTAAGCAAGTTAAATTTTTCTGTTATTTCATTACTATTTCCAAAGAACTGTAATCATTATAAATTGATTTGGACATTAACAAAGAAATTAAAGATGAAATAAATCACTTAAAAATACAGTATCCTTGACCTTGTTTTACTATCCTTTGAATTCCCAGAATATGAGCATCTTGAAAATGAGATGCCAGCTGAACCTGAGGCGAAAATGTAATTGTTCATCAATCCCATAAATCCACAGCATTCAGCTGCTTCAATAACTTCGATGAGCTTAGAAAATATCAAAATACAGAGACAGGAGAGCACAGGGCTGTGTTGAACACTCCGCATCTTTGAAATTCTTAATACCTTTTGGTGTACAAGATTGTCTACTTTGCATTTCAAGTCAAAATGAGCACACGCTTTCATGCATCATCCTATTACAAGTATGTGCGCAGATGTACCTTTGTGTGCTAGTGTGATTGAAAGCAGGGTGTGTTTGAGAGAAGTGTGTTGAAAGAAATTCATTTTTCTTGGCTTTCTGCAACCTTTTTCGAGGCCTCTCGTCTCCAACTCTTGCCCTGGAGATGAAAACAGTCTGCGTGCATGGTGAGCTCGGCACAAGATCCTCCTCCTCTTCCTCCTACATGTACGTCTCCACGGGAGTGAGAGAGAAATGGCGCCTGCTGACCAAGATTATGCTCAATACTCAATGTTAAAGGTGTAGCATCCTTTTGGTTTCGTACATTTTTCACACTTACAATTTATTTGATAAATTGTGACTTTTAAAAAAAAACTTATTAGAGGTCAAATTGCTGTGACCAGGGCTATAATTGATGTTAAAGGTGTAGTGCTGTATTGGTTAACACAAACAGTGTGCGCTCATGATATTTCTTTGTTAATATCCACAAGTAACATTTTGAAGGTCAAGTTTATGTCATGGTGCATATGAATACAAAAAAAATGTTTATGTCATGGTTGAAGTTTGAGCTGTCTCATTTCAGTTACTTGTTTGATGTAGCACTCTGCTAGATTTGAATAGTATACACTTGAGCAATTACAAGCAATATTGTTGGAGTTTAAATTAATGTTAGTCAGATTGTCTCTTGCTCAGTTTGATCTCAGAAGATGAAATAACTTCATTTTTGCCTCCTGATACACTACAATGTGAAGCTGGCACTGGATGCAAACTTTGCCTGTAGATCTTTCATTTTGTAATTTGTATCTTTCATTATTTGACTTGTGACTGGTGGGAAACATACATGTGAGTAAACAGAAGCATGTTCTGATCTCACACATTCTTAACATCCATTTGAGAAAGATTACATAGAGTACAGAAATGTGACGTCATTTGAGCATTATTGTCAAGACAACTGGTTCTAAACAATGCGGGTAGAGCGATCAGCAGTGATCACAGTGGGGACTGTAATTGGGAATGCCAGACACTATCCTGATAGACAATATTGGACAGCTAAACCTCTCACTGGAATGAGTTTATTTAGAGCCAATTGTCTTGACAACATGCTCATATGACGACACCACTTAATTTTGTTACACCATTGCAAGTAGCATGTTATACCTCAAATTGTTAAGGTGCCCGTCTGACTGATGTGCACAATCATTTGATCTGTCTCCATCTACTTACCCTCCCAGAGAAGGAAACCATGAATATTGCACTACTCATTGAACCATGCTGTGGCTTATTCTCTTTCAGATAATCACATATTCACAAGGGCTCTTTCATTATTTACTGGGGCTCTTTTTTGCATTTTAGGGGCTTAAATTTCTCACTGATATACTGAAGGAATGCTTCTATGTACAAGCAGATATTCACGTGTACTGCACATTCCTTCCCACCAGTAATACACATTATTCCTATAGAGCAGCAGTATGCACAGTGCAAAAAAGGGTTGAAATATACTACATGTAACTAGGCTTGACAGGTTGAAGGATCTTTGTTTAACTTTCCCTTAATATTCAATCACTTTATCCTGTGTCAATATTGACGCAAAGCCTTAATTTTTGACCCTCGCAAGCACAGTAGCTGTGGATGCATGCCACCTTTAACCTGCTGGATGCTGTATCGAGCATCTCGCCCAAATTCACTCGCTGCGGCTTCCACATGCACGAGCATATCAGGGAATTTTCCACCGAGCTGAGTTTCGCTGCATGCATGCATAAGGCTGCAGTGGAAAGGTCCCCTCTATAACCCAGGCACAGGGGCATCACTGATGTGATAGGATGTGTGCAATGAGTAGAGAAGGCTTAATAATGCACAAAGCGCCAAAAGTAGTGCGTTACTTGGTACTTAATTACCTGCAGCTTAGGTCCACATAATCACAGTTATGTTTTGGGAAGAAAAACTGATTGTAAATTTTGCACTAAACTAATATTACTAATTTTAGATTATGTACATTCTGGAAATTGTGTGTACATATACACTGTTCTGCTGGAATAATTGTTCTGCTCGAATAAAGAGCATATATTATCTGAATTCCTCTTTGTAATATGTATATTTGTATTACTAGTAACTTTGATATAACTGTATTAATTAGAATGGAATTGTAGATGTTCTCTTGTTCATATCAGACATGGTATCAAAGAGGTGGGAGGTTTGTGTAGGTTTGAGCTTACCCAATAATTGGTTTATAGTGAAAATACCTTGTAGCTAATATTAAGGGGCACATTTTAACACTTTAGCACATGTTCATTATCCTTCAAGTTCAATATTTCTGGGGTTTTTTGCCTGTCAGGCTGATTGAATACTATTTGATTTTTAAATAAAAGTAATTTGAATACATTTTCTTACACAATCCTCAACTCTGATGGCAACATAACTTTCCTCATGAATATCATCACATGAAAATAAAGTACTGTAGCTTCTGAGAACCCCCCCCCCCCCCCAGACTTAACAGCCAAACTGAAATATGATGCTGTGTACAGCTGTGAAGAGAACTCCACAATTCTGAAGCTACGCAATCTACTGTTACAAGTATAAATTGCTAGCACTTCATTGACAGTCATATACAGAATAATATGTGCATGCATTATGGGTGTTCAAGTAGCCAGTGTTTACTCCTAGTGCTTTATCACTGAATTTGAGCACTATTCCTGCACTCTTTATATTTGATTCAGAAGTTCCCTCTAGAATGCACCACGGTATATATATTCAAGCACAGATGAGGTGCCTTTCAGGCAAACATGGGCCATACTTGAGAGAGTCTTTTGTTAGGTAGGCAGTGGGGAGGAGATTTGGGCGAGAGAGCTACAGTTTTTCTTGTAGTTTTTCTGTGCATGTTTGCCAAAAGATTGAAATTTTGAACCAAATGTTTGAAGTCATATTGTGAGTTCCTCCGTGGATTTTCCTTTGACAGGCGATGATTAAGTAACATCAAGAAGGATATATGCTATGCAGGCTCATGTATGTAAGGAAGCATAAAAACAGTGCACCAGACCTATTCATCATTTATAAAGCAACATGCATAGCATGTTAAAGTTGAATTAAGAAGACGATCCCAAATAATGAGATATTTGCATTAATATCATCCTTATGACACTAGCTTACCTATGAGAGACCTTTTAACCCCCTAAAATAAGCTTAGAATATTAAATTTAGACGATTTATCCCTCACCATATTTTCTCTGATCGCTCCGGCGATGAGTACTCGAGACTATTGTTCGAGCACTGTGACGTCACGGACGGGATTTGGGTCACAGTGAGAAAGTAAACAAAGCGAGCAGTGCAGTATATTGTGTGCATAGACATACACGCTAGTACAATTATGAATGAATTTACTTTCACGTCAGAACTTTTCTTCTATTGTTATGGTTTTATGTGAATGATTTTTGAAAATAAATGAGAATTAAGCAATGTCATATAGTCAACGATGTGTCTCTAGTGTTCCAATATTTCTCATTTGAAGCGATTTTACTGCCTTGTCTTTCGACTTCAACACCGCGGATGAGAGACAAAATTGTAAATTCAATGTAATAATCAGTGCATCTGGCAATCAGTTGGTGATTATATGTGTGCGAGAACTTGTGAAATAGAAAATGCTCTACGCAGATATGTGGTCGTATTTATTCTCCAACGTATGTAAACACCCTCAAAATGATGCAATATACCTAAAGATTAATTTCAAGATAAATAATATAAAAGAAAGCCAACATGCACAAGTTTCTCGCGATCACGTCACAACATAAATATAGAGTACACGTGCGCTGGCTGCAAGCATGCACACACACACACACACGAGCGCCCATACGCATAGCATGCAGTATACTGGACAAGTTCAAGCAAGCAGCGCGCTCGAGTATGTATGAGCTGGGTGGCGATGGCCGGATCTACTTTACGCTAGTATTCTCAAGTTGTAGAAAATAAGAAAATCAAGTGAAAATATTGACTAATAACTCATCGTTTGCAATCTTACTTCACAATTTAAGACTTGAAAACCGTTATTTATACTTTTTTCTACATAGGGAGAGTAAAGATTTGTATATATGATTTGTAATTGTTTGATATGGCTTCCTTTGAAAAACATTGGTAAAATCTTCTCTCTCTTTCTGCACTGATTTTTGTATTGATACCAGACACTGGATATTACCCAAATCCCGTCCGTGACGTCACGCTCAGCGTGTACCTATGCGTCCAAGGCTTATCGGGGACTCTAAACAGGCTAATTTATATCGACTTTCAAACCAGAATATTGAGCGTTCAAATGAGTTTTCTGATATGCTCTCTGTTTGAACAGCCTATATGAACTATATAAAGTGTGTATAACCAAAATTTACGGGAATTCGCGCCCTTCTTAATTCAACTTTAAAGATATATCTTTAAAAATATTTATATGTATATATCTGCTCTGTATTGATACATGCTAAGATGATGATGATTAAAAGGGAAAATTCTTTCATATTTTACATCAATTAAGCATTTATATCACTTAATGAAACTTCACATAAGATATACATAAAAATGTGCATGTACAATTCAAAGACAGGGAGAATAATTACCCCAATACAGTAGTGTGTAGCTACTATTAAGCAAAATGGAATGTTACTTGCAACCTGTTGGATGGAAATAGATGGTGGGAATCACTCTTAATACCTCCCCATTCCTTTCTGACTGTACCGATACCTCTGCCCTGAACTTGAGTTGAACCTAGACTCAAATGAAATGCCAAGTTTTTTCTCTTTCCCCTTCTACATGTAGTATGGGAGAGGAGAGAAGAGTTTATTCACGCCTGCTGGCTCTTCTTTTTTCCGGCGGCGCCTTGAATAATGATGTCATGCAGAAGTTGCGACGACAACAACACCCGACACACAAACACAGGAGTGTGAAAACAACTAGAGCATCAGCCAAGCATTGACCATGCATTTTATGCTAATGATACGGGATATCTGTGTATACAAATGCAAAATAGACTCAGGTGCGTGTAAAGAAATGACATCAGTGCTAAACTATATTATGTTGGATTGAATATGTCTCAAATCAGGATTTCTTTTCCAGATTTTACTTGCAATTAATGCATGTTAGCACAAACTAAAAAACACAAATAATTCTTATTTGAATAGTGTTTAATTGCTTTCTTTTATTAAAGTAGAGCAGCTTGTTTGTTCATGCTGCATGCACAGTGTGAATATGTGTTGGTATGGTAAACAAGGAGAATATTTTGCTCTCTCTGATAGTTCCAAGATATGGGGGGAAATAAAGAAATTACAAACATGAAAAATTCACACAAATCTAATCTCTTAAACTTTCCATGTAAATGATTAGACCCAATTTTTTAGGTGTTTAGAGTACATGTATAACATGAAACAAGACCTAGTTTCTACTCAGCCTGTGTTCTTCAATAGTAATAGCTTTTTAATATGCATCCGTTGACTGCAATGTAAGCCTCTTGTCACACAGAGTTTTTTATGCATTTTTATCTGGTTGACTGATTCGTAGTCATACAATATGGAGAGGAGAGATCAATGACTGCATGGTCAGATAGCCAGCAGATTGGTTGGGAATAATGCAAATGGAAAAAATGGTGAAAAGCAAAGGAATGTGGCTATGATTGATAAGGAATCGCATGTTGGTGCCAGTCTCTGTCATTTTGGTGATTAAGGAAGAAAGAGAGAGAGAGAGAGAGAAATTGTTACATTAACCCCCGTCTTGAGCTACAATTACTTGTAAACCTTTGAACTAAAGGAAAGATAAAAGGAAGCATAATGTTAAATGGTAAGAATTTAGTTGGTGCCAGTGTGTCTTTTGTAAAGAGAGGGGACAATATAAATGTGGAGTGCGAAATGAGACGAGAAGAAATAGAGAAGAATGTATGCACATGTAAGGTTATTGTAGTGCAGGGAAAAGCTCCCATTTTCTTCCATAGCCATACTCATACCTCCCCCCCTCCCCCCCCCCCCCCCATTCTTCCAAATGTATGAGCTACTATGAACACAATTACAGAAAATGGTGGTATTGGCTTAGTGACTTAACACACAAAAGAACAAGGAATTAAGGTACAGACAGTCAAACCTGTCTATAGCGGCCGCTCAAGGGAAACCACAAAAGTGACCACTATAGAGTGGCTACTATAGACAGGTCGGCGGCCATTTTGATTTTGAGCATGTCTATGTTTTGCACTACATGTATGTAAACCTTCATGCTGCAACATGATTTGTTGCTTATGTATGATATACATAAATCTTATTTTTTATGTGCTATATAAATATTATTTTATCATGTTTTCTTTCAATGAAAAATATGAATAAACCTGAAGGCACATTTTTGTTATCTGTGTATTATTTTGTGTGTGCGATTTTATGTGAGATATGTGTACTATTTCTTTTGTGCCCTGAAAGGGCCCTTGAGCAATGGTTGGCACGGTAAAGGGTCATGAGCATCCAAGGGTATGTTTGTTTAGTCTAGATCTGCAAAAAGAAGAATGAAACACAATATCATGCCATAAATTTGTCTTCAGTGTTCGAACAAAAATGAATAATCAAGCAGATTACTCGTAGAAAGTGATTTTATGTAAACTGTAGCAAATGCGTCATTATCAGATGAATATAATTCATATCATATTTTCATCGGCTGTCTCAACTCTCATGAGTCTCGGTGCTAAATACTACGTTAGATATTTTACGCCACGAAAGACAATTTCCATTCTAACTAATGAAATTAATGTGGTTTAGCAGAGAAAACACATGTTATTGAATTTCTTTCAAATCTCAAGTTAATGTGTGTTTAGTTTCTTATTCATAATGCCTTGCTGCATGACCTAGCAGCACTGCGAGGAACCACACGCATACATTAGTACGGGCGGGTGTAAATCGTAATTGTTTAAAACTTTGAACAGAATTGTTAACTTTGTGAAATAAGCAGAATCTTTAATTGTAATACCTTTCTGAAAAACCCGGAAACGCTCGTTGATTACAAGAACTTGCAACTTATTCATGTCCACATTTTGAAAAGAAGAGAATCAAGCTCTACCGGCAGCCTACCGGATAATCAGAATGGTTAGGAAAGATAGCAACAAGGGCCGCGTATGATGAAAAGCCCGCTTGCCGCTTTGGCATTGGCACTGCTTTGAATAGTGAATAAACGGCGTAACAATTTCAAAAGAACGACAACTTGCTGAAAACAGGATCTTGCATTAAAATACCCACGTTAAGGATAATCAAGTGTTCTCTTTTTCGTTGTTAGTAAGAATCTCCTCATCTTCGTGCCTATTGTTTCATTCTCCGATCGATTTACAGCTAGTGCAAGTGCCGTGCGCATGCAGGCTCTAATTAATTCACTTACTCCGTTATGTCCGGTAAATACTTATTTCAATTAATAAAAGAAAAAATGATACCGCTACAAATGTACATTAAAACATATTTTATCTAATCAAGAAATATTCTTTATCGTGTCTTTAAAAATATTTTTGCCGCAATAATTTCCGAACGGGAGTTGATCGAAGTAAGCAACTTATTCCATAGGCATATCGATGAGTTTCGAGTTACAGCCTAGCTAGCTGTGCATTGTGTACAAGTGCTTAGAACTGAGATAGCGAACACCGAAGAACCGCGCGCTGCATGCTGCCAATTTGTAGTAGCGCACATCGCGCTGAGGGCGCGCGCGAACCCGGGCTGGCCGCGGGGCCTGGGTTCCGGGGTATTCATCACAACAATAAAAGTAAATGTGGGATGCGGAGACTCACTAAAAAAATAAAAGAATAAACACCGGACATCGAGATTTCATTGATTAAGGGTAATCAATTAACATCCTGCTTTTTGTTTGGCAAGGTCTTTTACAAGTTTCATACAATTGGAGAATGTGTTAATGAGCTGTATTACGTCATGCAGCTAGAAAGCAGGCTTTTCACGCCTATACTATTTTCACGGCCGTTTAAGTTACGTCGCATCGCAAAAAGCCAGCTTTCCACGCCGATAGGGACGGGTGATTTCAGAGTTGGTGGCCGCTGTACACGGTAAAATTTTGGTCGAGGGAGACAAAATGGGTGGCCGCTGGCCGCGTTAGCCAGATGGCCGCTAAATCAAGGGTCTTTAACACTGAATTTCTCTGCGGAGGAGTCGAAGGTGGCTGCTATAGGCAGGTGGCCGCTGAATCCAGGTGGCTGCATAGGCAGGTTTGACTGTATTGGGATACAGGAAAACAAGCAAGTGCACCAGAAGGACGGAAGCAATAAGATCAATCGCTATAGCACTGTACTTGGCAACAAGCTGAACACAGCGGCAGCATGGAGGAATACCCAAGCAGCTACAGATGGCATAGGGATTGTTGTTGGACGTTCAGCACAGAAGCTGCTGACAGAAGTGTCATTCAAGCATCATTTCATGGTAACCCTGCTCTGATCATCATTGTTGTCTATGCCCCAATGGAGTGCACGAAGGATGACATCAAGTGGCAGTTCTCAGACCAACTCTGGCAGGCTCTTGAGTGTGTCCCACACTCTTAGAGACCACGAAACGGGACTCAGTGAGAACGATGCTCTCTTCAGTGACAATGAAAGACATATGCTGGAGATCATGGAAGACTTCCAACTTGTTGTTACCAACACCTTGTTCCACAAAGAGAGAGGAAAGTTGTAGAAAGTGGTCTCCACATGGGACCGTACACCAGATTGACAACAACCTGTTAAGGAAGAAGTGACGGAAGAGCGTCGTCAACTGTGAGGCTTACTGCTCCTTCAACTCCTTAGGCTCAGAACACCGGTTGGTCACAGCTACCACACTGCTCAACTTTGGGGCGTCACATCAAATGCTGATGAAGAAGGTATATCAGTGGAACCATCTGATGGAAGACCCCAAGTGGCAGCAGCAGTATGCAGTGGAGATTAGAAATCAGTTCCAAGTTCTGTGGTTGGATGAAGACATCTCTGCAGGCTACAAATGCTTAGCTGAGGTGAACCAAGCACACGTTGAAGCATGTCTTCCACAATTCCCCAAAGTATAAAGGAAGGAGCAGTGTCTGGGCCCCAGTGTAGCAAAAGCCAGGGAAGAGATGAGTACCTCCTACAAGGCTCTCATGGCAGACCGCATGCATGAGGAGCTGAGTGAGGCGTACAGACTGAGGAAGGAGGACTGTACTGTTTATATTTTGGACCCTATGTACATGAAGTAGGCTACAAGGGCACTCGTGCCAAGGTGCTTTCTCCTGACGGAGAGACGCCATACTTTGAGATCCTGACAGGAGTACTGCAGGGCCGCACCCTGCTCCCTTCCTATTTGTGCTGGTCCTCGACTATGCACTGAGGCAAGTAATTAATGGTAAGGAAGAGAAGCTATAGCTTCACACTGATACCTAGGAGAAACATGCTGGTTGGCCCAGTCATAATGAGTGAATACAACTTTACTGATGATATTGACCTCATATCTGACACTGCAGAAATAGCTCAGGTAATGCGACTTGTGGTTGAATCTGAGCACATAAAGGTTGAACTCCACATTAATGCGAAAAAGACAAAGGTGCTAGCCTTTAACACTGAGGATACATCAGTAGCCACTGGCAATGGAGCAATGGTTGAAGTAGTCAAGGATTTTAAGTTCTTTGGGTCATACATGCCGTCAAAAGTGAAGGAGCTGAAGGCCAGAAAGGCTCTGGCATGGAGTGCAGCCCACTCAATCAAGAAAGTGTGGAAAGTGCATCCTAGTGATGACCTCAAAAAGGTGACTCTTTGTAGCCACTGTCAGATCAGAAATGCTTTACGGTGCTAAATCATTGACCTACATGTAGAGCAGGAGAAGTGACCAGATGGCATCTACACCAGGTTGCTGTTCTTGGCTCTGAATGCCTCCTGGAGTGACCACATCAGGAACATGGACCTTGATGGAGGCCTCCCACACATCTCAAACAAGATCAGGGAGAGGAGAATGGCTCTGGCAGGCCATCGCCTTTGCTACGCAGAGCTACATATGTAGCAGCCCACAACACCATCCTGTGGGAGCTGACTCATTGAACTGCTAGGAGGGGCTGGAGATAGCCACATATGTTAATACGCTGCAACGTGATGTTGGTCTCAACAACACAGGTGAACCGAGGGCCCTAAAACTGGAGAGGAATGAGAAGAGGGCCGTGATCTAGTTGGTGTAGGCTTAGCTGCTCCCTTGCATCGCATTGCAATTACATGAGTTTTGCACCACAACTTGCTGTGCACTTCACGGAAGAGTGCATAGATCTATATTTAAATGGCTTCAAGGTGTATGCAGGTAATGCATTGTCCTACAGTTTGATGATGCATTGACTTAAGGCCATGTAAAATTGATTTCATGTTGATCATCCCCGCCCGCTTCCTTTTTTCCGCCCGCCTCCTTTTTTTTTTATATTTGATATATTTTCTTTTTATTAAGAAAACAACACAAAATTCTACAATATGCATCTTTTCCACCTTTTCTTCAAATGCGCTGTTCAAATATTATTTAACAAACAATCTAAGACTCTAGAAAAAATTGTAGGGACAGTGATTTTCCGCGTCAAAAGTTGGTCTTTTCCCGTTTCAGCAGGTGAAAATGGACATTCCGTTTCCCCATAGACTTTGTGTAGCGGTACATGAAAAAGTGACAATTCCGTTTACACAGAAAGTCAATACGAATTGAGTAGCGATGTCAAAATTTGTATCAGCCACTGTACCAACAACTCATTAGAATCCATTCTAATCGGATCAATCGGCGTACAAAAAAAGATTTTGACAAACATATTTAACATAAATATATCCTCACCTTTCACATTAAAAGCATTTTGTCACGATTAAGTAGAATGTTATCGGTAATTTGGGGGTTTTTTTGACATCGTTTTGATCAGTCAACGATTTTTGCCCATCCGCCATTTTGGATATTGCGATATCTTTGAACGTAGAGGGCAGCAACACAAGTCCGTGTTCAGAGCCGGAATACATACGGTGTGTGCGTGTTTTCCATGCGGCCGACCACGGCCCGCGCGAGGCCAGGGTGAGGGGTACAATCGAGTGTGCTGGAGTCGAATGCAGTCTGATTATCATGATTGTACTTTGTAGTGAAGTGAGATCGTGTTTTGTGGCCATCTCATCTTTGAATTTTGTTGAGATTTTAGAGTAATTTCTGTTACTGTTCCGTGTATTTTGAGGAAAAACAAGGTTTCCAATGAAAATTTTTAATATCATATTATAATTAATGTAGATATACAACATAAATTTTAAAACAACAATTACAAAATCAAGACAAAAATGACAATATATTAACAAAATTTAATTTTATATTTAGAATAAAGGCAACATTTAATATTTAAAAATAGACAAAAAAGAAACATGTTGAAGAAAGCCAAAATTGATATTTTGGGGGCAAATCAAAGCACCACAGCAAGGTTGGTTGATGTGCATGTATATTCAATCGTATTATATACTATTTTTACACGCGGCAGCCATCTTGGGAAAAATATCAAATATCAAATAACATGGTACACCCTCCTCCTCTCTTTCAAAAAATCCGGACGATCAACATGTAATCAATTTTACATGGCCTTACCAATGATTAGAATTTATTTTTGAATTCTTTAGTTGAAAGAGAAGGTACAGGGGGAAGCACTAATGAACATTTTCATTTTGCGAACGAATTTATTTTTGAATTCTTTAGTTGAAAGAGAAGGTACAGGGGGAAGCACTAATGAACATTTAGTGCTTTTTATTTTGCGAATACAGTCAAATGGGTAGCAAAATACCACAATTCAGATATTCATACATAACAGAAACTGTAGAGGAAATTAAATGGAACTTCAGTGAAAGCATACAAAGAATGCATAGATTGAGGTCCATTGTACTGGGTTTGATGCTTTGATCCATGTAACACATAGCCATATGACTTCCAATTTGGTTGTAAACAAGCCAGCTTCTTTCCATTGCCATGTTTTTATACTGTAGCCTGCGCACGCATGACATGTACATGTACGGTACATGGAATATTACTCCCATTACCACGATCAGCACTGTTGGTTGATCCTGTATGCAAGAGCAGTAGAGCTCGCTCATAATCCGCAAAGGTAGGATGACAGTTTCTGACACCAAAGCGAAATTATGTTGCCAATTTGAGGTGTACCTTTTAGAGCAGAAAATGGGATCTCACATTCAGCAACAACAACTGAAAGATGCAAGAGTACTCCCAAGAGAGAATTATGCAAGTGGATAAATCTAATTGCATTCGCATTTGAATCAGAATATTATTTAGTGATGTTTTCCTAGTACATAGGGATGCAGGTACATGTAGTTTGCATGAATTGTCATATAAAGTATGTTTATTAACTTGTTTTGGAGTGACTACTGTAGCTTTCATTCACTTTGCTTACTGTGGCTGCAAATGCATGTGACATTATGACCAAGGATGTTTAAGCACATGGAGTGGCAGCAGCCGTTTAATTCATACAGATTCATTGTACATGTACTCTCCTTCTAGTTACAAAAGAACACTTTACAAAGACTCTCACTTTGATCTCCCATGTTCGAAGCTGCCGATTCTCTGGATGACTTTTGCCTGGATTTGACATATAAAGAAAATCGGATGCGCAGAAGAATTTGGGGAAATATCCTCACCCCATATGCTTTCGCAGTTGTAACATGCAATACCTATGATGCGTCTATAAAGATTCAATCGAGGACCATTACAGTATGGCAAAAAGGCTCTAAACGTGATATCAAGTTGCAGTACAAAAGTCTCAATTTCACAATGTTCCGCATGATATTCCAGTAAAAAATTGCATGAAATGTTACTTTCAGATATTTTCCTTACAAACAAGTAACATGAAAAACTTGCCCAGCTGCATTCAAGCTACTATTTTCATCTCTAAAAGGATCAAACTTTGTGTTCGCTTGTTCTCATTAACTACATAACAAGCACTTAGTGACAACATTAAAAGTTCAGCAGCAAAAGCTGAAATGTATGCATGTTTAGTAATGTGTATGACCTATTATAAAATCCAGGTGAACGTGACGCGATCGCGTATGCATCATATTGTTGAGAGCAGCTGCTAGTACGAGGTGGCTTCGAAGCTGTAAGAAAGAATTTCTGTGAGCTGTATCTCCAGCTCGCCTAGTAGCTCCTTGTTATGACAAGGTCTTAATGAATTTCACTGTTTTAAATATCCCAATTTACAAAAAATATTTAATCAGTATCAGTACGCAATCTCTAAATAATGATGTTTTATTTCAAGTTTCACTTTGTCTGAACCCTTGCTTAGACACAAGGCCCAGCCCCCAGGGATAGAACGATGAATTAGATACTGCATGTTGGGTGCAGACTGATTGGAAAAAGTACCTGGGGATATAGACTAATCAAATGAAATGTCTCCCTTCTCATTACATGTATGTGTTATTTTGGGTTGGAGGTTGATTTGATTGTGTATAGAGGGTAGCTACCGGCCTCCAATCAATGTTTGTTTGTGTGCTGCTGCAAACACCAAGCAAAAGTAACACTATGTGAAGTCATTGTGTGTTTGTGCAAGGAGAAGTAGGAGAAAGAGGAGCAAAGCATGTGTAGGAAGAGAAATGCTGTTTTAATAGAAAATCACACTACTGAAGTGTTACATGAAATCGGGCTTAGGTAAAGCCTGAGTCACATCTATTTTTTCAGAAACCGGTGTTCAAAGGCTTTAAGCCGATCGAACATCGGTGCATCGACGGCACATTGACAAATTGTGTGCAACGGATAGCGGAGCGCGAATGCTAGCGGTCGTGTATATTTTGCTTATTACATGACGTCATCCAGCCACTGCCAAGAGCCAATTTATGAATGAAAATATAGTAAGCATGCGCAGTGCAAGCCTTCCATTTCCCCACACAGTATTCCACCAAAACAAGTGTGCAATTCTCTATCACCTCGTACCAAAATCGACCTAGAATTTCACTTTCCTATATTTTATATGAATTATGAAAGGTATTCTCGGAGAATCTTTTTTCTCACCCATACCGCACATGTAAGCGAATTTTGATTACTTCTTGCTTTTCCGTCAAAATCTTTCGAATTAGCATCAATATGGTATTGTGATCGCTGGAATCTGTAGAGTCTATTGCAATGTGCACAAAGTTAATTGGTTTCCGGGTTTCGAACAACGTGACGGGATATCGTTATTGCTATCGATACTTCCGCGCGCACGTGGTCACGACGTGATCTACGCGATGCACCAATCAGCAGTCTCCGAATCGCTTGTGCGGAGATGCTCCATCATGCTATTCGCGTTGTACACAGTCTATGGACAATTGTTCGTTGTGGCGTTGCTAGTACGGTACATAGTAGTGAATGAATCAAAGACAAGTATGTAGTAGCTGCTTGATCATTGAGCGACCAGTTCGTTCTCTTGATGCGTTACCTGCAAAACTCACAAAAGAGAGTAGGAACCAAGTAAGCAAATTAAAATTGTGAAAATATGAAGATAAACTGTGTATGACAGGACTATCAAACAAAAGATTTTGTGTTTTCTAGTCAATTTGGTAAAAAACAAAATAGGAGTTCGACGTCTTCGATCGAACACCGGCTTAATAATCGATTCGACTCAGGCCTGTCTATGATACAAATTTTTAAAAAAATTACTCCATGTGATTTTTTTATCCTTGTGTACAGTGACCATAACGAATGCACAACTGTCTTTTAAAGAGTTATGATTAATCTGAATCAATTGCAAGTCCAATCATCTATTTCTGAGTAAGTAGCAATTGAAAGCAATGGCAAGTCAAGTTGCGATCAATCACAAATCCCTGACATGGCACCACTAAGTTACCATCTCCTATAGATAGCAGAATAGAATTGTATACATACTTAAGAGAATAATCAAAATAGAGGATAGTAGATTTATTCAAATAGATGCAGACATCTTTGAAAAACAACATACAACAGAAACATGGAAGAAGAAGAAGGAGTAAATTATTGATTTTCACCATTTTCAATATGACTTTATACCCCTCTTTAACCATTTCTTCTCAATCACAGAATGAGGAGAATGTTGAGTTGGCACTGCATTTGTTTTTAAATTCCACAAAACATGTCAAAAAATGTCTGCCCTGTGGCTGCTATTTTGAATATTTAGCAGAGATTGATGGATGCATGTCCTAGTTTCCTGTTAGCCTGACAGCACTCAAGGCTAATGACTGGATCAGGCACACTCTATCAGATCAGCGGTCTGTAAAGCTAATGGATGTGATTAAAAGATTGGCATACCCATAGCCATAAGGCACTCCGCAGGATAAAGTGTAATGCGGATGCGAGTTCATTGGACCTTGTTTCCTTTTGCTCCTTTCTCTTTCATGAATATTTGCACCCATATGGATATGTTTTGAACAAAAATCTGATGATTTGAATGGCAATTTTCATTAATCAAGGCTTATTGCATAATTTCAAAACCATACAATAAACTTATGATTAATGAAAATTAATTATAATTTTTTTGTACATATATGATATACAAAAAATGGAAATCGTTCATGTTAGAAATAGTATCATAAAATATGAAACATATACAGCATTTATGTTGATACATTTATCTTCATTAGATAGGAAAGTGAACATGATATAACATGCAATCATATAAAGCACCATCTTGGTTGGCACAGAGGGAAAACATGTAATCTCTTTTTGTGCTACTGTCACATTATTGCACTAGAGGTACATAGTACTCATCGATCAAGTCTTTTCGTCTGGCAGAGATTGAGTTTACCCTTCGTTCACCACTTTTCCATTTGTACACCAGCAGTACTCATAGATGATGATAACAACGCTTTATTATTGATGCAGGTTGGAAATAAAAGTATCCAGTGAGTCTGTAAAAAACAGTGCGTATAAACACAAAAAAACATACAATTGTAGTCCACACGGTGGACTCTCTCCACACCCCTAGGTCGAACAAACATGTGATGGTCACATGTTTCGCTAAGCCATGTGACGTTTGTGATTAATGATTCACATGCCAGAGCATGATGCACAAGCCACAACATTCATGCCTACATGTACATTATCTTACAGATTAAGCTATGAGATTCACGTACAGCAATATTGCAGTATTTTTACTAGATCTCATTATGCAAATCGCAGCAAAATAGCTGGAAAAAGAAAGGAAGCAAATTATTTCAGTGACTTATTTTCATATAGGCTTGAATTAGTAATGCATCTGCAAAATTGCTGCAAATATTGCGCTTATTTTGCAGATTGGGGTCATATATGAACATGGTAATAAGTCCTTGAAAGCAGCATTTTGTGTGGCACAATGTGAGACAACTAATGTCAGGCTCATAATTGTTCTCCAGTAAAATGCTAATTGTACAGTATCAGCATTTTATCAGGTACTGAAGAGAGACATCCCTTGATGTGCCGCAGGCAAGATATTGCCTTATATAGAGCTTAATTTGAGCATAGAATAAGCTAGTTTTATCTGAAGTGAGAGACAAGGTGAATTCAAATGTAAGGAGACCATTTTGAATGTCTCAGCCATAAATCCTTCGCTAAGGTTGGTTGCCTTGCCCCTGTTATGGCAAGATCGCCCTCAGACCGTTAATTATGGCAGGGGTGCGATAATTATCATAATTGCCTGTTAAGAGCAGGAGCTGTCTGGTTCTGTCTATGTGGTGGAACTAGGGAGCTTTCGTTATAACCCCGCGGATGGAAAAGAGCAATCTGTTCTAGCCGTCCGTCCGCGGGAGTCACCGGCGCTTTCGCAAAATCGCGAACGGCGGTGCGTGGGACGTCATCTGACCCCCTGACACCCCCCGACCCGGGCGCACATGCAATTTGCAATGACATCATCTGTACGGGCGCTGATTGGCTGCTGTCCGCAACTCGTCGAGAACGAAAAATCTCAAAATTCACGTCCACGTGGATAGCGAGGCGGAGGGTGGCGCATGCGCAGATCGATCTTCGTATTGGATTACCGTTCTGGAGCCCGTCCGTCCTCAAAACAAAAGCTCACTACTATCGAAGCCTTGGGGACAATGCAACGGCCAACCATTCAATGGGACAGACAGCCAAGGGCATCAATGCACTAACTAACACACGCAGACTGTCAATATTGGTGTTGGGTTGAGTTTGTGTGTGCTATACTAGAAACTGCACTGTACCAGTGAAAGAGTTTTTTTTATTCAAGGATTTCATAACAAGGTTACATGTTGGCATGCATGTGAATGAACTAAATAGTGTTTTTTTTTGTCTTGTACCATAAGAGTTTACTATCAAAAACTTGACATTCATTCAAAACATATACATATTTGTATTGATATTGAGGAAGTGCATTGTACATGTAATGTGTAAAAAAAGCAATGTTCATACACTTGCTTGTGATTAAAACAAGAAAAGTTGTATAAAATCATAATGTGTTTATCTCTGTTATTGTGCACATAAAAACCTTAAAAGACTCTACTGTACATTCAATATTTTTGTCAATGGTCACATACCTGGGCAAATATATTACTTTGTAATATCTATTAATTGCAAACTATAAACACAGTCAGTGAAGTCCCAGTGACATGTCACATTTGAGATCAGTTAAGATCAGATGTCAGTTTTAATGATTATGCAACACTTTATTATCATGCAACACTGTGATTTGTAATAAATTCTGTTTTTTACCTGTTTTATATCATGTACATGTATAGAGTACAGTAAACTTGTGATTCATACACTCATCTGTGTGTTTTATTCATTTACTCAGAAAGTAAGATTTCAACAAAAATGAAAGAAGAGGAGTGAAATATGGGACCTCTGAAAGGAGGTCACTGGTGGAAGTACAACGCTCTTGTGTCATAGAGGTATTCACAATGGCCTTACGTCTGACAGAGCATTTGTCATATCAGTGACAAATTGGTGACAGGCTGTTGTGATCCTACTGTATACTTCTGTGTTACACTGTGCCCTGCTAGAGGGAAATACACACATTCACAAGTTTACACAACTCAGAAAGACAGAGTGAAAGAGGAGAGAAAATAGCTGCAGAATGATTAATTTTTCTGAGAAGTAACTACCAAATCCTCAAATTGAGGTGAGAGCAATTGGTGGTAAATTTGAGCATTGCATAGAAATAACAAATGTCTGTTTTGCATAATAGGCACAGGACTGATCCCTGATTGGAGGGTGGAAGGGGGGGGGGTAGATTTATAAATATTTCTGCAAAATTAACAGCATTGAAGGAACCAGGAATAAAACAGAAGAAAACTTAAATTTAAATGTCTTTTAATTACTTGTGTGTAGTTGTGTGGCATGTGTGATCTTGAGGACCAACATGTTATATCAAATCTGTATCCTGTGAAATTAATCTGAAATGAATGCCAATAGCAATAGGCTAACAGCATTGTATACTCAACAACCAACACATTGGCGCATACACATTTTCTCACGAGTCCAAAATGCAAAGAATTTGAACTGAGGAGAAATGAAAACTTTTCTGAGGTCGTCCCTGCATTCAGAATACCTGATCAATCGAATGTACATAATGAATGACTGGGCCGAGAACTGTATTCTAGAAATGAATGACAAATTTGAAAGATGCCTTGGAGGAGATTTCCATGGTTGTCACAAATACATAACAACACATGATGGAGCATGAGTCATTGTAATGGAGATCAATTCAAGTGCAAGTAGACATTCATTTTATTGCTTGTGCATTTTACCCGCAGGCAAGTGAACTATGTGCATATATTATATTTTGCGAGGGATGTTTAGTTTGCAATGTGTGTGGTTGTTGGTAATGTGTGAGCTCAATGGAACACAAGTAATTTTAATTTTATTGTACAGAAATGTGAGACATGTTAATGATGATATTACTCATATATTCCCTCATTGATACAATAAGGGCAAACATCCATGTTTATTGTTAATTTGAAACTTGAAAGTATATATGCATGTACACGTTTCTGTATAGTCTCGGTCAAGGTCTAAGACTGAAATGTACACATACTGTGGTACATGTACATACCACACTAGAAGGGTCTGGTTTTATTTACTGTACCAATTCACTTTATGTACACTGTTGTATCATCTACCAAATCTACCTATTCAAACAAATTCTCTGACTGACATCCATCTAGCTATAACAAATACATGTGAATTGGATGTTGGGTCATTCATTGCACACTTTACAAGGTTATCAATTTACTAAAACCATTGTGGCCTCTAGCAAAGTTTTGAACATAAGAATTATGATGGAGCAATGGGCATTGAGTGCCATAGTGGTGCCAAAATATCCACTGTTATGCAAGTTTCTGGGTCTAAACAGCATTGCTCAAGTGGGATTTTTACTGGTCTGACAGTGTTTAGCAGGCTAGTGACGGCATTCCCAATGGGACTCCATGCTATGATTACTGCTTCTTTCTCTTCCCACATAGTTTAGAACCAGTTGTCTTGACAATGTGCTCATTTCATATCACACTTCGGTACTCGTACATGTAATAGCTCCGTGGATCAAATCAGTTACTATCTTGAATATCATTATTTTATAATGCATACGTATAAGTAGGCCTACATGTAGCTATTAACTCTTTGTGTGCCAGTCAAAATGGTGCTTTATTTGATTTGTGTATATTACTGTTGAAATAATCCACATATGGCTCATTAAAGGTTAAGTTCTTTAGTCTGTATTGTGGTTGGCATCACTCCATTCCAATCTATACCACCACCTTTCATACTGACCATAGTTACAATACATTTGTACATATGATATTTATTCATATTATTAGTCAATTGCAGATCTCTCCTGCACAGCAATGCTCGGTTTTGTATATTTACATTCACCTACCTTCCTTATATCTTTGAGTGATCACTTGATTGTGATCAGCAAACTCCCTCTTGACATTCGGGTGTGTATTCAAGCCAGGCTAACAAATTGATTCATTCTCCATAATCATGATACACTTTGAGGTAGTCTCCTTGTCTTGATGCAAGTGTAGAATGGGAATTTACTGAATGAATGACTGGCTGGCTGGCTGGATGAATAGATGGGTGGATGGGTGGATGGATGTATGGGTGGGTGGGTAGATGGGTGGATGAATGAAAGGATGGGTGGATGGATGGATGGATGGATGGATGGATGGATGTAAGGGTGGGTTGGTGGGTGGATGGATGGATGGGTTGATGGATAGATGGGTGGATGGATAGATGGATGGATGGATGAATAGGTGGATGTGTGGGTGGGTGGATGGATGGATGGATGGATGGATGTAAGGGTGGGTTGGTGGGTGGATGGATGGATGGGTTGATGGATGAATAGATGGGTGGATGGATAGATGGATAGATGGATGAATAGGTGGATGTGTGGGTGGGTGGGTGGATGGATGGATGGATGGATGGATGGATGGATGGATGGATAGATCGTTGGGTTGCTGGATGGATGGATGGATGGGTATGTGGGTGTGTGGGTGGATGCATCAATGAATGGATGGATGGATGGAAGGAAGGAAGGATGGATGGATGGACGGATGGATGGATGGATGGATGGATGGATGGATGGATGGATGGATGGATAGGTTGGTGGATGAATGAATGGAATGAAGTAATCAAACAGGAGCTTAATGAATAAGGACCCCAATAGGTGAATGGATGGATGACTTTAGAATAACAGAGTTACTATGCAGGGCTTGGGGTTAATTTGGGTTGACTACTACATGTATATGTACTAGAAACCTATGGCCTACTGCTCCTTCATTCATAGTGCCACTTTTAACACTCTTTATCCCTCCCAGTCCCATAGGTAATAATCAATGTTGAGATGAGCATGGGACTATCATCATTTGGCTATGAGAGGTTTAACAGTGATCATATTTCTACATTGACATATTGACACTTGCAGATGAGGAAGTTAAAAAAAATTGGTATCCTCTCTCAAACATATTATGACTTAAAAAGAATTAATTTTTTAAAGCTTGAAGACTTGGAAATTTACAGAACATGTAAAGTGGAGCCCAACTACAACTATATCCTAAAAGATAATATAAATGTGCATTCCTACAGTATAGTCTTGCTTTGACATTTTTTTTAACCAGCTTGTGCATTGCATAAATGCATATGGTCTTGCTTTTATCTAGATCAGACACTACATCTATCTAGCTTGTGAATTACATGAATGCGTGTGGTCTTGCTTTGATCTAGATCAGACACTATCTAGCTTGTGAATTACATGAATGTGTGTGGTCTAGCTTTGATCTAGATCAGACACTATCTAGCTTGTGAATTACATGAATGTGTGTGGTCTAGCTTTGATCTAGATCAGACACTATCTAGCTTGTGAATTACATGAATGTGTGTGGTCTAGCTTTGATCTAGATCAGA
The DNA here is from genome assembly GCA_963669155.1 of Arbacia lixula. Lineage (NCBI taxonomy): Eukaryota > Metazoa > Echinodermata > Echinoidea > Arbacioida > Arbaciidae > Arbacia > Arbacia lixula. Next base: position 6,223,550 of record OZ022581.1, on the reverse strand, counting down.
CACTATCTAGCTTGTGAATTACATGAATGTGTGTGGTCTAGCTTTGATCTAGATCAGACACTATCTAGCTTGTGAATTACATGAATGTGTGTGGTCTTGCTTTGATCTAGATCAGACACTATCTAGCTTGTGCATTACATGAGTGTGTTTGGTCTGGCCTTAATGTAGAAGTTTTAGGTAGGCTCCACTGTATCATGACAAATGTTACAAACTTATTTACAGAAGCTCCTCTTCAATCCTGATGTCATAAATCAAAGACCCTACACTTTGTTTTTGCATTACAGTGTTGCATTAAGTATACACATTAAGCTTTCCATAAATGTGTAGTACAGTTTGCCTTCCATACTCGATATAGCAACAGCTACGTTACCCATTGAAACATGTGTTATAACAAGTTGATGGATCAAGAGAAGAGAATGTGTGCACAATAAATATGGATGCGGTCAGACACAGATTATAGTCTCCGAGACTGATTAATTTGGGCTTGCCTATTCCCTTTAAAGAACCCTAAAATGTACTCAGTACGTAACACCTCTCTGAGTGGGAAAAAACATATTTCACAGAGGGTCATTTTTGTTTATTCATGGGGGATATTTTTTGTTTTGCGGGGATAATCTCCTTTAGCCCTTGTGCAGTATCTTCACTGTTTCGAACAACAAACTGGAATATTTGGTACCAGTCACTTCACCAATCTCCATTCTAAGTCTTACAACGTTATTACACATTCTGTAATCACATGGGATAAAGAGGTTGATGTATTTCAAAGGAATCGGCATAGGGAAAGGGAAAGGGAAGAAAGGGAAGGACCCGCATTTTTAAACCGTGGTATTTTTTGTCCAGTTCAGCATAAAACATGATGCTCTTTAGGCTAAAGCATCATGTTTCATGCTGAACTGGAGAAAACATACCATGGTTTAAAACTGCAGCTCCTTCCCTTTCTTCCCTTTCTCTTTCCATATGCCAATTCATTTGTGCTGTAGTGTACTTGAGTTCCTAACTACTACATTGCATGGGTAGGGCGCCCATGAACTAATTCAGATCTGGTTTGACTTGGGAATTCTTCTCATCAGCCTAATACCTGTGAGATGTGGAAATGTCAAACATGAATGTGAAGCTTCATCCTGATCATGTTGTGCATGCAGGTAATACAGCGTGAGGACCAATGTTTGCTGGTTCACTGCAGGAGCGAAGTACATGTACTCTTTGAGTCGTGTGGAGTTCAATCTATGAGGGAGAGTATATGACTGGGGTATCTGTACAGTAAACATGATCTCTATGGCAATACTCATAAAGTCATGACGTTCATATTCCAAAACCAGAAGTACATGTAGAAGATAGTTAGGAAATGATTTAGATAGTGTATGATTAGTAGATGGTAGATAAAGTAAATACATAGGTGGTTTAGGAGTGTAGGTGGTGTTTCCTCAATTTTGCTTGTGCAGAATGACATGGTTGGTACTACAGCAGTATTAATTTAGGCATTGGTACATTGAAATGTATATAGGTAGTATAAGCACACATGTACATGTAGGTGTTGACCATTCTAAGCAAAACTTTCATGAATATTCAGGTCTATTTCTACTGATAAGACTAGTTTTCTTTTCCTCCTAGTCTGAAGTAGAGAAGAACTAGTGTAGATTATTGCAACCACACTTCTTTATTGTAGATTTTGCATTACAAATGCTTAACAGCCTATAAACGAGACCAGGCAAACATATTTTCGACACTTCATATGTACATTTGTGTCTCAATTTGTGTTTGATTAGGTCAGACTATACAGCATGAAAAATGTGTTAACTAGAAAAAGTATATACATGTACTATATGTACTTGTGCTGGCTGGCAGACTGTTATGTGTGGCCACGATACCTCACTTAATGAACAGCATTATCTTGTATCTAGTATGAGTAATTACTGCACTGTTAGATCTACAGAATGCTGCATGAATCTCCTACTCTACATCTCAAACTTGGGAAATTTACATTTGTTGGTATCATCTTTTATGTTCCCAGGAACAACACACAAGGAACACATTCCTACTGTACATTGCGATGCAGTGTTTAGCCAGTCAGAATTAGGTCAGATTAAAAATTCACCCTCTCATTACCTATTTCAATGAGGGTCTTCCAAACTCGGTAATATAAGATACACCCTGGACTTTGTACTCTACATATATTCATCGTGAAGTCTCACTCTCAGCATATTCAGAAAAGAACCACAATATCATACTGCAGTGTCATACATGTATGTGCACATGTTCATGTGACTGTGTATGTGCAGCTGTAGTAAATCTCTGATGAACAAACAGCTCGATTCCTTTGTAAGTTTCACTATCGCAAACATCGCTGTCTGAATCCTAGCGTTAATGGTGTACCTTTATTCAGCATGCAAGTGTATAGCTGATGTGCTAATGTGGCTGCAGGCAGAACAAAAATTCCCCATTCTCCTCTCTCCTGTCTCCTCTCTCCTCTCATATTACAGTTCTTTCTGATAATTGGGACACTTCTTTCTTGAAGGGGAAGTTCACCCTGAAATTATTTTGGTTTCAATAAAAAGAGACAAATGAAAGAAACATATGAGTGAAGGTTTGACGAAAATCGGTCAAAGGAAAAGAAAGTTATTTGATTCTAAAGTTTTTATTTTGTGACGTCACATGTGAGGTACTCTCCCATATGTTGTGTACAATTTTTTTCGAAAATGTGCATTTTCTCACATAGATATGCATCCTTTTACTTGTGCGTTTGATACATTATCAGAAATACGTTTTTACACACATACCTGTACGAAAAAAAATCATTCCGTTGTCAAAAACAGAAAAAAAAAACAATTTATCGACTTATTTTGTACACAACATATGGGAGAGCACCTCGCATGTGACGTCACAAAATAAAAACTTTAGAATCAAATAACTTTCTTTTCCTTTGACCGATTTTCGTCAAACCTTCACTCATATGTTTCTTTCATTTGTCTCTTTTTATTGAAACCAAAATAATTTCAGGGTGCACTTCCCCTTTAAAAAGTTCTTTGAAATGTTGATCCAGTCTGTACCCCATGCACCAGACCAAACGAACCACCACCACAGTCATTGAATGCACCCTGAGCTTAAAACCGAATGTGCTTATGATCCTAGTCTGAACACATCCCTACCACAATCTTTGAACCCACCCCACTCCAGTCTGAGCAACCCTCTACCCCAGTCTTTGAACCCACCCCACCCAGTCTGAACAACCCTCTACCCCAGTCTTTGACATACCCACCCACCCAGTCTGAGCAACCCTCTACTCCAGTCTTTGACGTACCCCTCCCACCCAGTCTGAACAACCTTCTACTCCAGTCTTTGACGTACCCACCCCACCCAGTCTGAACAACTCCCTACCCCAGTCTTTGAACCCACCCCACCCCAGTCTGAACAACCCCCTACCCCAGTCTTTGAACCCACCCCACCCAGTCTGAGCAACCCTCTACCCCAGTCTTTGAACCCATCCCACCCAGTCTGAGCAACCCTCTACTCCAGTCTTTGAACCCACCCCACCCCAGTCTGAGCAACCCTCTACCCCAGTCTTTGAACCCACCCCACCCAGTCTGAACAACCCTCTACTCCAGTCTTTGAACCCACCCCACTCCAGTCTGAACAATCCTCTACCCCAGTCTTTGAACCCACCCCACCCAGTCTGAACAACCCTCTACTCCAGTCTTTGAACCCACCCCACTCCAGTCTGAACAACCCTCTACCCCAGTCTTTGACGTACCCACCCCACTCCAGTCTGAACAACCCTCTACCCCAGTCTGTGACGTACCCACCCCACCCAGTCTGAGCAACCCTCTACCCCAGTCTTTGACGTACCCCTCCCACCCAGTCTGAACAACCCTCTACCCCAGTCTTTGAACCCACCCCATCCCAGTCTGAATGCACCCCTAGCTCCACTCTAGCTCCCAGTCTTCCCTAGGGGGATGCACAAGTACAGTACCTCCAGTTTGCACTGACCCAAATTGAACAGCACGGATCAATGCTGCCATTGCAATTTTGTGAGATGGAAGTAATGGACGTAATGCAATGTACAGGGAATGACAGTTCTAGCATGTCAACGTAAAGCCGTATCACAAATTTAGGACCATATATCTGATGTCCTAGAGTGAATGGTTCGTCAGCATAGCCATCTGAATAATTTTATTGCATTAATTGTGTAGTTGATGTACAAGTTATTATCCCAGCAATGAAGAAGAAACAAATACAGTATGTAGGCAAAGAGCAATTATTAACCCCACCTAAAAAAAACCAAAAAATAAAAAATAAACAAATTGAATTTGTTTTGGATTTTGCCTGTGATAGTTAATAACAATGCAATTCAAGTTCTGATCGAATATTACACTATAACGGTACTGAATGCACAGAGCTACATTAATTAATAGAATTAATTCATCATGTGTCATGGAAACCAACTCACTAGTGTGCGTACATCAGACAGTCAATCAGACAAATCAGAAGGGGCTAATGTGTAATTTATGTGGGCTTTCCTTTTTGTACATGTATCACCCTTTGCCCCTCTCATATTGTTCTTTTTGCAGATATATCATGTTGAGGTAATATTTGCACTCGTAGGATTATGCATTATACTACACTTAACAACCATTAAGACACGTAAATACATGTACATTGAGTAATCAGGATTGGAACACAGCTAGGGGTGTTTAACTTGGAGTTGAGGGTAGGGAGTTGTCAGTATTAAAGGGAAAGTATACCCTTTTGATTATTAATGGCAGAAAATTTCAAGCAACATATTGATGAAGGTTTGGCAAAAATCCATCGAAGGATAAGAAAGTTATGGCATTTTCAATGTTGTGACATCATTTGCAACAAATGTTCCCCCAAGTGTGACTGAAGATTCTGAAATATTTTGCCCCAAGGTCAAATGGTTGCTAAGATGCGGCCTCAATTAGCAAGCAATGCATGTTCGAACAACTGAGTTTAAATAAAATTGGCTATTTTTGATTGACTGCTACAGCCAAGTAAAATGAGTTTCATTGCTCATTTCCCTGAAATTGGAAGAACTTATATAGTCTTAACATGCACAATGTATTGTGGTGCCGATCTGAATACCCGTTATTACGCAGGAGGTCACCGAAAATGGTGTTAAGCGTCAATGGTATTTTGTTTGGGTGCATGTTTGGAAGCTAATAACTTTGAAACTCAATTAGTTTAGAACCCAATATCATGCAGATATAAAGTCTTTTACTCGTTCTACCCACCTTCCAAAAATCAGTCAAAAAACATGCATCGTTTTATTGTAAAGCGCCCTCAAATTTTGAATTTTTTAAAAAGTTGCCAAGTTCAAGGTCACAAATCACCACTCATCCCATCAAGGATCGACACCGATTTCTGTGTGTTGATAGACTTTTACCTATATTTTCATAGGGTACCTAATTTTTTTTTTATTCTAACTCAGTTGTTCGACCACGCATTGGCTGCTAAGGGAAACCGTATCTTAGTGACCATTTGACAGAGGGCAAAATATTCCAGAATATTCCATTAGACACTTGGGAGAATATTTGGTTAGAGTTTAAAGAAAATTGAAGGGGTCGGGTTACAAATTGTCTGAAAATTGGTTGATTTGAGGTGGATTGACCCATATGATTCCATAAATGGCTTTGTGTTATTTTATGAAGGTAAACATCTTTTGTCATCGAGGTTTGTGTGTAAAGATATGTGTCTAATTATATATTAAATGCACTAGTACAATGGCATTTATCCTTTTGAGTACACAACATATGTGAGAGCACCTTGCAAGTGATGTTACAAAATTACAATTTTTAAAAACTCAGAACTTTCTTATCCTTTGACGGCTATTCATCAAACATTCACCAATTTGTTTCTTTCACATTTCTGCTTGAGGCGATGGGCTGACCCTAAGTCAGAGTGAGGGGTTAAGCTCTCTCTGTCTCCCTAGCTGTCTTTCTCTACTCTGTCTTCACACTTTTACTTTTCTCTGCTTTTATTAGTAGCAATTTAACTTCAGGGTGGACTTCCCCTTTACTGATCAGGATTAGGACCCAGATAATGGTGTTTAAGAGTAAGAGCTGAGGTTAAAGAGTTGTCAGTATTACAGGGAAAGACGGCCCATATATCATCTAAATATGTATTCTTGTGCATCGGCCACTTTCAAAGAGAAGGTGTATAAACGGGTGAGAGAGATGTGCTTGGGATGCTTTTTCAAGCTTCAATTTCTTGTAGACTCAAGAAAACGAGGGGGGGGGGGGTGTCAATATCCCCTGATGAGTGTGGTGGTGGTGAAAATCAAATTAAAATCTTAGACGCCGGTATGTCGTTTGGATTGAATGGGAACATTAAACCGCAGTAAAAAGTGCAGCGTTCTGATTTTCTAGTATGACAAATACCCTCTTTGTCATTGAACTTTGCAGTGAGGAAGATGCAGTGAAAGTGGGTTTTTATTATTGGGGGAGGTGATGGAAGGGGGAGGAGAGATGGGGAAAATGAAGAAAAGGTCTAAGGGTGTTGGACTGAGAGAGAAGCACAGTGTTGTTGTTCAGGGCTGAGAATGGGGGAGGGGGGAGGAATGCTATGGACTGAATGAAGGAGTGGTGATAGTGGAATTTAGCTGACATATACAGGTATGAAACAGGTGAGGGACGATTGGAATGTTACATTTCATGAGCTAGGACATTTATGGGCTTTGCCCATCAAATCAAGGTTGCAGAACAATGCTCTCCATCTAAAGCGAGAAATTATCACTATCAGTAAGTAGGGCACTTTGGGGCTAAGCAGGAGGCATTCATTTGAGTAAGACTGTACAACTGTACATGTACTTAGTATTTAAGTACTAGTTGAATATCAACAATAATTGCTGAGACCAACATGATCTCATAACATTTAGGGTATCTACCTTCAGGTTAATGCAGACCTACATTTCTTAGGGACCCTTAGGATGGTTTCAGCATTGAGTTTGAAAAGGTGCAGATGTAGAGGACTGTACAGGTACTTACAGGGCCCTGATATTAAAATTTGGGAATGATCACAACTTGACTTGTGATTTATATCATTCATACATCTGTACATTAAAGATAGGAGACAAGATTTGTGATTAATCCATATTAATTGCAACCTTAAATAAGACAAGGAGGCATTTAGAAATCTTATTTCTGGAAAATGTACCTTTCTAGTGAGTGGAGTTTGGGACTGGAACAGCATACTGTTCATGCAAGAGAATTGTTCATGACTATGTGTGTGTACACATTTCTGTTGGAATCAGAGATATAATCAGATTAAACTTATGTTAGATAAGTTCATTGATAATACGATTCATACTCGGTAGACTTTCAATGTGATTAATTGCATAAGCTAAGCTGTGAAATGCTATCTCTACATAGAGACTGGTGTACATTTTTAGAGGACCTATTTCTCCCCCTTGCTACCTGGAAATGAAACTTGCTACACCTAATTAATGTGTCTCTTCACTGCCACCATAGTGAGATATTGACGTCAGTAGTAGATTGGGAAGGATGGCTACATCTATAAACAGACACAGTTGCCATGAGAGGGAGAGAGGAACCAGAGTACACAGCAATATGGAGGGTGGGTGAGAAAGAAAGAGTGAGGCAGGAGGAGAGAGACAGAGAGGGAGATTAGCAATGCAGGGACAGACACTGGGAGAAAGAGAGAGAGAGAGAGAGAGAGAGAGAGAGAGAGAGAGAGAGAGAGAGAGAGAGAGAGAGAATGAATAAGGGAGAGAGAGAGAGGGGGCGGGTTGGATAAGAAGAGAATGGAGAAAAGGAGATCAGGCAGGTTGGTAAAAAGATATACCATGCATACATGTACATAACAAGGACAAAAGAAAGAGACTATTTTGGGGAGAGAGAGAGAGAGATGAGGACAGTCGGACACAGAAGTGGACAGGATCTATGCAATTAAAAAATACTTTTTTTACAAGAGCTCTTTTTGGATTTTGTGTGAAAAAGGGAGCTGTCATAATTTTTTTTTTTACGAGAGCTATTTCAGGCTTGGCCAGAGCTACTTTTACATAAGCGTGATTTTGTTTGATTTTTCATTATTTTGCTGCACAGACTCTAATCTAAATCATAATATCAGCATTCAGCACTCGACAGTTGAACGCCTAGGATTAGTGTGAAGAAACCATCCACAATTACATTTGATCAAATTTAAAAATGTAATATCACTCAAGTAAAATTCAATAAGGGCAGTGATATTTCATATACACACTAATACTCCCGGGGTATTTCAAAGCCTGTTATTACCAAGGGGGGGGGGGGGGGGGAGCATTATGCCTCCACTCCCCCCGAGATCTCGGCCATGGGTCACCCGATTGCCTCAAAATTTTGCACAAGGGTCAAGAATTATGTAATCTACAAAGCTGTATCGCTAAATGTATGAAAATCTTTTTATTTTATTTTATATTGATTTATGCAAGAAATCATAGATTTTGGTATTTCTCACTAAGAATGTGATTCCATTGTGCTGTGTGTTGAGAGCTCTTTCAGAAATATATAAAATTGATGGAATTCTCCTGTGAAAATCATGATATACAATATACATATAATTACTCTGCTTGATAAAAGGGAGATAGAGAGAAACAGAGAAAAGGATAGGAGAGATGGAAGGGAGAGAGAGGGAGGAAGAGAAGGAGCAGAGGAAGGTGTCTTAAAGAGACAGAAGGAAATTGGGTTTCCAAGAGAGAACAAAGATCAATACAGGATGCAATGATGAACAGAGGTAAAAATTTGATCCAATAAAGAAACAAACTGCAATGGAGACAGAAACAGAGACGGAGATATGCTGTTGTGATCATCATCCTCCATCACATCAATAAACCGCTCACTGCGTAGCTTGGATATGCATTGTTCCAGGCATAGAGGAGCAAGGAAATAGGATGCGCAAGTATGCACACCTACTTAAGTGTAACCCTAGCTGTGTCTGTGTCCCTAGTTGCACGTCAAGAGGCAAATTGCGAGGTAAGGTTTTAGTTACAGGGCAAGAAATTGCTTGATTTCTTACCAACAGGGAGACTGGAGAGTTTATAAAAGGGTTCCTTGTTTGTATGAACATGCAAAAATACAGATTTTCAGATGAACAGTTTGTAAATGTATGAGTGGATAGATTAGATGTTGTGCTCTTTCAAAAGCAAGCTACAAATTAAAGTCTATGTAATATTTCTAAATGTATGCACAGTTATCAGGATTATTCCTCTAATTTGGCTTTGTGCAGCTAACATAACATCGTGGCTCAATTAACCAGGGGTGTAATCAATCAATTGCGTGTGCAATTAATTGCTATGAGTTCAGTATTGTTGCACAACCTGAAAAACATTCTTTGGAGTAGCATATGGTCTTGTCATAAAAAAGATAACTTTAACAAAGGAAAATATACTTTGACTAATGACTGTATTACTTCCAGCCTACAACCTCTGGGAGCTATTTGAGTCCAACTTTGCATGAAATTTATATGCAATCTATTGGGTACGATCAAAGAGCTATCATAGTACATCTTGGTATGATTAACATATTTGCCAATATAGAGTCTTTCTCCATCTCGTCCGCTCTTTCTCTCCATCCCCCACCTTGCCTTTATTTTTGTTTATATTTTGCTCAATTTTATTAGCAAGTACCCTCTCTCTCTCTCTCTCTCTCTCATGCTTCCCAACCCCTCGCACCCTCCTCAGCCCCTCTCATTCCCCTCCCCCCCCCCCCTCTTTCATCCTTGCTGCCTCCTGCTCTCACCCTCAATTTCTCTCCCCCTCTCTCTCTCCCTTTCTGTCTCCTGCTCTCACCCTCAATTTCTCTCCCCCTCTCTCTCTCCCTTTCTGTCTCCTGCTCTCACCCTCAATTCCTCTCCCCATCTCTCTCACCCTTTCTCTCTCCCACACTTCCTACTCCACTCCTCTCAACTTCTTCATCTCCCTCTTTCTTTCTTCCTCCCTTTCCTCTTGTCTCATCTTCAATTTTCTTACTGCTCTCTCTCTCTGCCATTTCTCTCTCAGGCTGTGTCTCTCCCCTCCCCCCCCCCTCTCCCTATCTTCTTACTCTCTTCTCACTCTCTTCTCTCTCTTTCTCTCTCTCCCTCTCTCTCTCTCTTTCTCTTTCTCTTTCTCTCTTTCTCATTCTCTTTCTCCCCTCTTTCTCTAACTCTCTCTCGCTGTCTCCCTCTGTCTCTCTCTCTCTCTCTCTCTCGCTGTCTCCCTCTGTCTGTCTGTCTGTCTCTCTCTCTCTCTCTCTCTCTCACTGTCTCCATCTCCTTCCCCTCTATCGTTCTCTCCCTCAGACCCTCCCCTTTCCCCCTTCTGTATCCCTTTCTCCAGCTCTGGCCATAATCCTTCTGAACATCTGATTTGCTCATCACATTTATGGTTTCTGTGGGACGTCTCCTTGTGTTACCAATCCCCCAAAATTGAACTCTAATTAGTTTTCCTGCTATCTGAAGTAGATGTGAAAAAAGTGCCTCACTGTTGCGTGATTTTTGGAGTTGTGGCAAGAAGATTTTGAAGAAAGTTGTAGTCTCAAGAAAATAAGATGTAGTGCAGAGATTGTATTACACAGGACTAGGAGACTGTCAAACTACATATTAAAGTCTGAACTGAATAACAAATCTGAATGATATTTTCTTTCAAGTTTGTTATACATGTAAGCTTTAGGACTGATTGATTACTTAGTATTAGTTATAAATTGGTTGGTCATTAATTTTCACATAATATATGGTTGAATTGATTGATCACATGTTTTATTTGTTAAAAGATTGATTGAGTCATTGTTAGAAAAAAGTTGGAAAATTATCAGGAGTAGATGTGAAAACAGTTATATGTAAATATTGTACTGCATCAAAACAGATGACTTAAACTTGAAGTCAAATATATTGATTCCTTCATCTCTGTAGTATTTGTTTGATTAAGTGGTGACCACTTATTTTGCCTTGCATTAGCAAATACCATTCTAAATTTAAATAGATCAATATACCTATTCATTCCTGCAATTTAATCATTAAAACAGTTGATAACTAATGTTATTCAGCATCCCATGAAAAGATGTAGACACACTTTCCTCCCAAAATAGTGAGGTTTGGTATACCTGGGTGTTGGTGTATCTTATTTCATACTCATCAGTGAGCCACACCATTTCTGAATCTTGTATATTTCAAAGCTGTGGACACGAAGCAAGAAAATCAGTGGAGCATTCCCTCATTCCTTCCAGGCGTCTATTCCGGTCGTATCCAATCTAATATACAGCTTTGGCACTCTTAATGAGAGGAGAAAATCTGCCTTATCATCTTGTACCCCATTAGCACTGACAATATAATCCCTTTATATCTTCTTAGAAGTTCATATATAGGCTCATTATAGAATATGAGTTTTATGTTTCTTCATGAGCAGGCCCTTTTGGAATATTATTTTTCAAATTACAAGCTAACCAGAATTATCTGTTTTCATTACAATCTTATTCAACATAACTTTTAATCATTTCAAACTCATCATCTTAAACTTTTAATTAAGGAAATGAATTCTGTATTGATTGAAATATGAATGTCCTAATACATTATCAAGTTGAACACTTAAATAACCTTAACAGATCAGATCATTTTATTTAACAAACAAGAATAAACAACTTTCATGAACAATGAATATAAGGCATCACCAGAAAGCCGATGGCTTGTGAGGTGTGATAACCTTTAACATGTGGTTCAAAACACGTAAGTATAAAGTCCATTATTTAAATGACATACAGTAAGATGAACCCGAGTACACAAATTACATACAAATACATACTTTTAAAAAAATACATCTAAGAAAGACTAATACAAGGAAATACAAACGAAGGAAAAAACAAAAAACAAAGACAAAACAAAAACAAAAACAAACGAATGTTTAAGTATTAGAATGTCGAAGTATTATGCGGCTATGTATACCTCCATATATGTATATGTATATGGATACCGTTGTATACTGTTAGTTGTTCAGCTTGTTATTATATGTATACCGTTGTATACTGTTAGTTGTTCAGCTTGTTATTATATGTATACCGTTGTATACTGTTAGTTGTTCAGCTTGTTATTAACCTTGTTATTAACCTACCCATTTATAATGTAAGTAAATCTTCCAAGGAAATAGACTTCTTGTAATACATATTCTTTTTTTGTAAATTACAAACTCATTCCATCCTCTCCTTCGATGATGCAGTTGTCCTTGTAGTGAATTTTGCTCCATGGACAAGGAACTTTGATACCTGTTCAATGTTTTGAGAACTTGATTTGAAATTAGAATGATTGCTTTGACAGAAATATTTCAATATCAAATTTAATCAATAGCTTCATAATGGTTTCCTCAACCTTTCTGAATCTTGAAGAAACCTGTCTATAACCACCATTATTCCAATTCATTGCCTATACTAACCCCCTATATGGTTGACCACATAGAATTGTAGATGCATCAAACAGTGTTTTCTGAAGCTTTTCCACTCTGTCAGCATAAGAGAGGGTATCTCCTTGATATGCGTGAAGTGGAGGAGTAGTGTGTATACATAGAGATTACACTGGTGTTGATGGCTAGTGATAAGCGAGTCACAGATTTGTGGTCAGAGGATCCACACATAAGATTTGGGGAGAGTTATAAGGTTGGGGGAAGAGGAAGAGAGGGAGGAAGAAGGGGAGGGATGGGGGGAAAGGGAAATGCATGGAGTGTTTGCATGTATGTGTGTGCTTGTGTACATGTCTGTGCATCCATGGGTGTGTATGTGTATCTGATTGTGTTTGCCCATGTATGTATGTGTGTGTGTGTATGTATGTAGGAACCAGTGATATTACGTTAATCACTCCAAATGAAAGAAGGGGAGGGGGAAACTCAGTATGCATTAGACTTGCATAAATCTGATGCACAAGAGCAAAGTGGGCTATATACCATACAGGCATGGATGGCAATAAATACAATAGACAAAGAGTCTCGGTAGGTACCCAGCCTAAAATAATCACTCTGTCCAGGTTATTCAGTGTGAGTAATGACGTTGACACAGGACACAAGATTAGAGCAGAGATGGGGATATGTAAATATGCAAAGAACTCCCTGAGGGTGAAGGTTGTCTCAGAAGGTGGTTTCAAGAAGCAGCGTCTCCTTGATTTTCAATTCATTGCATGCTTACTGACTGTCTGCCTCACAAGTGGCCTTTCCCTTGAGAAGGACAATCCATAAAAGCCATTCACATTGACATTCTAACCCCAAAATATGTAGAGCCCGAATATTAGCCCCACTTTGGAACAAATAGTGTGATATCTATCTGTTGTATTCAACATTGATTATTGCTCATGAATATTTGATTACAGAATTTAACTGCAGAATATGTTTTGTAGCGTTATCTTCACTCCTGTGAGTATTGTGCTTCAGGTTATTATAATTACCAGCCTTAACTATAATCAACATTGAGTTTGTAAAAAATCAACAACATGGAGATAATCCAATAATCCAACCCTATGAAAATGAAGTACATGTATGTAAGATCCGTGTATTATCCTTGTGCAACATGGATGTTCCTGCAATAGGGTCTGAAATTTGAGATTAGCTCATCAAGCACCTGGATGTGTGTGATAGATAGGGAAGATGGCAGTCAATTTGATTAGGAGCAGAATCTGCCCTGGGAGGTTTGTGCCACGGGCTTTTGTCGTAGTAGGGTGGGTTATTGATAATTGTAATCTCTACATTCATTTGTACTGTTCTCTGCCCCGTCTTAAAAAGAGTTGTGCAGGATCTAAATGGATCACAAGTTCAATCCTGTACATGTATCTCGAATGTAGAGGGTTATGGTTGATATCAATCGCAATGCAAGTTGCGATCAATCACAAATCTTTATAAGACAGGGTCCTCTTGTGCATGATACCAACAATGATAGACTGTTTGTAGAACCTAGTGTTGTATCTATATACCCAGCTTCTGGTTAAGATGCAGATAACATCCATGAGTCGAGGATTGTTTTGGGTCTCAGGCTACGGCATGTGATCTGTTTCTTTTTGATGTGCAGCTGTAACACTACTAAGTCTAGACATGGAAGGTCAAAGAAGGAAGTGGTCTAAAAGCATCCAGACTGCATCAGATCAGAAATAAAAGGACCACACTTCACAGCCTACAGCCAAGACTAATTAGAAGAATATATCCTGCCAGGTACCTACAAAGCAGCTTAAAGGAATTGGCATAGGGAAAGGGAAAGGAAACAGTGGTATATTTTGAACTGGACAAAATATACCACGGTTCAAAACTGTGGCTCCTTCCCTTCCTTCCCTTTCCCTTTCCCTATGCCAATTCCTTTGAGCTGTAATGTATGTACTGCACCTAAGTTAGGGCTCAGTATGGACTGAGTGGTGGCTTCAGTACTGCATCAGATTCGAAAGAAAGGACCCACTCTCCACAGCCTACAACCAAGGCTAACTAGAGGAATACATCCATCCAGGTACGTGCACCTGAGTTTAGAGCAAGTGTGAGCAAACACATTCTGTAAGGGTGTGCACACAGAGCTGAGATCTCTCACATCTAAGCCAAAGTAGCCTCGTTTCCACGCTGTTCGGCATTTATAATTAAAAAAATGCAATTAAATAAATAGTTTACCCTGAAATTATTGAATTGGATTGAATTGGTTTCAATAAATGCAGACTCATGAAAGAAACATGAGTGAACGTCTGGTGAAAATCCATCAAAGGATAAGAAAGTTACAATCTTTTATAGTTTTTATTTTTTGACGTCACATGGGAGGTGCTCTCCCATACATTGTGTACAATTTTCTAAAAAAAGATATGCATAATTTTTCTTGTGCATTTGATACATCACTAGAAACATTTTTTTTTTCTTGTCAGTGTTGATCAGTTTATGTGATATGAACAACAACCCCCCCTCCCCCAAAATTTAAAAAAAAAATGAAAAAATAAAAATATAAAAGGACATGTGAAAATGTAACATTCATTTGTGTTCTACAAGCACACAATAATAGCGCATGGAAATCAGCACTGTCTGTGCCAACGACTTTCATACAATGCAAAAGAAGCAAGCCTAGAAAGAGTTTCATAGACTGGTTGTGACTTTGGTGGTCTTTATGTTCAAGGTTCTCTCCAGGGCCAAGATGGGGAGACATACACACAGCTCCAGGCAAGTGCTCGATCAATGGCATAGAGACAGGCAGACGGACGCTCGGATGGACAGAAGACGAACATCCCCTGTGTTATTGATTGTCCTCCAATGCCCCCTCCGTTTAATTTTATGTGACCATTGTCCCCTGTGATGGGGTGCAGTGGGGCGTATTAAAGCCCCTGGTGTGACTCGCAGGGAGCGTTGTCCCCTAGCAACTCATCCATAACTGGGGTTATTAGAAGATGTCATCTATTCCCGGCCTCTTTCTCACTAACCCGCGAGAAGGCAGGATGGAGAGGAGGCGAACCATATACCACAAATGCTTCTGGCGTCTTATTTGGTGTGACCGCTGCACCCATTAAGAAGTGCATGGGGGCATATTAACCTTATGCCGTTGCTCCCGTAGAGCCACGTAAGGAGGGAACTCATCCATAGGGAGGGTGATCAGAAGATGTCAGGTAGGGGTGGCTCCCTTCTCACTAACCCAGAAGAGAAGAGAAGGAGGACAGGGAATAGGCTTGTGGATTACCATCGCATTATTTTTGTATGACTACTAACAATTCCTTTTGTGCCAGACAAAGAGTGATACACTCTGGGATGTGTGGGTATTGCTGGTGCCAAGAGGCAATAATGGTGCTTATAGGCTGAAGGAGTGCACCCATAAGGTGCATCTTCATTAGTTCGATCAGACGAAATAGCGAGCTAGTTTGCTGATCTTGGGAACTGGCCTGAAATTGCAATCGCGTTTTCATTAGCTCGAAACTCAATACGTAAGCTCGAAACTCGGGATGCATAAATTATCCAGATGCACATACGCAGTGTGCGACAGGAATAGGCCATAACTGCATGGCTTCGGTTGTGAGCCCGCATTCACGCATGTTTTAAAACATAACGTAATCAATGCCTCATGCGCGTTGATGCATGCCGGGGTCAGGAAATTTTGAGACTAATGAAGACGCTCTGAGCTAGTTCCATCTAGCCCAAGATTTCTTGGGAAATTTTCGTGATCAAATAGCTAGCTATTTCGCCTGATCTGGCTAATGAAGACGCAAATAGCTAGCTATTTCGTGATCTGGCTAGGCTAACCCGATCAGAACTAGCTAGCTATTTCGCCCCATCAGCCTAATGAAGACGCCCCTATAGAGTGATGTAAGGCTGGGACCCATCCTTAAAAAGGATTATTAAAAGATGGCATTTAATGGTGGCTCTTTCTTGGAAGAAAGAGAGGGGGGCTGACAGGGTATATATGGTGGATGGGGGGTGGCGAATAGGGTATGCACGGCAGATTTTAGTGGGTCTGAAGAGGTAGTGAACATAGGCAGATACATGTAGCACAATTGCTCACTATCCTGGATATAAAATCATACTTCGGGCAGAACAGTGCCTTTTGAATGACTTTAAACATTAAATATATTTCACAATTCCTGTGTGTAGGAAGGCCAGTTCATTCTAAATGTACTCATGTCATCATTTTACTCCCTGGAAAATTCATACTGTGGAACACATTTTACAATTTAGTCTTACAGAATGAACATGTGTACACAACAATTTTCTCTTTCTACTAAATGTTACTCATTTATGAAAATAAATGGGCTTATAATCATTTATGTCAAGCACTTTGATGTTAGCTAAAGCTCATAACAACCAAATTTGTGAAAAAATATCATACAAGTACAATATAGTACAGTCAGTATACATGCCTGCCTAGTGATGAGCATACATGTAGAAGCAGGGGGGTGTTTCACCAAGCTGTTCGTAAGTTACGAGCGACTTTACGAACGACTGGTGATCCCTTCTTGTGCTAAATCAGGTTCTCAATGAACAAAGTGTGGTATCGCATTTAGCACAAGAAGGGATCACCAGTCGTTCGCAAAGTCGTTCGTAACTTACAAACAGCTTGGTGAAACACCCCACAGATAATACAACTTTCATAGAGCTTGAAAGTATTTTGTTGATCTAGATTCACAACAACATCTACAATTTATGCGGAAAAGGAATTATAATTGTACAGTACATTTCATAAAAACACACCCACTGTTCTTTCTATGGAGCATGTATGTATGTGGTTGCAGCTATAGCCCATAGTGCAGACATAGGTGTGTTTGTGAGGGCTCGCAATGCCATGCGTTATTTATGTTGCATGATGGGGAAGTGTCTTTATGATCACAAGGCCTGGGGGTGCTGTATTTGTACTGGACATTCAATCAGCCACATGTTGGAGTTGTTGTGGCACTCAGTACTGTTTAAGATGAGCTGTTGCAGGATAATGTTGTATTGTTGCTAAGGTATTATGGTAGTGGTAGTAGAAATGGTGATGGTTCTTGTTGCTTTTTTTTTGCCTTTTAGTAGTAGAGATGGTTGTGTTTGACATTGTTATTGTTAGTTGTGACATTTAGAGATCTTGTTGGTCATTATGTTGCCACATTTTTGTACTGTTTGTCATGAGTGTCATGCGATTTTTTAATAGTATGCACACACATACATCCATTGACATGCACAAAAAAATGAGAATGCTCGAAAATGAAGAGGAACAACGTAATTTATAAACTGTATGCATTGACAAATGTACCATACTCTACTACATAAGATTTTAAAATCAAAAGTACAGTGCACTATTTCAGCAGTGCTTGTAAATGCAAACATGTTTGTGCATCTATTTTTTGTACTGGTCCATCTCAGTGGCTTCTTCAGCAGGCGCTTAGTGGGCATGCTGTCATCGTGTTTGGAAGCCCTGCGACCAATAACGTGCCAAAGAAACCATTGTCTACAGCTCTCTCTCTTTCTCTTCCTCTCTCTCTCTCTCTCTCTCTCTATCCCCGTCTCTGTCTCTCTCCCTCTCTGCCTCCTTTTCCATATTTTCCATCTCTATTTCCTTTCCTTATTCTTGTGTGTGTGTGTGTGTGTGAGTTCTTGATTATGTTCATGCTTGCGGCAAATCCAACCAGTCAAATATTCTTTGTGAAAACAATACCAGAATAATATGACATCGGATTTGATTTCCATGAAACTAAAAGATAGAACATGTGGCCTTTTCCAGCACCTGTTATATGCATAAAATATGCATGATATTCCATGATCTTGCATGCTGTCACCGACTCATGATTAATGACACGTTTCGTTGAATGACATACATTTCTGACTCATGGAAGTGCATTTGCATGAATCATACGTAGTAACATGTGCAAATGATTGATTTGTATCCAGCATTCAGTGAAATTCTGAAAGTAAGAAAATTAGAATACTTTGTCATCAGAAGAATCATTCTTAATAGTAGGTGGTATTTTAATCCATTAGATTTATTACCTTACATGATAAAGCTCTGTTTTTGTAAGGAGGGGGTGCTTATGCTCTTCGTTAAATTAAACTACTTTTATAATGCTGGGTACCAGTATCAGAGAATATCATATGTATATATATACAGGGTCTGGAAATGCTTTTGACATTCATGCTTGATTTTGTAACTCAAGGCGCATCTTTGTATCTATAATGTTGGCTGAATCACATTTGGAAATGCTGAATCCAAGGTGAAATAGGTGAAAACACTCTCAATATCGTTAACTGGTTCTGATTTTTGTTACTACCAGTATATGAAATAAGATTGTTGCACAGTATGCTCTACACTTCTTTATTACCTGTGACAATAATTTATGTAATTTGTATCAGACTGTCAAGTGCCGACGAGGGTTCCCAGACTGTGTCATCTTCTTAATTAAAAAGCGTACCTGGTAATCAATGTCACTTCTTCACGGTGCAGTTCCATTTTCACCAGTGCGCAAACTCTACCTGCAGCACCAGTGTCTTTGCGAGTGAGCTCTGTTTCAATGCGGTGACAAAGATTTACGAGAGAATGGGTGAATGAAAGGTTGGGTTGTGTTTACACGCTGGCATTAAGTTGCAACAAGAACATGTGAATTAAAGGGCATATACTGTACTGGGAAGGCAAAAAAAACCTTCAAAATGTAATTGTTAGCAATATTCTTGCCAATGGTCTTAAATTCATGTATTGTCTATTTTAGAAGCTTTGTTACGATCAGTTCACGCCAGAAAAGATCGCACAAAATGATACCAATATTTAGTTTATGTGTTCTTTATTATACGGGGTATTTCCCCTTTAAAATCAAAACAAACTTTCACAAATTTGTACAATGGGTTTCTCACTTAATCTACGAATATTATACAAGTGAACGTAAGCTTACGGTGCTGGAGGATACTGAAGTCCAATGAATCCACGGCTCCCGCTGATAGTCCAGTTGATAATCCGATCCAGTATTCCCAAATTATGATCGCATTGATGATCCCAATGTTGTACGCTGAAGAGCAGGTATTCCAGATAGTCAAGTCCAAATAGATGATCCAAAATGGTCAAATGTTAATCCACAGAGTATATGGCTTTCACAGGCAGGATCTCAGAAGCACTATTTAACAGGCAGGTAGTTATCCACGTAGAGAAAATCCTCGTATAAATCCACAGGTGACTGGAGTGAGATGATATCTTAAAGATTGTCCGTCCCTTTTGCAAGCTTAAATTTTGAAATCGTCTATCACGATCGTAAATTGAAGAAAGTGTGATTCAAGACCATTTCTAAGAATATAGCATGTTGAAGCTTTCTGTATATGTAAAAAATTCAGCCGTTAAATTTCAAACCAACTTTTTTCGTACTACGAAAAAAGTATTAGTCTTCGTTACAGTATCTATGTGGTTATTATGCAAGTGTGAAATCCTAATTTTATGAGTAATAATTTATAATTTTATGAGTAATTACCAAACTATGGAGATGATTCCTTCTATAGAACAATTTTTTCATAATGCGTTTTATAATTTAATAAACAGATTAATCAACAAATCAGATATTTCAACACAAACTGCTAAGAGCCTGAGGCAAAGACTATCAATCAGACGTTGTTTACGTGCATTATTTGAATTTTACACTACGTATCAGTTTCAAATTATGAATATACAGCTTGCTAACACTTCTCTATATGTTTTGACAATGTTTCGATGGTTTTGTGGTGATCTGCAAAAGGGACTGGCTGTCTTTAACTCTCTAATGCAGGTTGTTACAGGTACATGACTGGAGCTAGGATGATATGTTAACTCTGAGCTCCTATCTACAGCTACTCATACATATACTACAATCTGTACATTCTAGAAGGTTCTATTATCTGTGCTTCTAGAAATTTCTCAATACATCTAGTAAGTTCTACATTGTATCTATGCTTGTAAACATGACAATCAATATTGACCTGACCCAGATTACACTGATGGGCCATCACTAGCCCATCTGAGCTCCTTTATTATGCTAATGAGTCTCAGCTAGGTGTAACATTCTTTCATGTAAATAGCATTCCAGACTCTTCCAGGCAATACATTGCGCAATGTTTATTTCATTAGTGAGGAATTTCACAAACACATAGTGTAGCTCATTTAATGGCTACATATATGGCTACATGTATAACTTACACAAATTTGTAACAGCTTGCTGTAAGTTATTTGCACTTGAATGATCCACATTTGCAGTAATTAATTATTAATGATTAAATCCTCAAAATGTTCGGCCCGAACATTTTGAGGATTTGTGATTTAATCACTCATTACTCCAAATGTAGATCATTTGAGGGCAAATAACTTTCTGCAAGCTTCTAAAATAGGCAATACATGAATTTAAGACCATTTGCAAGAAGATTGCTAACAATTGCATTTTGAACTTTAAGGCTTTTTTGCCTTCCCAGTACAGTATATGCCCTTTAAAGACAGGGTAGCCCTTTTGCAGGTCAAAAATAATTTAATTTTGGGGAAAAAAAACACAGAAAAGGGAAGAGCATTGCATGTGAACTTCCCTCCCAAATAATGACACCATATCTTTAAAGATCCCAAGTTTATTGGGTCATATTGACAAAAAACAGTTCTTGTTGGAGAAGGAAATGGTAGAGGTAGAAAGGGATGAAAAGGATGAGAAATGGAAAGAGGCGTAAAGCATTAAAAATAAGTTCAGGCTGTTATTCCAATGCATTGATTTTATGATGTGCATAAATCCAGAAATGAAATAGAGTTTATTGAACAGAAAATTAGATTAAGAAAGAAACCGTATTTGATTTTTTAATTTCAAGGAATCAACCATTTTAATACAATTACTTTAAATGATACAATACAATGTAGTAATTTATATGCAGCAAAGGTTTAACAGCACTTTACTGAATATATGATCCTGTAAGAGAACGAACAAAAAGAAAATAAGGGAATGTTTTACCACTACTATACCTTCCCTTCCACACATTCCTTTCCTGACCTGCTAGAAATAGGGCGTGTTTATCAACTCTTTTTTTGGTAGAATGAATGTTTCCAAACGCGTTAAAAAAAATTTAAATGCATTTCAGGGCGTTAATAAACACAAAGGTGTTTTGATTATGGGGTGCGGAAAGCTGTTTTGAAACACGCAAATTTGTGCGATCCTTAACGCGTTTGAGCCAGAAACGTGTTTAGAGAAGCGAGATAAATGCAAAGCTGTTTTGAAATGACTTTAAACCACATGTTTCTGATTTCTGAAGATTTTTACAACGCGCGCCATGACAAGTAAACACTTTGGAAGCCTTTGGAAACGCGTTTTAAATTCTGAAAAGATGATTAACACGTCCATAGAGTTTTCACCAATGTTGTATTGTAGATGTTAATGTACTCCCATAGTAGCAACCAATGCCTTACTAAAGTTGCAGCTGTCAGTAAGGTGCTATCAGAACAGAAAGAGGTTGCTCAGGAACACATGTGCCAAACCCATTGAAAGCAGCCGTGCATGCTTGGTTGGTCTTCCAGGGATGACCCTTAATGCACCAAGACGTTGCATTGCTAAAGGCATTCTTGCTCAGCTGGCTCCAGGCTCTGCAAGACATGAGACTCACAGAACTTATTCTTGTTTTTAATGCCTTTGTGTGTGTGTGATAATGTGGGTGTTTTATCCCAAAAAATGCTTTAATTACATCCCTCGTATGGTATTAAATTACACAGGTATATGTACTGTACGCCAATGATTAAGGAACAGTATTTTTTCACATTGAGTAGGCTTTGCAGTATTGCTATCAAACCAGTACTAGCTATTTCTTGCACTCTATGTCAGTAAAATTGTATAGAAAAGGGTAAGAGTTGGGAACAATTAAAAAAAAAAAAGATGATCAATACTGTCGTCAATTAGTTTGAACATGGTAACTAATCTAAGTTCAACTCTTTGCCCGCTTCGTTCGACTCGCGGCACATACAGCGGGCTGCCAAGTTCGACTCAAGTCACATTTCGCGCACAATGCATACGGAACGCATTTAATTGTATTGTGCGCACACACATACAATAGCGACGCGTGTATTGCATAAGGGGATCAAAGTATCAATAGGCAGGAAGTCTCCCAGGACAGTAAGTCTATTGAGAAGTACCCAGGGTCAATTTCAATAAAGGAGTTGAGTTCATTGTTAGCTTACTCTTTTTGCATGCCCCATTTAAATCCTTAATTGCTTGGCTCATTATTCCCATAAAGACATGGGTTTGGTATGTAATGAAAGCTAAAGAACACATCTTTTTTATGAACTAACTTAGAGAATAACTTTCATTAGGACATATTGAATATAAGAGTTATAAAATAGCCTCCAAAAAAATAATTTGGAGACAGAATGTAAAGTTGTAATTCTCAGAATCTATGATATTATACATGACAAAAATGGTACCATTGGCAGGATTGGCAAGAGTATTAATTTCTTTTAGACTTTGCTACACATTTTTTTTTTCATCACTACAAACCAATAAAAAGTTATTGCAAGTTGAATAAGACAGTGCATGCAAAACCCCTCTGAATGTGGCACCCTGAAATTAATGTGGCGCAGGGGAGATAGTGTGCGTGGCGGGCAAAGAGTTAAGATGTTACAAATAGACCCTTTTCATTATGTATGCACATGCTATGCATATTGTTCAAACAATACATTATTAATCGCCACCCCAAAGCTTGTCTGAGATTTGTCTGGCCAGCAGAAATCAACTGCCAATGTAAGTGCCTTGTATGCTCTTATCACTCACTATATTATTTTTCTCTCTCTTTCTTTTACGTCTCTTTGCAGGACCAACCTATTTCACAGAGGATACAAGCAGCACTAAGCACAGTGCACCTCTATGCCAACCTCGAATCCCCCAAGCCCCAAGCCAAGCCCAAGCCCACATCAACAGCAGCATCATCATCATCATCATCATCGTCATCATCGAAATCGTCAAAGACTAAGAAGAGCAAATCAAAGTCAAAGTCAAAATCGGACAGTAAGAGCAAAAGTCGGGCCTCGCAGCTGGCTGCGCAGCAAGAGGGGCGGTTCCAGATCGTGTCAACGTTACGCGGTGTGATCCTGAAAGAACTTGATGGGCAAAGTGCTCCCTCTAGTGTCAGTAATGGTGTTAGTCGGAGTAATGGGTCGTCGGCCACAGCTAGTGGGAAGGATCTGTTCAGCCTGTTCGATGCCGTGGTCGAGGACGAGGTAGAGCAAGTGTGGGAAGAAAAAATATTGTATGAATATCATAGTTCGAGGAAACCTATTCGATGATGGTATAATAGCAAATCAAGCATATAAAATTGCAAAATATATATATGCTGGGCATTGAGTTGTAGGTTCTGCATGAGCTGCATCATCAACATATTCATGTTGAAACACAGCCCCACCTAGTTGAGAAGTTGAAGCAGACTAAAGAATGCTCACACTGGGTCAATCATAATTCTCTTTATACCACTTTGATTGTACGCTCTATGGTATTGGGTGGCGTTGACATAATCCTTTAGATGTTTAATTCAAAATTCCTGGTACCTGTATTCATGTAATGTAACCATTCTTAATGAGGGTGGGAGGGTAAGGTAAATGATGTTTGGCCAACATGGGTACTATATTTAGAAATGTCTATGTCATGCAGTGGTGTAGTACACACATAGTGTTTATCTTTCACAAGGCAAGTTTTTTTTGTTGAAAATTTTATGCACCCACAATTTATGTCTCCTCTATAATTGAAAATAAGTCAGAAATCAGAAACAGGCTTATTGTGTTTTCGACATTCGTTGCATTATTTGTGGTAGCGCATCTGTGAAGTCCTAAGTAGCTTTACTCATTATATGCATGTACGTTCTTTCTTTACCGAAATACACCAGAGCAAATCATCAAGTAGCTCAAAGAAATCCTCATCGAACTCAGACTCAATCACGTGCAATTCTGTGCAAATGATCCGCGAGAAGCTGGTCATTGACGATGGGGCAGACAGCGAATTTGTGTACGATCTCTACTATGCAGACGACAATCAGCTGGACTTCGGACAGAGCATTGTAACTGGAATGCAGGTAAATATTGCACGCAAAATGGGCATCTTACTGTAATTACCTAAACTAAGGGCAACTAATCTTTAACTCCTTGGCCCAAGTGCACAAAAGATTTTTAGATTGAGACTAAGGGGTGTTAAGCAAATTTTAGGGCATAAAAGCAGATAAGTATGCTTGATTTAGCACATACACTTCAAAAAGGTCCAATAATGAACGTATGCATTCTTCATACTTGTTACTTCATGCTAGTTACTATGGTTTAGACAACGCTGAATTTAAACACAACAAAAAAGTAATTCCCCCCTAAACAAATTAACAACTTTTTATCAAAGGGGTTTTGAGCGACAAAACTTGGTAGGATTGATCCTTCACTTATTGACTAACTTCCGTGTGAAAATCACATTAATCCACTCAGTCCTGCATAAGTGAGCACACATTAAAGGCAAGCAAAATGTCACTTTTCAAAAATCACAAGAGTCAGTGTTGTGGGTCTGTAAAACAAGATTTTGGTGTATCCTGTGGCATCTTCCTCTTCTGTTCACACATCATGTGATGATACATGTTGTTAACAATATCTGATATTAATTCATTCAATAAAGTGAATGGGTGATGCAATATTGGTATGGTTCAACATAGCAATTTCCCCCCTAAAATGGTGATCAGTCAACCGTGAAAAAGCATGAAAAGTGTCAAAATAGGTGTGAAAGGGTCAAGCAATGGATGATCAAACAACAGCAGCATTTTAACATGCACCAGAAACAGATTAATCAAAATCTTGTTTAACAGACCCACAAAACTGACTCTTGTGATTTTTGAAAAGTGACAATTTTGCCTTAAATGTGTGCTCACTTATGCATGACTGAGTGGATTAATGTGATTTTCACATGGAAGTTCGTCAATGAGTGACGGAACAATCCTGCCAAGTTTCGTTGCTAAAAACGTCTTTGATAAAAAGTTATGCTATTATGTTTAGGGGGGGGACTTACTTTTTTGGTTGCGTTTAGATTAATCTGATTAAATCGTGGTCTGAACATGGTCTAAACATAGTCTAAACCATCCAACTAGCGTGAATGAAGCATCCGACTCAAATATGCATGTTCATGATGAGACTTATTTTTATTAAGTGTACACGCTAAATCAAGAATACATTGTTGCTTATACGCCACAAAAATGTGCGTAACTCAGTCCCAAAGGGAAGCATTTTACCAAGTACAGGAAGGATTAATACATGTAGGTGCATGCCCAGAGGTTACTAGTAGGGCTACCATTCTGTCTGAGTTATCGCCACCATCTTGTCTTCATGACTTGTTGGTGGGTCCAAACTGGAATGGGCATCAAATCCTTCCTTTAGCTTTGGAAGGGGAGCATCATCCTACATCATTCTACGTACAGTAGGTTTGTCAGGAGAGATGGCTGGTTAGTAATTACAAGGGCTGAGACTTTCGTGCTGATTCTGGCTTTCATCATTTTGCAGTTTTGCTCAGTGAGTAAGCTAGGTGTATGAGCCTTTCCTCTCTTAGCTGCCCCGGTCTGTTGGTCGCCAACTGAACAAATCAATTGGTTTACAACCCCACCACGAGAAGGTAGACCAGTTGCATATAGGTTTTCAATTGTTTTACTTTACCATCAATGGTAATTACCATGGCAACATCCAATGAGCTCTCGTTATTGTAGCTGTTGCCATGGTAGTTACCATCGATGGTAAGTTACAATAATTGAAAATCTATATGCAAGATGGCCCAGGTTGATTACCCATACTCTCACTAGTGGGTTGTCCACTCATATCACACACTACATTGTGGTTGTAGTGTGTTGTTTGCTACCATGGACAGTCTCCTCCTTGTTGTCAATTATGCGAGTATGATAATAGAATACAGGGGTTTTTTTATTATTTTTATTTTATTATTATTATATATATTTTTTTATTATTATTATTATTTTTTTTTTTATTTTTTTTTTTTTTTTGGGGGGGGGTCACCACACATTAGGACATCAACAAAAAACAAATTGTATAAAGTGTTAGTTCAATCAATACTTCTGTATGGCGCCGAAACATGGATTCTTTTAAGAAAGAAGATGAAAACTGGCTACTAAGGTTTTGATATGGCATGCCTTAGAAGAATATTAGGAGTAACAAGACTGGACAGAATTAGAAATACATAAATTAGGATGCAGCGCAATGCTCAGCAAAAGGTCAGCGACCATATATCCAGGAAAAGGCTCGGCTACTTTGGACATGTCCAGCGAATGAAACCATCCCATTTCCCCAAAGTCACAATGGAAGGCAGGTTAACGGGCAGCAGACCAAGAGGAAGGCCATGAAAGAGATGGGCGGATTGCCGAAAAGTAGCCTGCACCAAAAGAAACATACAATCAATAGCAGAGGCAAGCTACCTGGCAAGAGACCAACGCAAATGGCAGGGATTCATGAAGCAGATGCTACCACTCAACCCACCTGCATAAGTCAAGTCAATCCCCAAAGGATTGGTAGCCATGTGGTCTACCCCGGGGCCCATATATACAGTCCAATACCCAGTACAACCTTGGAATACCACTAACATAACCCACTCAACCAAAACTTTCTGTTCCTAGCCCTCACCCTTAAAACATTACTTTGTGTCCATAGTACAAAAAATATACATATATCAAATAGCAGTAGACAGAAAGTCTGTGCAGAACCTCATTTTGATCACAGATACAGTGTGGGCCACTGATTAGCTTGAAGATTTCACATTCCTCCTTGTTTACAAATTTTGCCTCATGAAGGTCAGTATCTCCTGTCTGAATTCAGTTCCAATATTTTCTTCCTTAGGTAGGATGTACATTTCTGTACACCTCCTGGATGCTTCATTGTTTTATGAATTCGAACACCTGTTTATGGTGTAATTGACTCCCTCATTGTCTTTGTCTCTGTCTCTCTCTTCATCAAATGTGTTTGTTAATTTCACAGTGGTATTTCCTGTGAAACAAACATTCTGTCATTCAGATTCTAACTAACAAAAATGCCATGTAGAAGCATTATGAATTTAGAACAGCCCTTTGTTTAGCCGAACTTGGCTCTGTATTATACAGAATTATGCATGGCTGCAATTTAAGCATATTGTGTCAATTACATAGTGTTACTATGATGGGCATTAGGTAGAGTACTATTAAATGGTCAAAGCTAAAACAATTAAGAAAGTAAGAGAAAGGCTATGTTGCATATAATTTTGCAATTACTGTAAGTTTGCAGGCAATTTTAATCATTGTACCTCAGTTGAATTGTGTGTATGTACAGTGTATTATGATTTATTGTTTCAAATGCTTGTTTCAAATGTTGGTTATTAAAACACTTCATTTATTGGGTAAACACTATTATTTCTTTTAATCAAAATCTTTACAATTTTAGCTTGAGGATGAAGAGCTAATCCACAACTTCTTTGATGAGGGACAGCATGAGACATACGATGACGAGGACGACAGCAATGATGAAAACAACTGGAGGAACGATTACCCAGATGAAGACCCTGATAAACGTGCGTACAGAGGGAAAAAACATACCTGAAGGAATCGAGCCATGGCTGTACTCATTGTGCACAAAGCAACATTTATGAAGCCAGATGTCATGAAAACAAAAAATCTGGAGTTTGTTTTGCAGTATGCCAAATGAGGACTGCTAGCTGTTCCAAGGGGCTCTGTTATGGGTTGTGAGGGATAAATCCCTCTGAGCACAAGTTTATTTTTTTCACTGCTCTGTTAGTCTGCATTTAATCTTGCCAAGTCTTTTGTCTAGTGAATGATTTACCACAGATTTTTTTTTAAAAATTGTGTGAACTAATTAAATGTTATCTCAATATATCAAATTATGACTATCCAGTTGGACCGTATGTCCTTGAAAAGCAGGGTTTTTTTTATCAAGACTGAATGGGCATATCATGAATTTGAATGTGTTAATTTGAGAAGATTTGAATAAATGAATAATGTAATGTGAGTTTTAGCAAGCCTCTATTATAGCCAGTGGTACCTCCAGAATGAGAAGGACCTAAAGGTTCCCTGTTGTGGATAATTCACTATGATTCACTTGTTAGTATTGTTGTGCTTGGACAAACAAACAATGATGCTCATTTTTAGTGCAACAACATTTTGCAGCCTTTCAACTAGATTGAGAACTCCAACCTTTTCCAGTGTTCTATGCTTAGTCTCAATAAGGTTTTTGAATGACATGATAAGAGGCATCCTCATTGTTTTTTCTTTCAAATTGTTAATCCCACATTTGTTTGCAGATTGATCCCTTTGGATGTTGAAAGCTACAAATTTGTCCAACTTGATATTTTGAGCTTCTACTTTTGACACCTGATTCTTGTTAACTTTATTGATTTGCTCATAATTATAATTAATATGATTTTAAACACCCATCCTTTTCTTACCTCAGATTTTAAGAAAGCATTTCAAAATTGTCTTTACTTCCTTGCATTTTCACTTCTATTAGTTTGGAATAGACATAGCATAATGTATGACAGTCTGTATGCAATTCAATGAAAACATGTTAGCTAGTTGTGTGTTTTGTTGGTATGTTGTACTTGGAGGTGTACTAAGTCACTCAAGCTCACTCAGGTTTTGCTTTCCACACCTCACAGGACATGAAGATCTTTTTGACGAGTACCATGATGAATATCGCTATGGTGATGTCTCCAGCGATGACGACGACATCCTGAACGACTACAGCGACTACAGAAAGAGACCCGCCAAGAACCTGGACTATTTCAGTGGTGGGAGGGACCCTCTAGATGACTTGATGTGATTTGCCTAGAGAGATCAAGAGAGTACATTCAATCAATCCCCAAGTGTGTTATATTCATATGCTAGATATTGCCCCTTTTCACCAATTAATTAAACTAAAAGTTTTGATTTGTCAATGATGGCATAACATATATACCACACTATTTCTCCAAACTTGCACTTGAAAGTGGACATCACTCTTAAGTACATTCATTTACTTACATGCTAAAAGCTGTCCATAAAGGTCATCCCAAGGGAAACTGAACAAGTAGTCTTTGTAGACAGGTGGTCTTTATAGGCAGATTCACACACTGAACTGCTCTGAAGGGACTCGAGTTTAGTGGTTTTTGCAGACAGGTGGTCTTTGTTGTCAGGCTTGAGTGTCTGTGAAAGGCAGGTAGAGTCCCAGTCAGACTGATGCATTTTTCTTTTACAGAGTGTCACAAAAAGTATTTCAAAATGTGTCATCAAATGGCCATATAGCACAAAATGGCTTGCTCAGCATTTTCATCACCTTTTTATATTGGACAAAGTAAATGTATCCCATTATTTCTCATTGACAGTATTTGCTAAAAAAAAATTATCTCTTGTCCATGAAAAGGTCAATTCCTTTGATGATCTTATCTGAGGACAAGACATTGCATTCTTTTCCCCTGTTTCTCCTCAAAGAAATGAATGGTATAATTTGGACAGGATTTAACAGTTTAGTTTCGTTGTGGTGAAGTATAAATCATACCATGTCAACCAAGAAAAACAATCAGTGATGTCAAGCGTTAAATGATTTAAACTTGTGCAGAGGTCGCTGTGAAATGAAAATGCTTTCTGATATTGTGGTAAACTGTAATGCATTTTTTAATCTTTTTAAATTCCTTTTTTATATTCTGAATTTTGCTATTTTTCTATAAGCAAACAAAGTTGGAATTGGTGCAATGGGAAAGTGTTCTTCTTGTATTATACTTTGTGTTTGTTTGTGCATGTATCCCTATCCAAATTATTTTCAAAAATGGTTACTTCATGCATTTGTCATTTGTCTATTTTCATGTACATGTATGATTGATTTTGTTTCATAGAATACCTTGCTTGATTAGAACGGCTGTTTTATGTATATTTGCTAATAGAAGAGACCAGTTTATGTCCCTGGGAAATTTAGTTAACATTCTTTCTCTAGTTTATTTACGAACTAAAAACTCACCAACAGTTTTTCAACTTTGAACAGTTTTCTTTCAGATTTAGAAAAAACAACTCAATATGTTGTTACAGGGGTAGTTATCTGGCAATTCTCTCATTAAAAACATCATAATAGATATCAGACCAGGAAGACGGTGATAAAAGTCCAATCAAACTTGTTGCTTCATGTCACATGACACCAAATTGCCAAATTGCTTAGTTGTTCATAACTGAAATAGTGTACCAGTATGTAGAATGTTACAAGTTTTTCTCAAAACTTTCATTGATCTGCTTCCTCTGGTTCAACTGTTATCGCAATGGCGTTTTAACAGTTGAATTGGAACTTTGTTTCCTCACCTCATTGGAAGCCTCCAACTTAATACCTTGACATGGGTCAGGTCTGATCTGACTGCATGCTCATTATAAGCATAGGTGGAGCACCCCTCACATAAGTCTCTCATTATCCATCTACGTGCGATGGCCCTAAAATGTGTTACAGGTACATGAACCATCAGATAAAAAAAAAAACATTTTTTAATTATTATTGAGGGGGAGGGGGGGGGGGGTAGTTTGCAAGCACAAGTCCTTCAGTCAGTGAGCTTTAATCAATGGGTCTGAAGTACAGAGACTAACTGTAATGATGTATGTTTGTACCAGGGAGGTGGGAGTGATATGCCTCCCAACAACAAGTCAGGCTGTAGCCTTACTTAACCCTATATAGCCCGGGCTATTTTGAAATCGCATAGCCTGGGGGGGGGGGGCAAAAACAGCCCCCCCCTAAGATCTCGACCGTTGATCGTGCGATCGCGACGAAAATTGGCACGTATGTCACCGATGACGTAATCTCCACAATTCAATTGTCAATTGCACCAAAATCATTCAAATTTATTTTTAATTAATTAATTATGCTAATTAAATGCATAAAATCATAAATTTGGTTGTAAATCTTTAAATATAGCCCCCAAACTGCTAAATTTCAGTCTAGACACTCTTCTTAGGATTATTATCAAATGAGGATTTAAAAAAATTGCAATATCAAAGTTTTTCTTATGTATTTTATTGTTTTTTAAATTTCTTATGTATTTCCTTGTTTTTTCGACTTTATGTTTTTCATAGTTTTTTCAATGGAAATCATTGGCAACACTATTTCAGTCATAAATAACATGAAATTTATTGTTTTTCATCAGTAAAACTAAAAATAATGATACATTTATGAATTTTGGCTAGATACAGAATTTGCATTTGATTTGTACATGAATTCACGTTTTTGAGCAATTTTTGGTCTGACATGCATGTACAAAATGTTACGTAACTTCGGAACCGCGTACCCCCGCGATGCAAATTTGGTCTTAAAAGTTGCGTGAGATTTGAATGAAAAAAGCCATGAAACGTCGCAGCGCCATCTTTTCGCGTTACAAATTAATTGCGAAAAATGTCGAGGGGGGGGCTGTTTTTGACCCCCCCCCCCCCCCGGGCTAGATAGGGTTAAAGACACATACTTTGAGACAAGTTCGCAGTGATAAATGTACTATGCAGACTGGGAGGGGGTGTCATTATTGTACAATTGATAGTGAACTTGACATTTTTTTAACAAATGCACGATATTGTAGCCAGCACATAGAAA
The DNA here is from genome assembly GCA_963669155.1 of Arbacia lixula. Classification (NCBI taxonomy): domain Eukaryota; kingdom Metazoa; phylum Echinodermata; class Echinoidea; order Arbacioida; family Arbaciidae; genus Arbacia; species Arbacia lixula. The sequence continues at coordinate 6,191,562 of OZ022581.1, read as the reverse complement.
GAACATGCAAATCTGAGGGTAGAATAATGAGCTTGTAAATAGATTTTAGGATTAGACTTGCCATGTTGTTTACATAATGCGATGATGTATTAAATTGTGGTCATTTTACAGGATGCCCGTTTGTATAGATGATATAATGGATAAGAGTGTGAATGTTGATTTATTTTTGTTATTTCATGAATTTATTTTAATATTGCAGGGTGTAAAGTTGGGATGTGATACTGCGATGAATGTAATATACACTTGGAGACCTTGCCAGTGTTGATTTCATGTACAAATGATTTTGGTAAAACAAAATACTATATGTACAGTGTATACATACATTTGTTTGCAAGTATTACACAAAAAGTGTGTGCAAATCGGCCCTTTATATGTCAAGGAATATATTTTACCATGTTCAGAACTGATCTTGGCAAGTACTATGATTAGAATCAGTACTTAAACAAGCTGGGCTTTTGTTGGGTTAGGGGTGGATGTCTTTAAGTTGTCCGCTCTCCTTCATGATGGTGTCATGTATTATAAGCCCTTACATGCACCTTTATAGAGTACCGAAGTGGTGTCGTCATATCCTTTGCTGTGCAGGTTTCTGATTTTTAACAACATCCCTTAAGAGTGAAATTCACTGGTCCGACATTGTCTATGCTCATTATGACGTCAGACTTCAGTATCTATGTCAGGTTGAGATCACTCTGAAATGGCTTGTTCTGTCAGTGTAAACTGTGCACATTGCAATTTCTTTCCCACCTTGCATTCTCCATGGGGTTGGGGTGCTTGAAATGTACGCGCCCCTATTGTCGCAAACAATTGATGTCGTATGCTAAGCATGTTCAAAGTGTTTTATTTCTGTGTACAGTAAATGTGAGTGGTGTGACAAGTAAGCAGTACTATACATTTTCCTTGCGCAAAAAATGTTCAAGGTGTACTTGAAAATGTGATGGCACATTATCATGGAAACCTTGATGGGCATCTCAATCTTTGTGAAACTATGTTGTCTTAATTGCTGTAGGTGGCAATATGCCATGTTTCATACCTTCACTATTTCTTCTCTTGGTTCTTTCTAAGAGAGAATGAATGGTTGGCGAATTGATTTTATATCTAAATTTGTTGTGAGTTTTGATGACACAAGTTGATCTGTGCTTCTCCGATATTATATGCTCCTAAGACTATGTGACATGTGGACACTTTATATTCTCTCCATGAGAGAAGGAACTTCAGATCTAAGTGCAGTTCATTCAACAGATCAGTAGCCATTGTTTGATTTGATATCCAGATCTGTCCAGGATGGACTGGTTGAAATTAGGTTGAGAAATACAACTGCTATCAGGTCCTTCATGAGTAATTATCAAGTTATAATAATTTTATTGAATACATGTATGATCACCTATAATCAATTCATGGAATATAAAATCATGATCAGCTATAATTAATTCATTTGATATATGATTGGTCATAATCAATTGATTTAATATATGATTGGCTATAATCAATTGTAATCAAGTAATCTAATGTATGATTGCAAAAGGACTAGGTAGCTAAGTAAACTTTTAATGATAAGAGTTGTTGCGCAAAAAACGATCAGTGGAAAAATCAGTGGAAATAGTCCTAAAAATAAGCAAGAACTTCACATAATAGTGCAGGGTAGCACTGTATCTTCCCTTTTGTTACGATCAGTTCACGCCAGAAAGGATCGCACAAAATGATACCAATGTTTAGTTTATGTGTTCTTTATTATATGGGGTATTTCCCCTTTAAAATCAAAACAAACTTTCACACATTTGTACAATGGGTTTCTCACTTAATCTACAAATATTATACAAGTGAACGTAAGCTTACGGTGCTGGAGGATACTGAAGTCCAATGGATCCACGGCTCTCGCTGATGGTCCAGTTGATAATCCGATCCAGTATTCCCAAATTATGATCGCAATGTTGATCCCAATGTTGTACGCTGAAGAGCAGGTATTCCAGATAGTCAAGTCCAAATAGATGATCCAAGATGGTCAAATGTCAATCCACAGTGTATATGTCTTTCACAGGCAGGATCTCATAAGCACTATTTAACAGGCAGGTATTTATCCACATAGAGACAATCCTCAAATAAATCCACAGGTGACTGGAGCGAGATAGGTTACTCTAATACAGGTTATCACAGGTACATGACTGGAGCTAGGATGATATGTTAAACTCTGAGTTCCTATCTCGAACAACTCATATATATACTACAATCTGTACATTCTAGAAGGTTCTATTATTCTCAATATATCTAGTAAGTTCTACATTGTACCTTTGCTTGTAAACATGACAATATTAACCTGACCTAGATTACACTGATGAGTCATCACTAGCCCATCTGAGCTCCTTTATTATGCTAATGAATCTCAGCTAGCTGTAACATTTTTTTATGTAAATAGCGCATAGCTGAGCCTTCTCACATTCCACAAGCTTCTGTGCAGTACACATGTACAATGTTTATTTCACCAGTGAGGAATTTCACAATCACACAGAGTGCAGCTAATTCAAGAGCTACATGTATGGCTATGTGTATAACTTATACACATTTGTAACACTTTCTTCACTCATCTTTACCAAAGTTTCACCCCTACCTACTTGAACATAGCAAGTAGGGGATCTTTTTGCCCTCTCTTTTGCAATCGGGCCATTTCTTACAAAGAGTTTGGTTGATCGTAACGTGATTTGTGATTATAACTTAATGGTAACACTTTATAAGATGCGGCCTTGGAGTGATCAAAAGATATTTGTCTATCCATTTGTTTTTGTTTGTCACACATTTGGTGATTACTTGATCAATTAATGATTTTTGACATAAGATGAATAGCTGCTGACACTGCGTACTGCTACAGGCATACTCTGTATTTCATAGATGTCTTTATGTGACACCTAGATAGATCCCTGTCATTTGATTGGTTGTTCGATATCGACCATTCAGTCCATTTACAATGACGTCATCAGCCGTGCAAGCTTGGTTCCATTCATTGTGCAATTTTTGATCCATACGATATTGTCCATTGCACGTTCGCCGAGACCACCAGTACTCATGCGTAATGTGTATGCGAACTACGACCGCTCAGCAGCTGTACTAGTGTATATGCATATCAAGCTAATTTAGGTGTCATATGAAACAAGTAATGAATATTTTTCCCTTTGTGCTAGGGACAGAATATTTCATTCGGTGAAAGATGAAAAGATCCATTCAACAAGGCATAGCCCAGTTGAATGGCTTTCTATGTGAAATATTCTGTCCATTGCACTCATAAACGTTCATTATTTTTATATTGCCACTGAAAAGCCACCATAGGTGAAGTATTCTTGAAGAGACTTGCTAGTTTACATTATATGACACCTAGATAGATCCCTGTCATTTGATTGGTTGTTTGATATCGATCATTCAGCCCATTTACAATGACGTCATCAATTTTGGTTCCATTCATCGTGCAATTTTTGATCCATACGATATTGTCCATTGCACGCTCGCCGAGATCGACCACCAGTACTCGCATGTAGTGTGTATGCGAACCATGACTACTCAGCAGCTGTACTTGTGCATGTATATTGAGCTCAATTGGTGTCATATAAAACAAATAATGTTTTTTTTTTTCATTCGTGCAATGGACAGAATATTTCATGCGGTAAAAGATGAAATGAATGATCCATTCAATGAGGCGTAGCTTCATCTTTCACCTCATGAGATATTCTGTCCATTGCACTCATTATTACATTCATTATTTGTATACAGTACTTACGCAGATAAATGTACCGGTATGTAGATTGGTACTATAGTAAAGGGATATGTTTGAAATATTGGATGCCCTATTGAAGCCTTTTACATCCTTTTAGCTACTACAGAGTTTTAGAGAGTACTGTACCTCATACTATTCTGGCATTTCAACATCTTTAACTGCTGTCTCTTACACTTTGTGTGGGTGCTACCGGTATTTGCATAGAGCCTTACAATTATTGTAACTACTGTAGCAACAGCTGTCATGATCTTAGCTGATCGGCTGTTCATTTAGCAGTTACAGTTGTATCATACAATGATTATGAAAGTTGATATCACATGACCCTGGTATCATTTCTTATAATTCCAACTTATTGGGAATGTCAATGAGTATTGCATAAAACAGTACAAGCATAATTATTCAAACATATTACATGTACCAGCAAGAAGGGAATGGTTAGTATAATGATACAATCAGCAGACATCAATAAGTCGGTTTTTATTAATATGTTGGGTACAAATTGTCTGTCAAATGATATGATTGGTTTTGGTTGGTTGACAAGAAGGTGCTGTTTGGACCCACCCATTATTTGTGGGGGTTGTCTTGTTATGGCTGCAAGCACTGAAATATTGCCATTGTTTGTAAGATTTTGAGTGTTATCATTTTGCTTCTGAAATTGACTTTGGAATGTTCCTTCCTTTAAGTTAACTCAAAGTAGCTCACAACGCAATTACAGAAGGATTTTTTTTAATGTTACTTATCAACAGATTGATTGCAAAGTTTATTGTATCACCTGAATTAATGTTCGTGGGGATAAATGCCAGTCCATTTTGTGTATGTTATTATGTCTGTCTGTGTGTTTGTCATTACAGATAGATAGCCTTTCTAAATTGCTTTTGCAGGAATTGTTCAATTGCAGACAAATTTGTGTGCTAGGTTTAATGGAAGAACTTTCACCTCATGTGGTGGTGATGGTCAAATGATAAGATGGTTACAAGGTCAACTTAAGTCACTTACCATGTCCATTGAGATAGATATTGCCCTATGGTACTTTTGAATGTCAAGTGCAAAAGGACAAAAGTCATGTAAAGGTCACCTGATTACTGGCCATTTAACTGATAAATGGCCATTGTAAGTAATTATGCTGATAAATGCGTAATTAAATACAGGCAACACTTTTGGGTTAACAGCTGCTTTGTAAAAAGTTTTTAAAAAAAGACAATTACTGACATATTTCACCTACATAACCAATGATGGGGGAAAAGAGGAGGGAAAACAAACTACTCTGAGCAGGAAAACACTCTTGTTGTTTCACAAATTTAAGGCTAGATAAGAAATTCTCTTGGTATGATTGGCTGAGATCTGCTACCTGGCTGACCCATACTTCATCAAAAATACAAGCTATAATTACCCAAAATACAAGTTCAATGCTTTGATTTATGCTTTAAGTATTTAATTGAATACCGGCCCTAATGTAACTAACAAATAATCTCCAATTTATCTCTTGGTTATCAAGGTAGCACTATCCTGTACAAGTGGACAGTAACGGTGACACAGATGCTTGCTATGTTTTTTATCGACATTTATGGTACTATTATGCAATTTCTCTAATTCCATTGTATTTTTAAATTTCCTGTGCGGACTGCATGTTGTTGTGAGCTACACTTATTGTTCTGTTTTTATACAATCACTGTAAATAAAAACACACCACACATTCAAATCGGTATGTACACCTCAAAAAAGCTGGTGTTAAATTGAAAACAGTTATGTTCTTCAATAGATATTATAAAAAAAATGACTATAGCTTACCTAACTATACTTGTAGGAGCAAATAAAGGGTAGAATAAGAACTAGAACTGGAAGACATTTACACAGTCTGTTAATGGACTCCTCAGATATTACACTCGCATTTAATGTGATGTACATTGCATAATTGTAGTATTATAGCAGGAATGAAAGGAAAGGGTGATTAAAAAATGACACTGTGTTTTGTTCCCCTCCTCCTAAAACATACAGTAGATTTAAGGATGAACAGATATAATAGATAGATGGATACATCGGTATACATATGAGGTGCTTTTAGCAAGGAAGAAAGATGCTTATAGCTCTGCTGACATTAGTAAAGTACACAATGAAACAAAAGTTAATATTTTTAGCTTATGGTAATGAGTAATACTCACAATGTTGATCTGCTCTGTTTTTTATTGTATCACTTCCAAAGATGTTTTATTCAAGATATGATGGATGACTGGCATTTCAAACCAATTTATTGAAAGGAGGTAAATGAATTCTGAGCTATCATTATGAGACTAAAATCTATATTTCTACAGATTTCTTTGTTTGCTGCTAAAAAAGAGGTGTGGATATTTTTTGTATTTTTTGCTTTCAATGTACTTTTTTTTTTTACCATGAACACATTGTGACATTCTAACTAATGTATACCTCCAGTAATAATGAATAGTTTTATTGTAGTTAATTTCTGCCTACAAACAATGAGCTAATATGTGTTCACATAAACATTTGACACGCTCTACTCTAATCAAATTTAAACATCACAAAGTCCAAGATGTCAATTTGGGGAAAGCAGGTTTTGTAACCTTTCATCAATTAGTATTCTTGTAATAATCCTTTTTTTTTTTTTTTTTTGATTATTTTAATTTTTAGTTAAATGTTTACATTTTGACAAATCAGGACCAACCAAATTGTGTTTATTAGACAATTAATTCAGAACACAACAATTTCAATGTGCATTATATTTTATGTCAATCCACACAGTATTTCCTGTAAGAAAATTATTATTGACATAAATGACAGTTAGCAAATAGATTAATAGGCGTGATGCACAATGGTTATTGCCGTATCCTATATTCATTAACTGAAATGTGCGGTTCTGATATGAAAATGATAATCTAATAAAATATTATGTGACTATTACAAAATTGATGAATTGATGAATTGATGAAATGTCATCACACCTGCTCCTCTCAAAGACTGACACCATTTGCATCTATGATGTTTTATTTCAACTTGGATCCAAGTGGAACCTTTTTGTAATTACATTTTCTTTTTCATATGGAGTGTGAAATGTCATTTTAAACATTAAGTAATGATTTTTATTTGCTATTTTTTTATAGGAATGATATACTGTCTTGGGTGCACTATATGCGTATATACAATCATACAGTGCCGTGTGGAAAAGTATATTGTTATGCATCATACAGATATTTCAGCTTCAGAAGTTTGTTCTTTTTAAATGATACGATTTTGCATGATATATATTTGTCAGTATTTCATTCAATGATCAAGTGTAGGTGTCAGAAATGTGAAGAACAGTCGTAAGTTTGGCACAAACATTAGGCAAGTTATACAGTTGCGTGCCCCTTGTGCATTGTATCAATATAGTGTATGCTTGGAGATATGGCACAATGCATTTTAGAGACTGGTGATTTGATCTTTTTACTTTCCATTCCTGAAAAAGCTACAGAAAAGGTAAACATAAAATAATTTAGATACAATTTTGAGATATTTAGACTTGTAGACATTCAATGTTAAAAGAAATGATATGAAAATATAGATTCACTGGGGACTAAAGTTTGATTCCTTGTGGGTATCAGCTGTATAGATTAAATATCCGTTTCCATTATTATGGTGAATTTCAAGCTCATTTATAATCAACAATGAATGCTCTTTAGCGAATATTTCTGGACGCATTGATGTTGTGCTGCTAAACGACTGCAAATGTATGTTTTATTGAGTGTAGTTATTAACTGTATCAATTTCTTTTTCATAAAAATATAACTTTGCTTTGAATTAGTAATTATATAGTTTGCTACAAATAACTACAATTACTGTTTTTCTTTGTTTTAGTTCTATTAAAAGAAAGAAATATAAATCAAGGTTGTATTGGTTTACCGGATATATGTTGTTGCTTTTGAAATAGTATTCTTCTCATATGGTTTGAAAGTGGAATGAAATATAATGATTATGAAGTTCTGCAAAATAAATGTGAAATTAAAAGTACCTTACCGAAGTGTAACAGCGTGTTCCATCTAGCTATTTATTGGTCTACGTACACAGTCAGCGTGGTTGATTCCAACACCCATTATTCGCTCCATCATCAAATCAGTTTCACTTTCTACTTCATAAGAAACCTCTGAATTTCCATCATGTACCCCATTTTTTACATCCTTGTGGAGATTTTGACAGTTTGACTATGCATGACAGGCACAGAAGATAGTACCCGGCAGTGTCCTGTATGACAACCACACCTCTGATTACTGCAAGGTTCGTTGGTTGAACATCCAAATCTAACACCTCAGGTGGCGCAAGATTTAAGTGTTTTTGGAGTCAGAGTTTAAGTTTTTAGTCACCGTCTGGAATGTGCTATTTTTTGTCCTTATTTCAAGATACTCCAATGAATTAAATCCCCTCTTTGTTTAACAAATCATTACACAATTATATAAAATAACATCTTTCTAAAAGGGGATAAATAGAGGGAAAGCATTCTGGTCATCCTCAGTCTCTAATAATCATAGCCAAGAAGAAGGAGTTCAGTGCGTACCTACGACAATGTCTTGTGCATGCCCACAGTGCAAGAGTTACAAAGCCATTTCAAAGCAGTATGACGTCCCTGTGGCAACAGTCCAGAGCATAATCAATAAGCACAAGAGGTAGAACACTGAAAAACCTTAGTGGGCGTGGGCGTGGCGGGAATCGTCTATAGAAGCAGCCATAAATAAAAATTTAAAAAAGGCTACGCAATTGACTATTAAAGAAAGACACTGGACTCAGAAAACCTAGGGTATGAATAATTTTAAACATGCATTTTTGAATATCTTTGAATATAATCTCCCTGAAATGAGAAATTTCTTGCATTGTGGATTGTTACTATTTCACTAGTTTGTCACATAAAAATCTTAGAGAAACTTGACAAAATGCATTCATTTCATCACAAACGTGAAAAATCACAAATATCAACAAGGGTATGAATAATTTTGATGATGACTGTACGTGCTTATTTATTGCCCAACAGTGTCGTAGTGTGGGGGGAACAGGAAAAATACTGGGTTCACAGAAAAGAGAGAAAGAGAGAGAGGGGAAGAGAAGGTGATACTGGTGCCCACGGTGGCGTGGAACCATGCTATTGCAGAAAAAAGAGGCGAATTAGTCAAGAGGACAATATTCAATTTACTCTTCACAGTTCAAGATGAGAGAGAGAGAGGGGGGAGATAAACAGAGAGAAATATGTGGAGACAGAAACAGACAGACAGAGAGACACAGAGAGAGACAGGGAGAGACAGATAGATAGGTAGAAAGATAGATAGATAGAGAGATAGATAGATAGACAGATAGATAGATAGATAGACGGGGGAGGAGGAGGAGAGTATATAGGTGCATGTGAGGGGATCAGGTGAGGAAACGAGATTGAATGCGTGATAGAGTGAGGGAGAGAGAGAGAGAGAGAAGGGTCAGTTGAAAACAAACATGATAGATGACAAGAAGAGAGAATGTGGATGTGGGGGGGGGGGGGGGGTAAAGAAAGAGATGAAGCCTCGCCCTTGACGACGAAACGAAGGCAATTTTTGTTGTGATATGCCTACATGCTGCAAGCTGACAGGCCAAAAGATAGAGACAGAGAGACTGTGGCGTGGAATTTCGCCCTGAACTTGAAAGGAAGGAAGCTGTTACAAGAGGAAAAAAGAAAGAAAAAATGGATAAAAGAGGAAAGTACAGAGCTTAATTAAAGAGCAGAATTGTGCATTTTTGCCCTTACGTCGTTAGGTGGGGCCGGTCTAGACGGCTCTATAGTTGCTAGTTGCTACATAATCGTGGAAAATGTGAGCCTCTTCCAGTCTAATGATCTTTCTTTTTCTTTTCTTTATATCCCCTCAAACGCGAACAGAGCTTGAAAGGCGCGAAGCTGTTACAAAATGAACTAAAGAAAGAAAGAAATAAATAACACAGGAAAGTACAGAGCTTTTAAAACAGCGTGGTCAGATTAAGACCAAAGGTCAGATAGGTATACAAAGATCAAGGAAAGTTCATCACATTAAAGTCGTCAGTTCAAAACGTCTTAAACTTTGATTTGAAAAAGTACGCTGTTCAGATTATGAAAAATGTTTACGTAATATATACAAACTTTCAGCTTGAAAAACATTTAAAAATCAGTTTCAACACTTATCAAGCAAAAATTGATACATCATGAAGTCATGGGATGTCACATTTTTAGAGACAGGTTTTGTGACATTTCATCGATTATTTTTCTTGTAATAATAATTGGAATATTTAATGAGATTTTTACTTTTTGACAAATTTGAATCTAAAAAAATGTTAGTGTATCAGATAATTAATTCAGCAAATAACAATGGTCATTGTGCATCAAACATGCCAACCCACAACTTCTTTTCTGTCAGATCATGCATTATTAATGGAACTGTGATGGTAGTTGCTAGTCATTGCTAATGGATGAACAGATGGGATAGACAATATTCATTGTTGTGTTCTGAATGAATCATTTCATACGGACAAATTTTGAGGCTCAAAATTGCCCAAAAGTCAAAAACTCTTTACACATTCCAAGGGTTATTACAAGAAAAGTAATCTATGAAGTGTGACAAGACCTGCCTCTAAAATAGGTATGTCCCAGCTATAGGAAGAAACGCTAAGCTGCAGTTCATGTGATGTTATAAACCATTCCCCTAACTGCATGGTGACGTGTCATTACATTCACCAATATTTCGTGATTCAGTTTCAATGGTCACTTTTCAAAAGTCACAAGGGTAATTGTTCATGCCGTTTTAACAATACATTTTGGCATTTCTTGTACAATTTTTTAAAGTGTTTTCACTCAACCATGACGCGAAAATGACTTCTTATGTTTACATACCAAGTCATGTTACATATTTGTCAAAATATTTTTTTCACCCAAATAAAGAGTTGTTGAAAGTTTCAAACTCAAGAGGGCTGAGTAGTTGTAAAACGGTGCTCACTCAACCAGAACAATGGGTTAAGTGTCGGGATAGATGTTAGTACATCGAGATATAGATGATAAACATTGAAAGGACATAAATTATGCACCACAAATGGAATTCATCAAAAATTAATATGACAGAATCCCAAAATTACCCTTGTGACTTTTGAAAAGTGAAATTTTTGCCTTTAGAATTTGCCCAATCATGCATGACTAAAAGATTAATGTGATTTTCACACATAAGTTAGTCAATAAGTTAAGAAACAATCTTGCCAAATTATTTTGCCCCAAACCTCATCGATAAAAAATTTATGCTATTTTGCTTGGGGGGGGGGGGGGGCTTACTTCTTTTTGTTGTGTTTAGATCTCTATTTAGCACAATGTAAAATATTGTGCATTTGTGGATTATTAAAAAAGCCTTCTATTTAGTAGATAGGTCATCGTTATAGAGTAAAGTTGTTGCAAATGGTATCAATGGTAAAATGATTTCAGTTGTGTATAATTTATATGACAAAGCAAAATCTCGTGTAAGATCAAAAAATGAGACATCTACTTTGTTTGACTGTAATTGTGGTGTTCACAAAGGAGACAATTTGTCTCCTGTATTATTTGCAATATATCTAAATGATTTTGAATATTATATTGCGCGTTCATATAAAGGTTCAGGCTTTGTTGTTGATCAGATAAGAGCATGTTTAAGTGATGATGAAATTGAGGTTTACCTACGAATGTATGTATTATTGTATGCGGATGACATTTTCATCATGACTGAAAATCCTGCAGATTTACAAACAGCTTTAAAGAATTGTCTTAAACCAAAGTCATGATTTTTTTCTAGTGGGAAAATTCGTAAGAAACCATTAATTTCCTTCGGTGATGATGAAATTAAGATAGTTAACGACTACATTTATCTTGGAATAACCATGAACTATAATGGCCGATATAAACAGGCCATATCAAAACAAGTGAGTCAAGCAAGAAGAGCAATGTTCAAAATTCTTGGTAAAATACGAGAATTTCTTCTGCCACCAGATAGATTTTTTTTTTAACACCTATGTCCCAAACCCATCATGTTCTTTCTCTGTCAATTAATTGTTAAAATGTTGTTTTCTTGATTGGTTTGAATGAAACTTGAACTCGAACTTGAGCTACTAGTGCGCGATCAATGGGACAATCCCGCCCCGGGATCCCGCTATGACGATCTTCATCGTTAGCTGTGCAATGGCACGCGTGTTGCGAAAGAGGTACCTGCGAAAGAGCAGACCGTAGCAGCCGATCATGCGATCATGATTCAAATTAAGAGTGTACAATTTATTATTTGATTTTAGCATAAATACTGTTAAATGAGATAAAATTGTAATAATATAATATTATAACTTTTTATTTATTTTTTAAATGTATCAAAAAGACTTCAAATAAAATGATATACATGTTTTAATATTTAATTTGAATCATTGCTTAAATTGGCGCTTACCGTTTTTGCATATCAATTAATCATTGACATCGTATGTTACATGTTATTGTACATGATACCGACCGGTGATACGTAACTGGTGAACAATATAGTTGTATTGATGGTCATTTATCTGTAAAATTCAAGTCATCTGTCTTTTCTAAACGTAAGTATTATCAAGATTTTTTTTCAGAAAAGCTTTCAAATAATACCAGCCACTCCACTGAGTTCTGAAGCAAGAGAAACACGACGGAGCAACCAGGTCCAGGCATAATAAGCCGGCATCCATGATGGACCTCTCTCGGGCCGTGCTGTCGCCCGGTATCCGGGGTCCAGCGACAGGACCGCGACCGACATGACATGACCGATGCCTCGACGTAGACAGGGATAAACCGTCTCATTCGGAGCATTCTTTAATTGAAATTACATTTATAGAAATACCCCCGAGGGTGTTCAGACTGTATGTTAACACTCAAGTACTTAGCTCTGTCTGTTACCTGCTGGCATTTTCCCTGGATTGTAGTAGGGAGAGGAAGTCCCTTTTATTATAGACATGCACTACAATGCATTTATGCAGATGGAATTGCATAATTAAGCCTATCATTTTCCCATTCCTGGAGTGCATCTAAATCCCTTGCAAAGATCCAATATCTTCTACGGTAGAGACCTTCTGGTACAGGATGCAATCATCTGCAAACAGTCTTACAGTTGACAGGGGAAAAACACAGGTAGGAAGATCATTAATGTAGAGTAGGAAAAGGAGGGGGCCGGCCATGCTCCCTTGGGGTCTCTTGACAGAACAGGGGAGATGTCAGATGAGCAGCCATTAAGTATGAAGTCTGAGATCGTCAGTGATAATATCCTTGATCCAGTTGTTAGATCTACCTTTGATTCCATAGTAACTGTCCTGAATGGATCTTAAGAAGTAATCTTCCATTTGGTATCTTATCAAAGGCCTTGGAAAGGTCTAGCAAGATCACATCTATTTGCTCTTTGGAGTCAATCCTTCAAAGATCTTGGATGGTAAGGAGGAGTTGAGATGCACAAGACCTTTTTTCTGAATCCATTTTGATACAACTTGTCAATACAAATCCTTACAGGAAAAGACCATCATGACCCATGACCATGATATCTAAAAATGTCTGATTTTCTGGTGACCTTGTACAATGTTCCTTTAATTTTATAAATAATCCCATCAGCAGCTCACCTGGTTGGAAAAAAAAAGAATGTTGTTTTTCGCTTGTGTTTGACATTGACTGTAGACTTATTGTAGGTTTCTATTTTCTTTGAGGCTTTTGTACATGTTTAATGGAACTAGGTCTGAAAAAAGGTCCTCTCATAAACTTCAAATAAAAGTGTCTTAATTCAATCATATTTTTCACGCAGCACACAGCGACCTAACTTACACTTTCCGTTAGCGCCCAACACAGTCACGGAGCAGGCGTCATCAAGAATTTCAGAAAAAAGGACTTTCTGGGTGGCATAACATCTTGAAATTCATGAATTGATGTGATTTTTTTGTAGCTTCAAATTGCAAAAGACAATTATTTGATAAAAAGGCCACTAGCCATGAATAACTGTATGCTTCATGGATGTGTGATCAAAAGTTCAAATTTATGTGAAAACAAAGGTAAACGTCACTGAAGTTGTTAAAGAAATAATTGTGGGCATGGACCTATGACGTGATGTAGGTGGTGGTGATGACTGATGCTATAATGCCTTACCTTATGTTTGGGCTTTGTCTTCAGTGTGCACCTCTCAGCTCTCAGGCTCAAGACATGTCCAAGGGATCCATTATGAATGTGATAAGGTCATGAAAACCTCCCATTTTTTTTCAAGGCATCTATAGTTCAATGGACATGTGTACTATTCAAGGAAAGTCATGTATTTGGTGATGCTTCTTTCAATTCAAGCTACATGTCATGCAATGCAAAATCCCTATGAAAATACATAACTGAAACCTGTAACCCATGCCTAAAGTTATTAGTTGAAGCTTTGAAATCATTGAAAAACAGGGGGAAAAAAAATCTGTATATAAACTGACTTTTTTCCTCATTCAATCTATTTTGCACAATGCAGTTTTTGTATTTAGATGTTTTGATATCACAGACCGCTATTTCCGCTAATGTCAAACAGGAATTTATCATAGATCGGCAGCTTCCATTCCACCCGCCGGCGAAATGGACATCGTTCTAGACCTTCTTGACAGACACCTGCTCACACCATACCACGTTTACCCTGTGACATGGGCAGAGGACTACTGGCTGAGGCAGTCAGTGTCGCTCTTCTTCATTGCGATCATTGGAGGGGCTGTGCTGTACTTCTCAATGGCTAGTCTTAGCTACATGTTCATCTTCGATCACCGACTCATGGAGCATCCCAAATTTCTCAAGGTACATGTACATGTTGTGTGTGGGTTTTTTTATGGGCAACACTTGCTGCGTATTAGGGTCCTTTTTTATCTTTATTTTTACCACTTGCTTTGAAAAGAGATGATGATTGATTATGGAACATGAATATTAATAATGATAACTTCCAGTATGTACATGTATATTAAACTATATCCAGCTTACTTAAAGAGTCAAGGGTGGTAAGCCCAAAATTTAGCTCAAGAACTTTCTTATTTCATGTGACTTCCATTCTATGAATTCTTCCTTTATCAACTTGGCCCATGAAGGAATGGTATCAATGATATATCGGTCATATCTTTTTAAGCACGGTCCTCAAAATATTGATCCGATATTTACAGAAGTTGGAGCTGTTGATATTGAAAAATCTACCAACATATGATGCTATATTTTGGTGCAACTGTACATTATGATTTGGTTTTTAACTCAAAACATGGACTTCTAACTAATGTCTCTTTGTGATTACCAAGGCTTTCTTTTAAAGCATAGTTTAAATCTGTAAATATGCCATTTTAAGACTGGTGACCAGTAACTCTCAAGCATGTAAACCCCACATACACAACAGCTCAAAAGAATTGGCATTGGAAAAGGGAAGAAAAGGAAGGGGCCTCAGTTTTAAACCGTGGTATATTTTGTCCAGTTCAGCATGAAACATGTTTTTTTATGCCTCCGCCACGAAGTGGCCGGAGGCATTATGTTTTCGGGTTGTCCGTCCGTCCGTCCGTCCGTCCCGAATCTGTTTTGGCAATATCTTGAGAACTGTTCAGCAGATTTGCTTCAAACTTGGTACATGTATGTATTGCATGAAACTAATGAAGTGTGTGAAATTGGGGTCAAATCTGATTGAGGTCAAAGGTCAAAGGTCAATGAACTCTGTAAAAATTGCCCAAAATTGACCTTTTTCACAATAAATCCAAATCCAAGGATGCAATTCTCATTAAACATGGTCCAAAGATGGATCACTACTTGGGGATAGACTGGTAACATTTTTGGTAAAATTCCTGAAAGGTCAGAGGTCAAAGGTCAATGAAATTTGTGAAAATTTGCCAAAAATTGACCTTTTCCACAATAAATCCAAATCCAAGGATGCAATTCTCATTAAACATGGTACAAAGATAGATCACTACTTGGGGATAGACTGGTGACATTTTTGGTAAATTCCTGAAAGTTGAAAGGTCAAAGGTCAATGAACTTTGCCAAAATTGGCTAGAAATTGCCCCAAACTTTAAATTTTTCACAATAAATCCAAATCCAATGGTGCAATTCCAACGAAACATAGTGAAACGATGGATCACTTCTTGAGGTTAGACTGGTGACATTGTTGGTGAAATTGCTGGAAGGTCAGAGGTCAAAGGTCAATGAACTTTGCAAAAATTGATATTTTTCACAATGAAACCAAATCCAAACCCAATGGCGCAATTCTAAGCAAACATGGTACAGAGATGCATCACTTCATGGAGGTAGACTGGTGAAAGTTTGGGTAAAATTCCTGAGAGTTCAAAGGTCAAAGGTCATTGAACTTTGCCAAAAATTAGCTAAGAATTGCCCCCAAAGTGATAATTTTAAAAATGTATCAAAATCCAACGATGCAATACCAACCAAACATGGTGCAAAGATGGATCACTACTTGGGGGTAGACTGCATGACATTTTTGGTGAAATTTCTCAAAGGTCAGAGATCAAAGGTCAATGAACTTTGCCAGAATTGGCTAAAAATTGCCTATAAATAGATATTTTTCACATTGAATCCAATACTAATGATCTAATTTAAACCAAACATAGTACAGGGATGTATTACTTCATGGAGGTAGACTGGTGAAGTTTGGGTAGAATTCCTGAAAGGTCAAAGGTCAATGAACTTCACCCAAAAATTGGCTAATTTTAAACAAACTTGATACAAGGATGGATTTAGACAGACTGGTTAGATTGGAAATCAAAGAAGTAAGAGGTAAAAAGTCATTGAACATTGCCAAACTTGGCTAAACTTGGAAAAACATAATGTGATATTTTCAATTCACATAGGAGCAATGGTACATTGCCCACCAAACATACACCTTTTCTGAGAATAGCAAAGAGGCGGAGGCATATTTATCGACTGCGTGGCAGTCGAATTGCTCTAGTTTTGGGCTAAAGCATGGTGTTCCATGCTGAAGTGTACAAAATATACCACGGTTTAAAACTGAGGCCCTTTCCCTATGCCAATTCCTTTGAGCTGTAGTGTATGGCATAGAGCAGTAGTTTGTCAGGCACAGAAGATGTCATACATGTATGAAGCATACTGTATGTATACAGTATGCTTCAATACAGTTTATGATACATGTATTCTCATAAAGTGTAGTACATGTACTTGCAGCCATACAGCCTGCACTTGTTATTAGAATCTTACCATCAAAATGCATGTATTTCAGTAGTGGAGGAGTACTGGCCTAAGTCCAATCATTTATCAGTTGACTTGTTGATTAAATGGTGTCTTCTGTTTATTTTTTCAAGATACATTGCACATGTACATGTACGTAACAGTTCTTTAAAGTGTGTCATTGCTAGAAAAGAAAAAATGTAATGTAACCATGATTGGTTATATGATGAATGTCTTCCTTTTAAAAAAGTTCTTTTTACATTCAAAACCAAAAATAAGCCTTGGTTTAATAGTTTGTTGCATAAAATGTGTAAAAAGAAACATGTCTTATATTGAGTTAAAGAATGTACAGAAGTGGTTTAATGCCAACCACCTCATTATCACTATGGATAAAACCTGTTACATGATTTTTAAACCAAGAAACTTTTTGATTGCGGAGACAATTTTGCAAATCAAAATTAGTGATTTTTTAGTACAATAAGTAGAACGAGCAAAGTTTTTAGGAGTAACAACTGATTCAAAATTAACTTCGAAGGAACATATTAATGATATAGCCTGTAAAATTTCAAGGGCCATTGGTACAATTAATGGTGTAAAATTAATTGTTCCTTTACAAATATCAATTTTGTATAATACTCATTTTATTCCATTTATCTTATTCTAATATTGTCTGGTGAAACTGGTCTAACAAAAATTAACAGATTATTTATTCTTCAACAGCATGCAATAAGAGTTATTTGTAATGTCCAACACCTTAGGGATACTTAACTTTTCAAAAATATGAAATTCTTAACTGTACAAGTTGCCATATTTATGTATTCATATTTTAAAGGTGTTCTTCCATCAATTTTGTATAACATTTTTACATGTAACCATGCAATTTGTCAATACAGCTTACTCTCGATACAACGAGCACGGATATAACGAGGTTTCATTATAATGATAGAAATCTCACGGTCCCCAAAATTTCTACATGCAAAGCTATGGTGCACCACGTCGCTTACAACGAGCACGGTTATAACGAGATTTCGTTATAATGAGCTTATTCTGTTGACCCCAAGAGAAAGAAAAACATAACATTTCCATCCCGTTTCAACGAGGAAGGAAAAATCGAGGGCAAGCTAGTCAAAAGCAATCTTCTCAAAAGATTGAAAACACATGAAAGGAGCCAGACACACATCTCGTAATACACGTCCACAAAACGCGAGTATGTGCACAGTTTCTGATACACTGTACATCACTCCTTCGCACATGCACAGCGTATGTACCTTGAAAGCACATGGTCCCGGCACATGGTTTGTAAGTCCGATCCCATCACGGCAATAGAATGATACGGCGCGGCGCGTGCTGAATTGGGGGTGTGTCTGATGAGCAGCGTTTGATTGGGTTTCTTGACAAAAACTAATGTGATCTCGAACGGGTGAAATATATTTCACACACTAAAATATGATGATGACAGAATTGAAGAAATGATAAAATATTCATCTTTAAATTAGTATACCACTGGAAATCATAATTACAATATAAAATGAAATAAGTATGCAGGGGCAGCATTAATCTTCTACAAGGAACCCCCTCGTAATAATTTTGGAATGACCCACAAAGAAAGTGCCAATCATAACGGTGCTGCTTCGTCGTTGAAAACCTACCAGATGAGCAAGACGCTCTGCAATCCGCCTTCCCCTTATTTCTCGCCTGTTCGTCCCGATGTGCCGCCCGTTCTCTTGTTTGTCCCAACAACTAAGCCGCATGTTCTCTTGTCCAGAAGATTACGATAATAATTTATTTTGACCAGTTTATTTACTGAACAATAGCACCCATCGTCTCAGGAATGGTCTATAATTCTCCCTATCGCATATAGCCGATATCAAGCGATATCACCTCACGATACCGATATCTGATCGATTGCTCTTGGGACGTATACTTCCGGTATAAGCTGGTTGTCGGCAGAAAGTGACCAAGAAATCACTTTTTTTTATAAAATTAAGCAGTGAAAATTTTGTGTAGGGTTGTGGTTAGGGTTAGGGTTAGGTTTAGAATAAGGTTTAGGGTTAGTGTTAAGGTCAGGGTTAGGTTTAGGGTTAATATTCATAAAATTAGTTGGATACCCTGGTCCTTATTGTAGTACGGGATTGCCGAATGTTCGTGGACCGGAAGTTCATATCCCAAGAATTAAAGGTAAAAACATTAGAGCGCCACACACGTTCAGATTCGGAGAGCTATATGCGATAGGGAGAATTCATTGAATGCAATTAGCTATTAAAACGGCAAAAATATATCAAGGTCGGATGATGAGTTGAGCTCAAATAAATTCCCTTTTCAGTGTGAAACGCATGTTTCCAATCCTCTTTTCAGTTTGAAAACGCACGTTTCCAATCCCCCTTTTCAGTTTGATAACGCATGTTTCCAAGACGGCTATGGATACCAAAACATAGTAAAATACAAAGAACACACAAGCACACATAGTGTAATGTGTTTTATTGTTTTTTATTCTGTTTGGATACAACAAGGTTTCGTTATAACGAGGAAAAAGCCCTGGTCCCAACGACCTCGTTATATCGAGAGTAAGCTGTACAGTACTAGAGCTCAGGGAGAAAGGTGTACCATTTTTACAATTTTTCACAGCAACTAAGTTTATATCAGATCTTAGTGTTGGAATGGTGTTCCAAATGAGTTTAAACTGTCTCCAATGGGATCAAACTTTAAAAGGAACTATAAGTTATATAAACTGCAAAATGAAAAATATTGAGTTAGTTACTGCATGTATGTACCTTTTGAAGATGCTTTTTCTCTCTCTATCCTTTGTACACCTTCTTTCTCCCTCTCTCTTTCTTTCCTTCCTTTCTTTCTGAACCCAATATTTGTTTTACTCATGGGGTCTCCACCAAGCGAGGGCACCCTTCTGTGCAGTGTCCACAGACATACTGGCGGTGTCAAATCTACCGGTAATCAAACCAACTAGCCATCGACTGATACTGCTTTAAAGATGCAGTCAAACCTGTCTATAACATCCACCCTAAAGGGAAACAGAAAAAGTGGCCTTTATGGTAACTAGGTGCAATTACATTCAAATTGCACTGATGGGATTCAAATTCCTTAGTATTTAATAGACAGGTGGTTTTTATACTTGCAACAGTGGTCTTTGTACACAGGTATGACAGTAATTTCGCCACTCACCAATTATAACTTCTGTTCTTCTTTCTTGTAGAATCAAATCCGGAAAGAGATTTCATACACGGTGTGGTCCATTCCATACATGGGGATCATGACAACAGTCATGTTTCTTGCAGAGGTCAGAGGTTACAGCTTTCTCTATGACAGCTTCAGTGAGACTAAGCTGGGTAAGTGACCGATTGTGCAAGCATAGAAAATAGACTGGAAATCCAGGATGGTATTTTGACATCTTTATTTTTTTTTGAATGTGGGCTAAGATTTACTTAACAAAGGAAAACATAGGGTAAATGTAATTGATTTGATTGACATGTAGATACCGGTAGAAAGAAATTTTCATTTGCATTTTCCTTATTACTCAAAGAATGAAAGTCTTTGTGATGCAGCTTGGAATTTTTTCGCATCATGCTTCATGTATAATTAATGAAGTAAAAAAAAGAAAAGTTTGAATTGTTTTGGGGCTTACCAAAATTGGAGTTTGACTTGAGGTACCAGTAGAATCAGGCCTCCTAGTACGTGATTAAATTGATTTGTGTTGTCCTGACCAATAAAGATATTACAAAAGTTTGCAGAGTGGTTCAGCGGGATGTAGCCACTACAGAGCAGAAAAGACCTATCCTCACAATAGTGAAAGAGACCATGTGAATAGAATGTTTGTCATCACAGGGTATAGAATGCACAGCATAGTTAAGGGTGTTGGTTTCATGAGATCAGACTTGAAAAAATAAGCCCAGGAAAAATAATGCATTATTTGTTACCCTGGTCCTGACCTTGCAGGCTGGTGGAGCCTGCCCATGGAAGTGATCAGCTTTCTGTTTTTCACGGACATGTGCATCTACTGGATCCACCGTTGGTTGCACCACCCCCTGGTCTACAAGCACCTACACAAGAACCACCACATGTGGAAGGTGCCGACGCCCTTCGCTAGCCATGCCTTCCACCCGGTGGATGGCTTCTTGCAGAGCCTGCCCTATCACCTCTACCCGCTCTTCTTCCCACTCCACAAGGTGGTCTACCTCACCATGTTTGTCTTCGTCAATGTCTGGACGGTCAGCATCCACGATGGCGACTACCGCGTCCCCGACACCATCAAGCCCTACATCAACGGCTCTGCCCACCACATGGACCACCACCTGTTCTATAACTTCAACTACGGCCAGTTCTTCACCCTGTGGGACCGGCTAGGGGGCTCTTTCCGCAACCCTTCCTCCTTTGAGGGCAACGGCCCTATGGAGGAGATCCTCCGGCTGCAGGAGAAGAAGAAGATGGACACCTCCAATGGTCAGACCATTGCCAATGGCCACAGCAGTGGTGACCAGAATGGTAGGTATAACCTACGCAAGCGATGATTGAAGTGGCTCTGTAACAAGAGCTTTGTGCTAAACACTCTGTCAAAGAAAGTATAATGTACAGAGGGTGGACTAAATCTCACTTCATATACCCACTACTCTGTATCATGCATCTAGCTTTTCTTACATGTATTATTGTAACTTCCCATTAGATATAACTACATAGGACAAGGTCAATGAGCTTCATGGACAGGGTAGCCTGTTTGCAAATAGTCATGACAATCATCAGGAACCCACAGTGTACCCTTACTATAAAGTGTATGAAATCGCTGGTATATCTCTATAAACCTTTTGAGGAAGTGAAAAAACTATTCCTGTGTACGTTTGAAATGTAATGACCATGGTGTACATTCACATACCGTATTGCAATGCTCAGTGTATCACTGAGTGGTGCCCCCCTTGTTTCAACATATCACTGTACAGTGTGAACAATTGCGATGTGCACTAGTGCGTGTTGCGGTCTCCTGTCTGTAGGCTACAGGAACTGCTCAGTTGTGGATGATCCGTTCAAAACCTACTCTAAAACTAGCAATCAATATAATTCTGGTTATAATCTCTTTTCGGTTCTATTATTCGGGGGGATGTTTTTATACACTGCTTTTCTTCATTTTTTTTTTTTTGTGCAAACATTTTTACAAAAGTCACATTATTTGACCTGCAAGAGGGCTACCCTGCCTTTGAAGCCGTACAGCTGTTGGCATGGTAGATACCATGTCAAGAGCTGTATTCGATGAAAATGTCAGTGCAGAATTTCTTCGATTTGCCATATTACCGGTATTGTGCGTTACAATCACAATCTCACCAGAGGGCTCACATTCATACTGTATGACAGTGCTTGCTGTTTCCTGGCTTATGTAGTGGATTTTGTAATTTGATAAAATGAGAATATTTTGTGATGTGCAGTTGTTGGAAGAGGACATCTCTAAGCTACTAAAGAATGAGTATCTAGCTTAGTAATCATTAAGCATTTATTTCACTTCTAACAAAAATTTGAAGGTGATACTGTATATCACTGAAGGACAAAAGTGCAGAAATCTTGTGCAGAAATATACTGTATATGCTCTTTCATTTGATGCATCTATTGTAATTGTAAAGTCTTATATCGAAAGTAGAGCTAGACCACATGCCTGTATCTTTTCATGTCATTCAATATATATTGAAATGATACTTGTTATCAATGGACTTTGCCATGCTGAGTACCAGTGCATACCAGGCAGGCAGACAGTTATGTGGTGTCCACTGCTTTGTACAGTCCAAAGGGGAATTGTGATATCTTTGATCTTATCTAACATCTTAGCTCTTCATCAAGGTTTAGAATGCAGATGAAGTGCAATTGAGTACTATACAGTGTATGTTAAACCCATCTCTGAATTAATCGCATATACAGCTTACTCTCGATACAACAAGCATGGATATAACAAGGTTTCGTTATAACAAGAGAAATCTCTCGGTCCCAAAAGTTTCTACATGCAAGATTACGCTTGTCCTGTTGACCCCAAGACAAAGAAAAACATAACGATTGTGTCCCGTTACAACAAGGAAGGAAAAATCGAAGGCGAGCTGGTTATAAGCAATCTTCTCAAAAGATTGAAACACATGTACATGTATCGCGGGGGTCACCGCATGGAGCCAGATACACATCCCTTTTTGTCAGTTTGATAACGCACGTTCCCAAGATGGCTATGGATATATAAACAAAGTAAAACACAAAGAACACACAAGCACACATATTTCAATGTTTTTTATTCTGTTTGGATACAACGAGGAAATAGCCCTGGTCCAGACGACCTCATTAAATTGTGAGTAAGCTGTATAGTATGGTATTGCTGAAGCATTTGAGTAGTTCATCTAATAGTTATCAATCCAAATTATATAAATAAACTATTAGTAGGGTAAAGCACATCATTTGTAAAGGCCTTGCAATGTTTTGCAAATAGTGAATTTAAAATATATTTGTTTTGTCAAAATATAATATATATATCAATGTGTCAACTAGACTCATTACAAAATGTGTGAGTGACCATGCATCATGCCTTTTTCATGTAAGTACATTAGGAATGCATTCACTCATCGCTAGACAAAATTTCTTTCTCAGAGTGTTTTTAGTACAGCATGTTTTGTTTTGTGTTCCACATTCCCTCCCATCCAAATGATGCACAGATATCATTCAAAGCAGGGTCAAGCAAGCGTCACATTGAAAGAAAGAGTGAACATTGATTTCTTGCTTTTTAATCACTCTTCTTTTATTGAAATATTTTCATTTGATTAATTTACAATGCATATGTAGTATTTCACACTTTTGTGGTAAATGGCAATTCATTATGATTCACGTGCAGCACCCAGCTTTGCACACTGTACTCTTGTGCAATAGACATTCATGTACAGAAGTAGTTGAAAGATGATTAATGCTTGAATATTAAACATATTTAAAGACATATAGCTAAAGAGAGATATACATGTATGTGTTGTCAATGATTATTCAATATTTTTATATCATCAAGCTTAACAATGAGAACAGTTATTCATTGTGAACTTCTTCATGTATATTGAATGATCATTATACAAATAAAATATACATGATGTAGTATTTTAAAGACTTAGATGGTAGTAATAATGATAAAACTAAATAATTATGATTGTGAACATTTGTACATCACATATGTAAAACATCATGATTACAAGATTAAAGTAAATTATCCATATTTTGATGTGAATGCGACGCAATCGTGTAGTTTCACCAACATACATGCATGTATCGAAAGTACGAATGCCTCCCTGTCTAAGGCACAGTGCCATAGTTATCGTTCGCTACCTTCTGGTTGATTAGTTTGTTCTGTATTGTTTCGCAACATGTACTTGATAGCACTGCATTACATACTTCCATACATGCCTGTACAGGCACAATAAAGATTACGGCACATGGTCACTATTTAATCCAAAGTCCATACAAGCCTTGCAGATGAAGATGACATCATTTATTTGTCCAAGCTAATTCTGTACATGTAATTATTGGCCTGGATCACAGAATACAGTATTTGTGTGTGATATTAATTTTTTTTTTCTAAATCTATGTACATGTACATACAATGTACTTTTAGTTGTTTTATGTATGGAAAATATCACAATACTTGATATCTTGTGTTGATTTTTCATTAAATGTGGTGTGAATGAACATTTCACATAATTCTTCATAGTACTGTATAACAGAAATTTGTGATTGTAATGGATCAGCAGGTAACAATGTAACAAGACTATGGATATGAACAATGAAAAGGGAAACAAGAGAGGGGGAATGAGGGACCAGAGAGAGAGAGAGAGAGAGAGGGGGGGGGGGGGGAGATAATATGTGGAATCGAGAGAAGGGGGGGGGGGGAGGGAAATTAGTCCTAGAATAGAATGGGTTTTTACTGACCTGACATTCCTTGCAAAAATTTCAAAATTACATCAAGGTCGTAATACTCCGGCTTGATTTCTGTAATTGGTGTTCTCATACTGTAAATCACATTTCAGAAGAATATTCCATTGCGTTGTGCACTAACCCCATACACTAAGCATGCTACGCCGGATCAATGTTACGAATATGTAATCCACCAAATACTTCACAACACCCTTTTAAAACTACACATATAAAAACACAACTTATTTGAACTAACTCCCAATTGACCTCAAAACCTAAAGACTACAACTGTAAATATATACATGTATCATTATCAATACTCTGGATGAAACGCACTTACATGCAAACACGAGTTTGCAGGCACATATAGTATGTACCCACGTTCTTCGAGTATTACATGAAGCAGAGTCTGTGTTATGAGACTACAATAGGTCATGTACTGTGGCTGCTCCGGACAAGGTCAGTTAGGAACACTGATCTCCCCACTAACTATCAGTGGTTAGGGAGCGTGGGACAGCCTTCATCCAAGGCACGATGAATTTACACCGAATTAGCAAATTGTTTAGAGTCTGCTTGCACTCTACACACATACCGACATATCCAGGATTCAAATCAAGGGAAAAGTTCAGAGGTGGAGGGTATAGGGGAGGCGTGCTTTTATTGAATGTGAGTCCTTTATCGGGGAGGGGTGTACGCACGGGGGTTTCCAGTGTTAGGGGCATTCTACACTGTCAACTTGGTCTTTTATTACGCGGGTAAAATTTAAAATGGACCTTTTGAAATTTTGTCCGCATGACAAAAGACCATGTTCACTGTGTAAGCAGGTTGAAAAATGTTTTAGCCTATTGATATTAAAACAAATGAAAAAAAAACGTGGTCTCGATCTTCTCATCATATTTGAAAACTTGTTGACATCCTGGATTTGAGATCGAAATGACCGTGGTACTAGATGAAATTAACGGAGATTTAATGGTTCATGACGCTAAGATGAGTAGCTCGAATGCCGGAAACGGCGAGAGTTGAACAAGTTCACTTTCTTTGTAGAAGGTGCGGGCGCTACACACTATACAAACCACATACTGTAGTGAAAGCCGTTGTCAAGGCAACTAGAGCAACATCGCTGAGGGAGGCTTGGTCGGATTGGTGGTAATGATGAACGTCGTTCACGTTTAAGTTCAATTCTATTTTCATGAACTTAAATATAATTTAAATTACCAAACTTATACAAATCTAAGCAAAACCGCAGCTGACGGACCTCCCTGTCATGGTGGTGGTAGGCAAGGGGTAAAAGTGGATCTCGACTAGGAAGTTTCTCATTATATCTTGAGCTTGTGTATGGAAAATTTGCTGGTGTGGGCTCCATCTCTACCGTTCTCCTTTGACTTTTTCCTTTAGTGTGCCCAGTATCAAAGAACGACCATCTACGATAGAACGAAATCAATTCAATTTCAGTTAAATTTTATTTTTCATCAAAGAACAAACATAAAAATACAAAATAATACTTTTGAGAAAGAGCACAGATGATGGAGACCTCCAAAGAAAAAGCACAAGGCTTGAGTGAGCAGGAGGTACCTTTAACCAACATTACGTACATATACATTTAAAGTTATCATGTTACACCATAATACAACGTATGAGTAGGAAAAGTAACAAAATTGATACACACGTCAAAAATCACAACCACAAAAAACACACACACGCACACACGCACACACATACACACACGCACACACGCACACACACACACGCACATACACGCGCGCACACACACACACACGCATATACATATGTACACACTGTATCAAGTGGATATTATCAGCAATAAAACAAACATTACGTTGAATGACAATACTTTTTGAATAGATATGCTTTGAAACTACATTTGAATCTTCTTATGAAAACAGCTTAAGTTCATCACTTACATCATTCCAAATCTTGGCTCTACGGAATCGTATTGATTTAAGGCTACATGAATTAGATTCTTTAAAAATATGAATTCTATTTGCATATTTCATACGGATGCAGATCTGCGTTGAGTTGAAATATTCCGTCAAATGACTCTGGAAGTGTTTTATGAATATATCAAAACATGAAAATAGCAGTGAGGTAGGTATTTATATCATATATATTAAGCATTTTTAAAGATCTAAAAATATAATCGCAATGTGCTAAATAACCCGACTTTGAACAAATGCGAATTTATTTAGTTTTGTTAGGAAACCTAGGAAACCATGCGAATTTACATACTCAACATTTTCACCTATCAACTTTACTCTATGCACAGAATTATGATGTGCTGGTACACGATATTGAATACATTTGGTTTTAAAGAAAAGGAGGAACAGAATGTGGAGAAGGTTATTTTGAAGGAATCCAAACAAACGAGTACAAACATTTTTTTCTAGGAATTTCCACCCTATGGAATACCCGTATACGTACAATAAGTTTGTCAGAAATAGAATGTTTGAACATGGTACATTGAATTCTATGCGATAAATAATTTTTAAGCCGAATGTACGGTAAACTGCGTACCACATATGTAATTTAGACAGCAAAATATCATGATGAATAACGTAAAACGCTTGAGACAAATGTGCAATAACAAATTTTCTGTTTTGTAGAGCACACGAAACCGTATCATAAAAATCAATTGATGCATGTTCTGCATAATGATTTTTACGAAAACAGTACTGGTGTGTAAACAGGAGGTTATTTTGAAGGGATCCAAACAAACGAGTACAAACATTTTTTTTTTCTAGGAATTTCGACAGACATGGTAATAACAATATTGGCCGATAATTCAATATGTTGTTACAATTGCCTTGTTTTGGAAATCGAAAGGCACTGTGTTAAAAGATGACATACACACAATGTCCATGTGATTTTACCCCCCCCCCCCTCTCTCTCTCTCTCTCTCTCTCTGTCGCCAGCTGTAACCATCATGGTTTATCTCATCTGAGGGAATGAATGCAATCTGATACAACAAGAAACAATCCATCATGCTGCTAACTTACATATGAAATTTTCAAACCCGTATAGGGCTGGACCTGCACACTCATGGTGTTGGTGGGCACGCGGCACTCGGTGTCACCCCCTTCTCACATGCCCCGTGGATACAGTTGTCATGGGAACGGCCGTCCTCTACAAGGCGTCTTGACTTGGAGCCCTGATGCTGGGGTTTCAAGGTGACCATGCCGTCAGGTTCGTGTACGCAGATGATGGTTGAGACTTGTCGTTGACAGTTGAAGAGCTGGTCGAGGCTGGAGAGGAGTCATTATAGAAGTGTTACTGAGATATTGTCTCAAGGTTTCTATAATCCTTCCAAGAATTGAAAATAAGCTTTGTATTCAAACGGATAAAAGCAGTTAAAACTAAAGGGTTTACTTTTTGAGACGCTTTTTATGATGATTACACGTGACCTAGCTGATATCAAGTTTTATACGAGCCCCCCTCCCTCACCCCACGATTACTTTACTTTACTACGTTGATAATGCATTCACTAACCTTTCGTGTAACAGACAAAATGATGAACTGTAATTTACATCCAATCCTGGTGAAAATATACACACAATGTCATAATCTAATTCTATCAAACATTGCATGAATCACCAATCAAACATAGGCCTGTAGTTCATGTTTTGTGAGATCTAATAGGCCTCCAACAACAGATGTATTTCTAGTGTCAATACCTCTTTATGTGTGTATAATATGTGGAGATGAAAGAAAGAGAGAGGGGGAGGGGGATTGAAAATGTGTTGGTTGGGAGGAGAGCAGTGGTTGCTGCCTCTCCCCTTCCCCCTCCAAAATTCAAGTGGAAATGGGAACTAAAGAGCAAGGCTGCTTGTGAGAGGTATCGCTCCTCTCTTTTGAGTATGTGCAGGGATACTAGATGTTTACATGTGAACATCCTTGCACATACTAATCAGGGAGTTGTAAGTTTTCTCCCTGAGAGTAGAGACTGATAGATTGCAACGACAGTGACTGCAACTCGCCGCGACTCTTAACAATACGATGATAATAATAATAATAATGATACTACTACTACTACTACTACTACTACTACTACTACTACTACTAATAATAATAATAATAATAATAATAATACAAAAAATTACTTGGCGCTTAATACGGGCGTTTCTAAGCTCACTGTCAATTTTGTCAATTATTCCAGGAATTAAAGTAGAAACCTTCAGTATATTCAAAATAATGAATATATAAGTGGGTAAATACTAAAAATCAACGTTGATGTGCATCTCCATTAACCGACCTAAAACTGGAATATTTCAGGGAATTATTTATTAAAAAGGTAAGTTTTCAGCAGGGTCTCAAACTGATTCACAGAAGTGGCTCGATATGTATGGGCAGGTAGAGAATTCCAGAGAGAACTGGCAATTACAGAAAAAGCATGATCACCGTATTTTGTGGAAGTACGAGGTCGATGAGTTAATTGCATTGTAGAAGATGAACGGAGAGGTCTTGAGGAAGTACTGGAACGTAAAGAAATGAGATATGCGAGATACTCGGGGGCTTGCCCGTTCAGATTTTTTTTTTATGTAAGGAGAAGAACTGTAAAAGATATACGGTGATGTATTGGAAGCCAATCGGGAGAACGCAGGATTGGGATGATGGACTCGGATTTCCTAGATAGGGAGACGAGTCTTGCAGCATAATTCTGTACCCGTTGGAGAGGAAGTAAGTGAGAATGAGGGAGGTTACCCTTACAAAAAAGTATTATACTATTATCATGATATTATCATGATATTCACCAAAATATTATGATTTTATCATGATATTCGCAAAAGTATCATGATAGTTGCAGAAATACTAAGATATGATCATGATATTCACCAAAATATTATGATTTTATCATGATATTCGCAAAAGTATCATGATAGTTGCAGAAATACTATGATATTATCATGATATTCACCAAAATATTATGATTTTACCATGATATTCGAAAAAGTATCATGACAGTTGCAGAAATACTATGATATTATCATGATATGCGCAGGAATACCATGATGTTATCATGATATTAACAGAAGTATTATCATGTTACCATGATATTTGTTAGAATACTATGATATTGGCAGTTATATCATGATATTTCCAAAGATACCATTTACAGAAGAACCAAGATATTATCATGATATTATCAGATTGTGATGTGATCATGATATTTTCACAATACTATGCATGATGCTAGCAGTTGTCATGACATTTACATTTACTGAGTTGTGTGTGTGTGTGTGTGTGTGTGTGTGTGTGTATGTGCATGTGATTGTGTGTGATTGTGTGTGTGCGTGTGCGTGTGTGTGTGAGTGTGCGTGTGAGTGTGTGCGTGAGTGTGTGTGTGCGTGCGTATGTGTGAGTGTGTGTGCCTGTGTGTGTATGTGCATGTGTGTGTGATTGTGTGTGTTGTGTGTGTGCGTGTGTGTGTGCGTGTGAGTGTGTGTGTGTGCATGCGTATGTGTGAGTGTGTGTGTGCGCGTGTGTGTGTGCGTGTGGGTGGGATTGTGTGTGTGCGTGTGGGTGTGTGTGTATGTGCGTACATGTGTAAGTGTGTGTGCGTGTGTGTGATTGTGTGGGTGTGTGTGTAAGTGTGTGTGAGTGTGTGTGTATGTGCGTGTATAATTTTGTGTAAGTGTAAGTAATTTGTGTTAATATATTTAAACTGATTAGGCCTATATGAATTTAATTTGTATTATTATGGAATCAGAATAAAGATCATTAAAAAAAAAATGTGTGTGTGTTTGTGCGTGTGTGTGTGAGTGTGTGTGTGTGTGTGTGTGCGTGTGTGTGTGTGCGCGTGTGTGTGAGTGTGTGTGTGTGCGTGTGTGTGTGTGTGCGTGTGTGTGTGTGTGCGTGTGTGTGTGTGCGTGTGTGTGTATGTATGTGCGTGTATGTGTGAGTGTGTGTGTGTCCGTTTTGGCGTCCAATCAGAGCGCGAGCCAGCTAGCTTGAATTGAGCGCCAGTTTGAGCTGAGCGGTTGGGGCATGAAGGATCAGAATAGCAGTTTGGGGCGAAAATGTGTCATCATCATGATCTCTGCCATCTTCTGGAAAGTGAACCAACATCAGGTATTGAGGTAAGACCTTATGGTATTTACTGTAGGATTTGTGATGTTGAAGATACCATGTTTCTTACATAATTATTGTCAAATTCACGCTCAGATTGTTGTTTGTTGTAAATAAGCATACATACTGTTCCCATGTACTAACAATGGTGTTAGTATTAGTAATATACCTGCAAGTTTATCCTGTCGTTAGTGTCGACGTTTCTCTACTCTTTGAGTTTGTATACTGTTTTAGGTGCTAATTAATCTACTCTTCCGTGATATTCTAACGTAACTTGTTATTCAAGAAAGTTTTATGAGACTCTAGAGCCTAATTTATAAGATAAAAATCAAACTGATCTTGACTCGGTGCTGGCCTGAATCTTATTCTTATCTTACTGGGAATAAGGTAGCCCTTTCACTCCTGCCTAGCGTGGGGTCCTACATAGTATGGGCGCTAGTTCATAAGTGTACCCATATGAATTTGAACCCTAAACCTAACCCTGAACCTAATCCGAGTAAGACCTAACCCTAAACATAGATCTATAAACATAATTACCCTGACCCTGGCTCATACCTGCTACATGTGTAATATACTTGCTGTATAAATACACATGTTCAGGTCCATAGGGAATTGTGGATATTGTGCACATAAATTGTGGTGACTTCAAAACCATGAATTCTTGGACTATTTTAAAGTCTTCCCAAGATTCATACATTAATTCCATGCCCCCAAACCTTAAAAATAATATCAGCTTACCAATTCATTAGGAGAAAATCCAAGATTTATTCCCGTTCAGCTTATGTAGTAGCGTCTGCTCTCCGCTATGTTTACACGTCGAATGACCGTTATTAGCATACGAAAAGAAATTTCCACCGTGACTAGTCTTTATCAAAGTCTGATGGCATTATTAAGCTCGTAATTTGTAGAAGCTCATATGTCAAGTTTTGTAGCAGACAAAAAATAAAAACATTGTACCCAGGTTATAATGAACATTTACGTGTGTCATTGAATATGAATAAATAAAACTGCCAACTTAATGAGATTTTGTCATTTATTTCTAAATTATAAATCGTAACAACATTTAAGCACAAATAATATCGCGAGGGCTATTGTGTGCACAGCCTGGATGTTTACAAACATGCTATCGGCACTTCTTTCGCTGAGCCAACTATCGTCTTCCCCGTTACGTGTCAAATAAGGGCTAGGGGGAGCTACGAACTTTTACACGAAATTTTCCTGAGGTTAGAAAGATGACGAGTAGTGAAACCTGATTAGCAAAACTACTTAGAATTGTGAGTAAAAGATTATGTCTTTCATTTTAATTTGCGAATCATATTCCAATTAGTGCAAGGAAGACGGCCTGCAAGTGATTTCATTTTATTTACGCAAATTAAATAGTTATGCGTATTTGAAATTATAGGCCATTCTGCCTTACTTCGTACACACGGCCTATGGAGTTTGAAGCTGGTGCCCTGGCTTACTGCGACTAGTGGTATTTGTTTGGTAAAACGGCTCGGTAGCAATCACAAAAATACTCTTACCAAGTCACGCAGTGAGCGGGCTTCGTAGCACTGAGCTTTGGAGCCCGGTGCGGTCACTCAATGTGAATTAAGGACCGCATGATCGTTACCAAAAACGCGGAAAAAGGGGTCAATTTGAAGCAATGTCCGCGGACAACCGCGGTCAAAATAATCCTCGAAATATAGAAAATAGTCACGCAGTGAGCGGGCTACGAGCACTGAGCTTTGGAGGCTTTGGAACAATAAAGTCGTGATTAGATCAGTAAATTTTTACAATTCTCTTATGCATGTATTTACGCAGAATATATACCTGAATTGTCTCATGGCTGGTTTAAAGATGATTTTTTATCCATGTTGTATTTTTTTTTATTGTTTACGAACTAAAGTGTATGGTTCATAATTTCACGGCGCGACGGCAGCTGTGATGGTGAAGATTAAAGCTTATGCGCATGCATCAATTCCCATTTATTCGTCTACATTCTCGAACAGCCAAGATGGCAGCCTTGACGGAACGTATACTTTTTTAGAAAGATGTGAAGAGGGAATATGTAACATTGCTCAAAATTTCAAACATATACATGTAGTGCAAGTATACATTCAATACATTTAGCCATACACATGTGATCAATAAACTTGAAATGAGTAATTCATTCATGTGTACAAGTCGATTTATTAGAATTCGAACCCAACATTCAAGAAAATTGGTGGCTGGATACACTTATGAACTAGCGCCACATGTATGTTGAAAACGCATCAACATTTTGGTTTGGTAAGCGTTTGGTAAAACGGCTCGGTAGAAATTACAAAAATACTCTTACCAAGTCAGGCCAAGTTAGTAGGGTTAGAAGGGTATCTTTTTGAGGTTGCTTTCTGTGCGTAAATCAGTGATATTTTTGCACGCTATCTTTTGCTAGTTTCAGAACATCAATTATCGATATGAAGCCCATCGCTATCGATATTAAGCCCTGTTGGTATCAATATCAAGCCTCATTCAAAATGTTTTACGAGCGTCTGATATCGATAAAGGAAGCAATTTTTTGAAGCCGGCAAGAGTAACCGTGCTGCGTGCAAAAATAAACCCTATCCGTCTAAATCGCTGATTTTGACACAGAGAGCAATGTCAAGGAGACATAAAAAATGCCCGTCATGCTGGCTTGAAGATTATACTTTAGAACTCAGTAAGAGGATTTTTGTGATTTCTATGCAGCCGTTTTTCCAAGCAGTTTAGCAAACCAAAACGATGCGATTTTTAAAAGCTTGATGTAGTACCCTATGCCATAGCCGTGGGGTTCCTCAAAGGGCTAGGACTAGGAGTAAGGAGTCCGCTGTGAGAATCGGCTGCTGACCGATGGTGGTTGTAAAATACGATTCACCTCGTACAGTTATAAATGTTATTGAGTTGTAGTTACGCATGAGAGGCAAGAACTAAGATTAACCCCAAACTTCTTCAACATGGAAAGCCATTTCATATGTGATGTGATTTGTAAAACTACATATAGCTTATTGCCAATACATCAAATTGTGCTGTGAGTCCTGTGACTGCTGTCCAAAATACTGATATCATTTTATTCCCTTTTTAATTTCTTCAGATTTGTACGAGGAGGGAGTCTAGACACTACCAAGACAAATGAAGCATGCCTGTACTATTACCCCCTGGAATGTCCATAGCAGTCTGGCATGGATGCCCTGATGAACACAGGTGTGTAATTTAATATAATTTATAGTTCACTTTCCACAGTTTGATGCTTTGTCAAAGATATGAAATCATGATTTAAAGCTACTAAATTAAAGAGCTCGTAAGCAATCGGTTTGAGATCAGGTCTTTAAAAGTTTGGTGAATTGTTACTATGATAATTACATTGTTTTAACATATTGAGGGCAATTGAAAGAATGAATGACTGAAAATTACCAACGTAGTAAGCATGCATGGCCCCTTGGCCAGATCATCATTAATTTTAGTCCCAATCATGATTAACTGAAGAATTCTTACGTATGCAATGCTAATTAATGTAGCAATTACACCTACGTATGTATGTATTAATAGATAGTACCGTATACCTGATCATCTGGCTTTGGTGGTAATCAGAACTCGAGCTTATATCTTTATTTAATGTACTGCCTACTGTTAAATGAAATAACAATTGACTAGACTATCTAATATCAAAGGTTATAAAAAAATATTCATGCTTAAAAATAAATGGTATTTCTAGCATTTGCGTGCCAGAAAAAGTAAGAAGACATGTACACTATATCTTTGGACCTTTATAGGACACGCAAGTATGTATAGTAATTTAGACTATCTTGATTTAAAAGTAGATTCCCATGACTTCCAAGCATATTTGTGATACTTTATTTTCTTTTTAGGATTTCAGAGCTACATACTCTTCTTGTCCAAATGTAGGAAGGCAGGCCTACTTGTGTTCCTGTATGCTACAATTGGCATCAAACAACACATCAAGAGAGTAAGTGTCATAGATATTGTTTATTGTAATTGCAATGCAGTACTTTTTGCATAAATTATGGCATGTTTACTTCAAATCTTGAGCCAAGCTATTAAATGGTGCATTGATCCATCATGAATTTATTTACATTGATATGACATTTTATTGCTGTAATTGGAGTGATGATAACCATGACGTCCCATTTTTTTAAAATTGTGAACTGTATGCATGAATAGAAATTACCAAAAATAAGAAATTGACCTGCAGGACTGAACATTAAGCTAGTTAGCAACCGTTCTATATTATTGCAGGTTGTGAAATGTTACATTTTTACATTACATTTAGCACATCACACAAATTGATACTGCTGTGGTAATCAAGATACATTTATTAATTATGTTTTTTGTTGTGTGTGTGCTTTTTCAGCTCCAAATGTCCTCAGGAGAGGATGATTCTCACCAGGGATCAGGTGGTCTAGGTGAAGGGACTTGACTGTTGCTGTGTTCGGCATTGAAGTGCGGACTGTTTATCATTGACAGGGAAGAAGCGCAATCTACATGGTGCAGAAACCATCAACCGGCCTGTACTACATCCTGGCAAGGTCAGCGCCATCAAAAGGTATGAATTCTTCAATGTTTCTAATGTTTGCAGAAAGCACTCTCATACCTTGCATGTCATCTCAGATGGAGTTACCACATTTAGATGTGTTCTAATGGAATATTTGTCTCATTTTGAGTTTGGTGGATAATCCATTCAAATGTTCAGTTTCATCATATTCTGTCGCTCTGCAGCTACATGTAGGTACGAGCTCAATCTGTCTCTCTTCTGAAATCTCAAAGACAAGTACTGGCCTTTTCCAAGTTGAAAAACAAGCAGTAAATCTATGCGGTTAACATGTCAAGCATATGCATGAGGTGAACTTCAATGATCACGGATAAAGAAGTTTGGCATCACAAGTAAGCCTGAGTCGATTCGATTTGTAAACCGGGCCTCGATCGAAGCTTTCGAGCCCTGGAGCCGTTTTGTAGAAACCGGTGCATTGATCAGAATCAATGAAAAGTACGAGCTGGGAGCTAGCTCGACTCGAGGTTCTCGGTACCACATATTCCGGTATCGACGATATACTGGTATATTATGTTCCAGTGGTATGACATAAAATAATCTCGTTCTCATTGGCAGCTATTGTTCCAACTGACCAAGTATCGTTCTCGCGTATTCGGTAAATACGATCGGAAATAATCGCTAGCTTCAATTTATGGCTGGCAAGAACAAGATTTTTTCCCACAGAAAAGCACGAGCAAGTTTCTGTACGTTAATATATAATTGAAGTAAGCAACCTCATTTAATGCACAACTTCTTTTCACACCACGTGGTTGCCAAAATAATTCCTGCAGACTGCGTGCGGAAGTATCGATAGCGATAACGATATCCAATCACGTTGTGTACGCGAGAAATGGTCTTGGCTCGTGATCGGATTGCTCCGGTATCGATCAAAAATCATAGAAACTCTGCAATTTCATGCATATTCACGCGACGCTCCGAACCCGGAGGCCAATTGACTTTGTGCACGTTACGATAGACTCTACAAATTCCAACAAACACGATGCCATATCAACGCTAATTCGTAAGATTTTGACGGAAAAGCAAGAAGTAATCAAAATTTGCTTACCTGTGCGGTATCGGTGAGAAAATAGATACCTTTCATAATTCATATAAAATATAGAAAAGTGAAATTCTAGGTCGATTTTGGTACGAGGTGATAGAGAATTGCACACTTGTTTTGGTGGAATACTGTGTGGGGAAATGAAAGGCTTGCACTGCGCATGCTTACTATATTTTAATTCATAAATTGGCTCTCGGCAGTGGCTGGATGACGTCATGTAATAAGCAAAAATGTACACGACTGCTAGCGTTCACGCTCCGCTATCCGTTGTACACAATTTGTCACTGTGTAGACTTCACCCCGAATTTATTGATGCACCGAAGTTCGACCGGAGCAACGCCATCGTGCCCCGGCTTACAAAAAAAATCGATATGACTCAGGCGCTTAATCACAAGTTTATATTGGTGCAAAAAAGATTCATATCAAAAAGATTTCTATTCCTCATTTTAGATTTAGAAATCAATCACAGATTTGTCCGTGTAAGATTTGCTATATGTGCCATAGCGTTACTTAGGAAATTCTTAATGGGAAAAGGAGAGAATTATGCCTCTTTATTGCTATGAGTGTACCTGTAATCTGAATTATGTGGAGATATGTTCAACAGGCATCACTAACTTTAAAATATGACAACAGAGCAGACAGCAGGGGACGCATCTTTCTCTGCATAAGATATCATTGATTTCTTCTATTGGTTGTGCTTTGAACAGTTGACTTAATATGCTTGATATCATTGAAAGCTTTGAATCCCTACTAGTTTAAGTAAAAAGTATGTATGCAGTAAATAAAACCAAATGACCAATTGGTGGCTTTCATCTGGCAGGTGGCATATTCAAGTCAATTTTATTGTAATTATTTTTTATGCTTTCTCAACACACTATTTTCAGCTCTCCTACCCACGGTATGTTCACAGAGATTTCAGCCGACACAGGAACAAACAAACCAATCAAAGAAAGGCTAAGGCAGGGAAGAAGTAAGTGTTTGTATTGTACACAATGTAGGGTTGAGGAATTAACGATATTTCTTTCTGGGGAAGTCCACCCTGTGAAAGAGTTACTTGAAATAAAAGTGTAAAAATGAGAGATACAGAGAACGACAGTTTGACAACAGTTAGATACAGGATAAGAAAGTAATGATTGTTTAAAACTTGCAATGAATCAAATGAAAATTCTTGTTGAATGAATAGAATGATATATTTTGTATCAGAATGTACATGTATGTATGAATACATATGTTTAATACTGTATCAACTTCAGTTGTATGAATGTGATTCTTTTTTAGAAAATTGAAATTGAGGAGCTGCCCAGAAGCTCCATTGATTTATTTAAGTTTGTTTTTTCTTTCATTCCAAGCAAAAGCAGCTATGCCTTAAATAGCATCACATTGAGTCCTGCACTCTCAAACTGTCCAGTTTCCTACCCAGTATACTGTACACCATTTCCATCATGTAGAAGAATATAGTGATGTATGCCCACTTGAATGATAACAAATTTGTCTGCTACTCTTTACAACATTCTACTGACCATGGGAATTCTGGTTTACTGTCCCTTTACAAACAATTTTATATCAGCGTGGACTTCCTCTTTAAGAATATTGCTGCAGAATATTACCCAATAACGACCATCACTAACTTGATGTAATACGACATTGGTTTATACATTGTACATACAGTGCATGCACCCTCAATTCTCAGAAAAGAAAATATTTGTATTATTCATTTAAGATTTTAGGAAGTAGATGTACATGTAATGGTATCAATCATTTAGAAAGTACTTATATTTTAAAAAATGTGAACTGTAATGCATTTTATGTCTCTGCCACGAAGTGGAAGGAGGCATTACATTATGTTTTCGGGTTGTCTGTCCATCCGTTCCGAAATCATTTACGCAATATCTTGAGAAAGGTTCAATGGATTTGCATCAAACTTGGTACCTGTACAGTATGTAATTTATAAAAACTAATGACCTGTGTAAAATTGTCAATGAAACGGTCAATGGGCGTGTATATCAACTCTTTCTTTGGTTGAATTAAGGTTTCCAAACGAGTTTAATTTTTTTTAAACGCGTTTCAGGGAGTTGATAAATGCAAAGGTGTTTTGATTATAGGGTTCGGTAAGCTGTTTTGAAACACGCAAATGTGTGCTATCCTAAACGAGTTTGAGCCAGAAACGCGTTTAGAGAAGCAAGATAAATGCAAAGCTGTTTCGAAACGACTTGAAACCATGTGTTTCCGTAAACACATCGATCACACACTCATGTACTATAGTGCACGTGTAACGGCGTAGTAGAGCTGCGCAGTGACAAGGTCGGTTTTCGACTTGAGCGATTGAGTCGATAAACGCACCGTTTTCTTACACGCGTTCGCAAAGGCCTTTGGAAACGCGTTTCAAATTCTGAAAAGATGATAAACACGCCCAATGAACGTTGTGAAATATTGCCCAATTTGTCAGTTTTTAACAGTTTTACGCAAAATAGAACCACTTAACAGATTTGCTTCAGACTTAGTACATGGAAATGCTTTTCACACTGGCAAAAATATCCTAAGGCCCCCCCCCCCCCCCCCCACCTTAGCCCCACCTATAGTACAGGGCTAAGCTTAGACCACTTTCTGTTCTCACTTGTTTTTACCAAAGTGGGCTCGCCCCACCAATAATCCGGGATTATTTGGACCTGCAGAGCTAACCCCGCAATTGCAGGGCCAAGCCAAATAGTCCGGGGCTAAGAGCGCCAGTGAGAACAGAAACGAAAAATAGGGGCTAAGGTAATGCAGTGTCGGCTCTCAAGGCCGAAACGCCGAGACCAATCAGATAACGCCCGACGGGCTAAGGAATGCCAGTGTGAAAAGCTTTCAAAAAAGTACGGGGCTAAGGATAGTACAGGGCTAAGAAAATCCAATGGGAAAAGGATAGTACATGTTCGTGGAATTTGTAAAACCAATTTACTGCGTAAAATTAGTGTCTAAGTTCAAAGGTCATTGAATATTAGTCAAAATGCCAACATTTGAAATCTGCGTAAAATTAGTGTCAAAGTTCAAAGGTCATTGAACATTAGTCGAAATGCCAACATTTGAAATCTGATATTCGTCACATTTAATCCAATGGTCCTGTTCCAACCAGCATGCTACAAAGACAGACCACAAACAAACTTTGTAACAATTTGATTCAAAAAATGCCTGAAAGGTCATTTAACGTAGTCAAAATTTGCCTTTTTTTTACAGCCCAAAATGTGATCTTTCTCCAAATATCTAGAAATATGATTATCTATTTTCCAGCAATCTTGATTCGAAGTGTATTAATATAACAGAGGTAGACTGTGGAGATTAGAGGTCAAATTCCTTAGAGGTCAAAGATCAATGGACTTTGGCAAAATTATTAATTCAGTGGTCCAATTTCTACCAAACACAAGTTTTCTGAATGAAGATGAGTACTAATTTAAATTAGGTGCAGTTAACTAACATAAAGGCAGAGACCTATTTATCGATTGTGTGGCAGTTGAGATGCTCAAGTCTTAATTATCATTTTTCTGAATAAACAGATTATCAACCAGTTAGTATTTCTGGAGACTATTCATCACAGGCTTACTATAAGCTTTATACATGTAATTTTATCTGCTGATATCACATGTAAGACTATCTCTTGTATACTCGGGAAAATAATGTATTCATGCGAAAGTCTGAACCAAAGCTGCAATGCACTGGTCTGTTCGAATGTATCAATGTGCAATACACTATCTGGTTTGTGTGTGTTCAGGATTTGTAGAGTGATTTTGAGTTCCTGATTTTCCTTGATACTTGTTGTTATGTACCGGTAAGGCCATCTAAGAAGTTTAAAGGTAGCCCGTCTCTTTTGCAGACCTAATTTTGAAAGTTCCCTGACTTTGTCATCATTTGAGAGAGAGTGGCTATATAACCTTTCCCTTAAATCAACAAAGCATAATATTTGGTTTTGAGGATACATGTATAATCTTTGATAATTGATCAAGCTTAATTTCTTTTTGCACACCACAAAAATAATCAAATCTCAGTGAAAACTACATGTAGTTAGATTTTCATTTATTCTACGGGAGTTATAGTACCTCTGACTTTAAAATTTCACAGTTGGTATCCCAAAGATACGTGATATGTGCAAACTTTCATGAAGTTTGCAGATGTTTATAAAAAGGACGGGCCATAAAATGTAATTTTCAAAAGAATAAACAAAATACAAAATGTAATTAAGCCACAGTCTTTGGCTCAAATATAAGTGCTCACGGTATATATACTAATCGTGACCAAATCTGCATGTCATGGTTGTAAGTTTGCCATATGTACATGTTCTTATTTGTTTGCTCAGAATCTATAGATTAATGCACTGTATTACAGTAATCTACATGTACATACATGTGTAGTATGTGTAACTAAAGGGTCTACTATGCTCAAGGCATATGTAGTACACATTGTGTTATAGCTTTGTGTGATTAGCACCCATAGACGCTATCCAGTCCTTGAAACATTTTCAGATTTTACTTTTTTATTGAATGGAATGGAAAACACATGTACATATGTATAAAGAAATTAATGCAATTTGCCAATCCATGTGAATTGAAACCCGAGGTCGCACTGTCGTGCAACCATGCACAAAGCTTGCTATACACTCTTCATTTGATTTTGTCTACATGTCTACATCAACTTAGTTGATATGTAACACATTTTCATCAAAAAATGTTTTTCTTTTTTGAAAGAGAGGGACTTTTGTATTACCAGTAGTTCATACATGCAAAAACATGCTAATGTAGATTCTTGTGCGAGGGCACAAGTAAGTCAGTGTCTTGGTTGAATTGAACGTTTTGCATTAGATCATGTTGTATTTATGTCTCTGGCAGTGATTGTTCGTTTTATTGAATAATTCATAACTCTCTTTTCCTCATTTTTTAAAAGTTTTCCCCTCTATTCCAGCTTTCATTGAAAGCCATTTGCAACGTTGGAGCCATGAGCACTCCTTTAATCCACAAAGTAAATTTGCTGTTCAGTTTTAGAATAATTTTGCATTGTTACGCTTTGAATTATTCAAATATGTGCATGTAGCACAGGTAAGAACCTTTAAATATGACTTGCTAGGTAGGTTTTTTTTTTATGTTCCATTGTTTTATTTTTAAACGTAAATATCATGATGTCAGTGGGTTTTTTAGTTCCCATAACTATTGTTCCTTAATAAAATGTTCAATATTTTACTTCAAAGATTGTCCATGAGTGTTTTTTGTAAGATTCCCTGTGAAAAGTGAGAGGTTCAATGTTGTATTGTACATGTATTGCTATTGTAATATGTACATCTATTCTTCTTTTATTTTTAAAGCAGTGTTGCCACGCCATGAATGGATGTACCTCTGCTAGTGAATGCTACTTGACCATAAGACTCTCGGATTACAGGAAACAAAAACAACTTCCCATTCTGTATTATCCTGTAAAAGTACAACATTGGATACATTGATCTCATGATATTTGTATCACACTATTTGCTGCATAGTATCGTAATACAAGTATCATGATATTTGTATCATGATATTTGCTGCTTGGTATCAGGATACTTGTATCATGATATTTGCTGCTTGGTATCAGGATACTTGTATCATGATATTTGCTGCTTGGTATCATGATACTTGTATCATGATATTTGCTGCATAGTATCATGATACTTGTATCATGATATTTGCTGTGGAGTATCATGATACTTGTATCATGATATTTGCTGTGGAGTATCATGATATAGGTATCATGATATTTGCTGCTTGGTATCATGATACAAGTATCATGATACTCCACAGCAAATATCATGATACAAGTATCATGATACTAAGCAGCAAATATCATGATACTTGTATCATGATACCAGTCAGCAAATATCATGATACAAGTATCATGATACCAAGCAGCAAATATCATGATACAAGTATCATGATACCAAGCAGCAAATATCATGATACAAGTACCATGAGCAGGAAATATCATGATACAAGTATCATGATACTAAGCAGCAAATATCATGATACAAGTATCATGATACAAGTATCATGATACTTTATGCAGCAAATATCATGATACCAATCATCAAATTATCATCATCATCATCATATCACGATACAATTATCACGATACAGTGCAGAAAATATCATGATATTATCATCATATTGTACCATGATCATGTCTGCCTTAAAACCCCCCAAAAAGTATCATGATAATATCATGATATTTGTATTATGATATTATCATGATACTTATAATATCATGATATTAGCAAAATGATGTGCCAATTTACCATCATCGGGTCTGACGGCAATATCATGATATAAATATCATGATATTATCATGATACTTTTTTACAAGGGTAGAAAATACAGAGTTACATTAACCTATGTGGCAGGAAACGAATGTATGCGTTCATTTTGCAGTTGTGTGCCGTAATTTCCTAATCTTCCCAATTTTGAACAGTCCCCAAAATGCAGACTTACAAATGTGCTTAATGTGCTGTTGCAGAGTGAGATCTTTGTCGACAAACCAAGATCACGAACCCAATCACTTCACTTTAGAGACGAGATCAGAGACGAGGTACGGAAATGAATGAGTATTTCTAAATTTGGAAAATGTATGAATCATCTCAGGTTTTTGTTCATTGAGACAAATCCTATTGTCAGAGGATGTCCTCGAGGCAATTGTGCAGTATTTGAGCTGCTTCGATCTTTCACTTGGTTTTAGCGTAACATAAATCTGACGATGTTGCAACAGGGCACACGTCATACTCACCGTCGTAATTTAAAACTCTTTATTAGGAATCTACCATACTAGCTGCCTACCATTGGTCAGCTGGGAGGTTCACAAGAGAGTCGTTGACGATCATCGTAGCCGACCCGCCCCCGTCTAAATTGATGGCATTCCAGAAGCCAAAGGACCTGATCAGCTCGGCAAGTACGGGTAGCGGAGTCCTGTGAGTGGGTGGACGAATACATGAGTGGATGAATTAGATAGATGGATGGGCGAATGGATAGAAAGGGATGGATGGACGAATTAGATAGATGGATGGGTGAATGGATAGATAGGGATGGATGGATGAATGGATGGATGGATGGATGGATGGATGGATGGATAGATGGATGGATGGATAGATGAATGAATGGATGGATGGATGGATAGATGGATATATGGATGGATGGACGTGAATGAATCGATGAGCGATTGAATGAATGGATGGATGAATAAATGATGAATGAAAAACTTATTAGATAGTTAGATAGTATTTTCATAATGCTTGTAGTAAGAAAGTTCATTTCCATCACAAAATCAAGCAAATGTCAACAATAAACAATATTTAATATCGACTAGAACTTTTAACTCCACGAAGGCGCTATAAGGTTTTTCCATTCCTGGACGCTATGATTTGTTTCCCTTCTAAATTAACATCTCACTTTTATATTGTTGGAAATAAATACTGAGGGCACAGCATAATTATTGTAGTGGTGTGAGCTCTTGACTCTTGAGGTTGCATTCAAATTACATGCTAAGTGCATGTGAAACCAAGGTAGTGTCACGTTTGACTTTTTTTTTTTTTGGTTAGCCATCAGTGGACCTCGTTCTAAACACGTTATACAAAAGAACTTGACGAGATCAATAAATGGCGAAGAGTTTGAGTTTAAGTATGTCAACACTTATAAACTTACTTTTCCTATCCGGAAAGTATGTTACAATATACACTACGGTGAATATATATCTAATGGAAAATACATAATGTAGAATCTAGAGTACTTCCCAGAGCAGCAGATCGCATAAAGACATTTAGCAGTCTAGAACTGCTTCCCATGTATTGGTAATAGATCATGGGTGTACTGTATCAGCGATGTCAAAGAGGTACATGTACATGTTCCTCTCTTCTGAGAATTAAGCATGATGAAAATGATAACTTATGTTTTAAAAAAAAATGCTCGCACGAGTAAATAAGTTAAATCTTCATTATTGATCCGCCTACGCAACTGTGTGAATCACGAAAACAATCTAAAAAATACAAATCTGAAACTTACAAAGAACAGGAGATATGCTTTGGATAAAGCATACAAACAAATTATACCTTTAATTAAATCAGAACTTTTCAAGCGTAACATCTCGAAGCGGATCGCGACAATGAAAAATATTTGTTCTCTCATAGTATTGAATATAGCGTGTGTTGGGGTAAGTTGGGCGCATCAACATTTGATTGCATGTTAAGGAACAAATTAAAAGCTCGAATGAGAAGTCAACCATTTCAATGTTAAGTGAAAACAGATAAAAAATTATGTTTGGGTAAACAATTTTCGTAATTAAAGTGAGTGTGACTTG
Source organism: Arbacia lixula (assembly GCA_963669155.1). NCBI lineage: Eukaryota > Metazoa > Echinodermata > Echinoidea > Arbacioida > Arbaciidae > Arbacia > Arbacia lixula. The sequence continues at coordinate 6,146,702 of OZ022581.1, read as the reverse complement.
CCTCATCGTGTTGGGGTGAGTAGGCCTGCATGATACGTATACAGACATAAGGGAAACCAAGCAGAATCGGGACTCCGAACATGTCTATTTGAATGACACGAGTCCTATTTACCCCAGCCCTGTGGGATAGACGGGACACTTAATCTTTAAATATGTTAATTCCTGGGAGGAAACTTGTTTTAATTCGATTTATTTTTCTTTAATGTACAATTTATAAGATATAGTCCCATGTAAAACTTCGTAGCAAAAGTATGATTAACACTGCCCTAACCCACTACGGATGGTCTTTGCTCTTTCTTTTTTTTAGATTGCGGCCAATTGGTCTCGTGCAGAATGTATGATGTACATAGGAATAAAGTAATGTACTGATCATGCTGATGCCACTTTTACGCAAAAAGTAATCCACATAATCATTCTAAACACAAAATTAATGACAATAAACTAGTTAACTGTTAGATTTTACACATTAGACAATTTTGTAAAGTAATATATATTGCAGATTAATCGCCAAATGACGACGTTTTATTTCATTTTGATAACGTCACCGTAAGACTTTTCGTTATCACGTTTATATGGTATCGGGTAGAAAAACTGAAGAAATACAACAACAACTAGTGTTGATTAGAACACGTAAGGTGCACATGTAATGGTATCTACCGTAACATATCGGTATATACCGTATACAACGACACACACTCGTGTGAAAACACCAAAAGTGTTCAGATAAGGTATCTGTATATAATGACACCAACTAATGTTGATTAGGACATACATGTTGTATGGAGAAACCACCCCACCAAGATCAGAGGATACATGTACGCGCTAAACCCACGGTGCAGGCCCAGGTTCATCATGCACAGGAGGAGATCATGGTCGGTCCTTGAATAAGCGCGTTTTTTCTTAATTCTTCGAATTGAAGGTCAAAATGTAATTTTCTGGATTTCCACTCCCACATACAAGATCGGAATTGTTAAATTTACTTTTCAATTTGACTTTATTCTCGAGATTTGTTGGTTGTTATTACTGCATCCATGTAGAAAGACTTGCAATCTATACCCATCGCACTGAAGTTGAGGCTTAAGATTTTCTGTCTGTTGAAAAGAAAGAAAAAGGAAAAAAATTTACATACTATTTTGTTACAAAAATTCTGCTATATAACAATTTTGCTCCTCTCAGTTTGTACTGTGCTTTTGCATCCGTATTTTCTTTTTGTACACAGCAGTACTTACTATGAATACAACGGGAATCTATTCCATGATTGTAACAGGGTTGAGACTGACACATACTTAAGTCTACGCGTGGTTACGTAACTTTCTTATGGGATACATTCAAACGAAGAGGTATTTGCTGCATAGCCGTTCTGCTCCATTTCTTTGTATTATGCTTTGTGCTTTGTGTATTGTGCTGTGGCTTTGGAAGGAAGCAAAGATTATTCTTCTGCACAAGAAAGGGGACAAGGCAGACAAGGCGGATCAAGATGATATAAGACCAGAATCAACCTCGGGAGCGAGCAGGATTTAGAGAAGGTTTTTCAACAACAGATCATCTACAATCAGTCAATCAGCTCATTGAAAAGTCCAATGAATACCAGCTCAAGCTTTGTCTAGGCTTCGTAGACTTTCAGAAAGCATTCGACTCCATAGAACATAGGGACATGTTTGATGCTCTAAGAAATATAGGAATTGAAGAAGGTTACATTCACATCGTGGAAGACATATTTTTTTATACACAGATGCTACTGCAAGAATCCACATCGTTAGTGATATTTCAAAAAAGTTAAGATAAATAGAGGTGTCAGACAGGGGGACAAATTATCACCTAAAATTTTCACAGCAGCATTGCATGACGTGTTTAGAAAGTCCAACCTTGAAGAAAAAGGAATCAACATAGATGGAGAAAAACTAAATGACCTACGATTTGCAGACGATGTGGCACTGATTACAACCTCTGTACAAGTTATGGAAGAACAGTTGCGCAGTCTGAACGTTGAAAGTTAAAAGGTTGGCTTGCAAATGTATATGGGAAAGACAACATTTATGACTAACTTTGAAAACAACAGAAGAAATAAGAATAGACCATCACCAGTTAAAGAAAGTCGACAGTTACAAGTACTTGGGACAAACCTTAAAAATGGTGGATAATACAAGAGAAGAAGTATTGACAAGGATTAAAGGAGGGTGGAGATGTTTTACTATTTACAGGGTACTTTTAACCGACATGAAAATACCACTTACAATGAGGAGAAGGATATTTGACCAGTGTATTTTAACGACATTGGCATATGGAGCAGAAACCTGGTCTACAACTAAAGAAATGGAACAGAAATAGAGAACACAAAGAGCTATGGAAAGAAGAATGCTCAATTTAACATTACTTGACAGAGTGAAGCACACTGACATACGGCAGAAAAAGAAGGTCAAAGATATTACAGTAAAATTAAAGAGATGAAATGGAGATGGGCAGGACACTAGAACACAAGACAACATATGGAACAAGAAACTCACAGAATGGCAACCAAGAACAGGCAAGCGAAGAAGGGTTGACAAAAGAGGAGGTGAAGAGACGCAATATCAACATACACAAATACAGCAACATGGAACAGAATGACGGCAAATAGAAGTGAATGGAAATTGATTGAGGAGGGCTTCATCCAACAATGGTTGAACAATGCCTGATGATGATCATGATGATTGGCTTCCTTTGTTGTACACAACATATTTTGCTATAAATAGCACAGGAATCTGTTTCATGAATGATGAGGTCTTAGGTCAAAACACATTAAAGGATTTTGTGATTACGTAACAGATTCGCTTGTCCTTTTTTTTCCTGCAGAAAACGCATTCTTCCTTTAGAATTTAATCTGTATAGAAATATGATTGGAGTGATGGACGTTTACCTCCATTTTATGGTATTACCAATGGAAAAGGTGTTTCTGAAGAATAAAATAGGGGGAAAGAATTGACATTTACTATTTTGTTACAAATATTTTGTTTTGTAGTAGCTTTCCTTCTCTTTCTCTGTTTGCACTGTGATTTGGCACCGGTTCCTTGTATACAACAATTCTTATCATGAATAGTACAGGAATCTATTCCATGAATGTTAGAGGTTTAGGAGACAGGTCCAAACGTATTCAAGTTTTTTTCTTGGCTACGTAACAGAGACGCTAGTATCTTTTTTTCTACAGGAAACGTATTCGTCTTTTAAAACTGAATCTATGTGGAAAGACGACTGGGGCGAAGGCCCTTGATATTTTTCTCATTGGTTAGAGGAAGTTGTCATATTACGGTTGTTGAAGAATTGCATGATGAAGAAGGACGGTTTATCATATTGGATATTGTTTTATATGGCCAGAAGCTTACACTTATAAATATTTACGGGCCAAATAGTTACAATTCTTCCTTTTATGATAATGTATCTCAAGAATTTGACAACTTTGAATGCCAGTCTATTCTATGGGGTGGCGATTTTAACCGTGTTCTAGATGCAACGAGGGACAAAAAAGGAGGCCGTCAAACAACTCATTTCAATGCATTACAAAATATCAAAGTGTCAATAGAAGAGTATAATTTGGTTGATGTATGGAGGAAAAAATATGTGTTTCGGCATGCTGGTATTCAAATAATTTATTTTGGCGCTTAGACTTTTTTCTGGTCTCAATCTAATTTCTCAAATAAAAGAATGTGACATAATTTTTAGTACATAGGTTTTAGTACAGACCATTCTGCTATTTGTTTTAGACCCGAGTAAAATAATCAGAAGAGAGGGCTTGTTTTTTTTTTATTTGGAAATTTAATGTTTCTCTTTTGCAAGAGGCATCTTGAATTGGTGCGTCTAACAGACCTGCCAACCAGTACGATTTTGTCGTATTTAGTACGATTTTTAGAGGTAAATACGACAGTACGATTTTCCTTTAAAAAATACAATTTAAAAAAAAAAAAAAAAAAAAAAATCGATTTTTTTTTTTTTTTTTTTTTTTTTTTTTTTTTTTTTTAATTTTATTTTGTGTGTGTGTGCCATATTCAATGGCAAAATGCCCATTCTGTTTTGTAAAGTTTCCTACCAGCATCTCACATTGGCAATTTGGGAATGTTCATTGGTTCACCGAACACACCAGTCCTGACGAAATCATGCATATTCAGTCAATGTGCTCCATAAAAAATGCTCGATGTAGGAACTGTAAGAGGCCATTTATTTTTAATACAGCTTTTGTTGGTAAAATGCAACTTTTTTGATTAAAGATTAGTCTTTGTAACTTGTATATTTGTATACATGTGAATTACTACAAAATATAGTTCGCAATTCTTGAGATATTGTGTAGGAAAGTACACGACAGTTAAGAGTAGGATTTTTTGTCTGAAAATAGGATTTTTATGATAAAATCATAGGATTTTTGGTCAAGCGAGGTTGGCAGCTCTGGTCTAATTGTATCACCGAGACCAAAGCCAATTATTTACATTGTATGGATCTCAACATGCTATGGGACTTTATGAAATGTCAAATGAGGTCAGCTACCATAACATATTCTATTAAAAAATCTAAACAGACAAGATTACAAGAAAAGAGTTTGTCGGTAAAAATAGATGATTTAGAAAAACGTCATGCTATTTATCCGGCAGACTCTAAACACACAAAATAGTAAGTCCCCCGTTTGCAAAATAACATAACTTTTCACCGCTGAAGTATTGAGCAACATAACTTGGCAGGATTATACCTTCGCTTATTGACTAACTTCCGTGTGAAAATCACATTCAGCCACTCAGTCATGCATGAGTGAGCACACATTAAAGGCAAAATTGCCACTTTTCAAAAGCCACAAGGGTAATTGTTTATGCCATTTTAACAGTACATTTTGACATTTCTTGTGCGATTTTTAGAGTATATTCATTCAAGTATGACAGGAAATGACTTCTTATGTTCATGTAACAGGTCATGTTACATGTTTGTCAAAATATCCAAAGTTTTATTTTTTCACAAAAATAAAGGGTTTTAAAAAGTTTCAAACTCAAAAGGGATGAATATTTTTTAAACTGTGCTCACTCAACCAGAACAATTGGTTAAGTGTCGGGATAGGCTTAGTGCGTCGAGAGATGGATGATAAACAATGGACAGACATAAATTATGCACCAGAACCAGAAATGGAATTCATTAAAAATTTATATGACAGACTCCCAAGATTACCCTTGCGACTTTTGAAAAGTGACAATTTGGCATTTAATGTGTGCTCACTCATGCATGACTGAGTGAATTCATGTGATTTTTACACTGAAGTTAGTCAATAATGTGAAGGTACAATCCTGCCAAGTTATGTTGTTCAAAACCTCTTTGATAAAAAAGTTATGCTTTTTTGCTTAGGGGGGACTTACTTTTTTTGTTGTGTTTATACTTGAAGAATTGACAAGTTGCAGAGAAGAGCTTGAATACTAATATGAAAAGAAAATGGAAGGGTTTATTGTACGATCTAAGACCAAGTGGGTTGAAGATAGAGAAAAGAACAACAAATGACACAATATTTTTTAAATCTTTAGAAAAGAAAGCAGCGTAACAAACTTATCACGAAATTATGTAATGAAAAGGGTGACATTGTTACTTCTAACGAAGACATTTTAAATTTTGGCAAAGTTCATAGACCTTTGACCTCTGACCTTTCAGGAATTTTACCCAAACTTTCACCAGTCTACCTCCATGAAGTGACACATCTCTGTACCATGTTTTGTTTGGATTTAATCATTAAATTTGGATTCAATGTAAAAAATAGCCAATTTTGGCAAAGTTCATTGACCTTTGACCTCTGACCTTTGAGAAATGTCACCAAAAATGTTATCAGTCTACCCCCAAGTAGCGATCCATCACCGTGTTTGGTTGGTAATGCACCATTGGATTTGGATTTACTTTGAAAAATATCACTTTGAGGGCAATTTTTAGGTAATTCTTGGCAAAATTCATTGACCTTAGACCTCTGACCTTTCAGCAATTTCACAAAAAATGTCACCAGTCTAGCCCCCAATAGTGGTCCATCTCTGCACCATGTTTGGTTGGAAATGCGCTATTGGATTTGGATTTATTGTGAAAAATATAAAGTTTGGGGCAGTTTTAGCTAATTTTGCAAAGTTCTTTAACCTTTGACTTCTGACCTTTCAGGAATTTTACCAAAAATTTCACCAGTCTATCTCCAAGTATCTCCATCTCTGTACCATGTTTAACGAGAACTGCATCCTTGGACTTGGATTTATTGTGAAAAAGGTCAATTTGTGCAATTTTATACAAACTTCATTGACCTTTGACCTCTGACCTTTCAGGAATTTTACCCAAAATGTCACCAGTCTACCTCCAAGTAGTGATCCATTTTTGTACCATGTTTGATGTGAATTGTATCCTTGGATTTGGATTTAATGTGAAAAAGGTCAATTTGGGCAATTTTACACAAAGTTCATTGGCCTTTGACCTCCATCAGTTTTGACCCCAATTTTACACACTTCATTGGTTTTATGCAATACACACATGTACCAAGTTAGAAGCAAATGTGGTTCACGGTTCTCAAGATATTGCCTAAACGGATTAGGAACGGACGGACGGACAACCCGAAAACATAATGCCTCTGGCCACTTCGTGGCGGAGGCATAAAAATACGCACCGATGACATTTGCCGCCGAATTTTACAAGTTCTTTTTTAAGACATTACAAATGTGTCGCTACAAAGCTTTAATTATTCTTTTCAACAAGGAAAACTTTCTGCCGATCAAAGGCGAGGAATTATAAATCTTATTCCAAAAAAGACAAAGACCCTACGTATTTAACAAACTGGAGGCCAATTTCAATCTTAAACACAGATTATAAATTCCTAGCTAAATATATAGCATTACGACTGAAGAAGATTTTACCTGTTACAATTAGGGCTGAACAGACGGAGTTTTGCAAAGTAGATACATAGGAGAAATTATTCCATTAGCTTTAGATACAGTAGACTACACCAACACTAATGAGGTGCCTGGTTTTTATGTTATTTGCTGACTTTGAAAAAGCCTTTGACAAAATAGAACGGTCCTTTATATACAATGCTTTGAAATATTTCAATTTGGCCCACATCTGACCTCTTGGATTAAAGTTTTTTATACTGAGATTCAGTGTTGTGTTTTGAATGATGGACACGCCTTTTTCCCGGTAACATGTGGTGTCCGTCAAAGATGTCCATTGAGCTCACTTTTATTCATTCTATGCACGGAAATATTAATTTAACGAATTAAAGGAGGCAACAACATTGAAGGCATTAAAGTAAATGATGTTGATATCAAATTAAGCTTATATGCCGATGCTACTATTGTGTTTTTGAATGATATACATAGTTTACAAAGAGTAATGAATGTATTTGATGAATATATACAATGAAACCTGTCTATAGTTGCCACCCAAGAGAAACAAAAATTGTGGCCGTTATAGACAGGTGGCTGCTATAGACAGGTTCTTTAACACATGACCCCTCTCTGGGGGAATTATTTTAGTGGCCACTATTGACAGGTTGGCTGCTATAGACAGGTGGCCTCTAAGCACTAAGGTTTGACTGTACTTTATTCTGGTCTCTCTATAAACCGGAATAAATCAGAATTGATTGCTCTTGGATTTTACAAGGCTCACCCCCGTACATTTCATTTTCTGGGTAAGCTTATTCCAAAGGGCCTGTCAGATTATTAGGTATTTACTTTTCTGATGATTTATATGACCTAGTTGAATTAAACTTTACCCCAAAGTTACAAAAATTGCAAAAAATATTTAATATTTGGAAAATGAGAAAATTAACTCCCACAGGCAAAAATTCTATTATCGAATCTTTGGGACTTTCCCCACCTCATATTTTTCTTATCTCTTCTCCCACAACCTCCCGCTAATTTTATAAGAGAAATTGAATCCACGCTTTATGCTTTCATTTGGGATGGGAAACCCGATGAAATAAGTCGCAAAACTATAGTTGGATATTACCGTCAAGGGGGTCTTAAAATGTTACATTTACCATCCACGATTAAAGGGTTAAAGGTTGCTTGGGTGAAACGTTTGTTAGATAAAATCAATCATGGAAAATGGAAATGTTTTTATGACCATCACCTTTCCCCTTTTGGAGGGAAGTTAGTTTGGCACTGTAATTTAAATTCAAGTGAACAGAAACTCATTGATATCAAAAAATGTTTTTATTCGGGAAGTTGTATTTTCTTGGTGTACATAAACATTCATTGCAAAAATTGAACAGACCCAAGTTCGAGATCAAGTGTTGTGGAATAATTTTCATAAACGTATAGATAATCAAACGTTTTAAAAAAAAATATTGGATAGAAAAAGATATAATTCGTATTCGTCATATGCTTAATGAAAATGGGACATTTCTGTCTCTTCATGAATTTAAGCATAAATTTGATATTCGTTGCCACTTTCTATCATTCCTTTCTTTACTTTGTGCAATACCGACAGAATGGAAACAAAATGTTAATGCCCTTCGTGTTTAAAATTGAAACATCACAAGAAGAGTTATTACCTAATTTAGGAAAAGTACATAAAGTATGCAAATACATTCATCAGTTGTCTGTTAATAAATTATTCAAGACGCCATCCTGCAAAGATAAATGGGTCACTATGATTGATGGTTTTTCTTTTAATTGGAAACTAATTTACATGGTTCCAATTAGATCATGTCTTTCCACAGATTTATGTTATTTTCAGTATAAACTATTTCATCGTTTGCTTTGTGTCAATAAATATCTTTTAACAATTGATCGATCCGATACTGACATGTCTACGTTTTGCTCAGCTTCTGGTGAAACAATTTGACATTTATTTTGGGAGTGTCACGTAACATCAAGATTTATACGAGAAGTTAAATCAACTCTTATAGGTGATGATATTGTATTGAACAAGACAGATTTTTGTTTGTTTTTTTAACACGGGAGCATAGTAAATTCAATTTCCTTATTTTGTATGCAAAATATTACATCTTTACCACTAAACATAAAAACAACCTATTATCGCTTTCGAATTTTAAAAATATGCTTAAACATTATAAATACATTGAAAAGTATATTTAGACCCGAAAATGCAAATTTGTTATGTATGCAGACAGATGGAGTGTTATCAATTTATATGAAGATCGTATACGCATGCAAATTGTCTTCTTCGCTCTTTGAGATTGTTATTGTTGATATCTTGAGAATATTTGAATAAAATTGATTTGAAAAGAAAAATGTTTATAAGAACACCAAAGGTTAAAGACATATTGGTATAAATTGTATACGACATCAACTCGTATTGATTAGAACACCAAGGGTCTTAAAATATTGGTATGACACAAGTGGTGTTCACTTTTACACCCTTACTTGCTGCAATGGCTCCTGGGATTTTGTTTGATGATGTCTGAGAGTAAAAAGCCTACTCACCCTCTCACCTCGCTTTTACCATCGAGTGTTGCCAGGATAAGGCGCCCTTTTCGGTCGCTCCCTAAGACCAGGCGGGCAGAAGGCATATCAAACTGCGTGTTGACCGATCCTAGAAAATGAAGATTCACAACACTGTCAATTATCGCAAGGGGCTGATTCAGACAGGACGCAAAAGCCGGGGGGGGGGGGGGGGGTTCACTCAACACATCACGTACGATGCACGCGCGTCCACAAAAAGCATCAAAAAGGGTCTGTTTTCAGCCCTTCTACGTCGTAGACATTTTCCTAGAAAAGTGGGTGTTTTCAGCTTCAATTACTTTCTTCAATGTTTAGGGTATATTTCTTTACCATTTTTACGCGGGGTTTACGCCATTTACGGTATATTTTTTACCCGGTTTACACCATTTAGGGAATGATTTCCGACCGGGTTTCTGCGGGCTTACGCCATTTAGGGTCCATTTTTTAAGCGTGGGTAGCACATTATGTGGTGAGTGACCACATGTGGTGCTGGTAACAACCTCTTTCCAAGATGCCTTTGCACTCTGCCCGGCGGCTCTGCTCCACGTACACCTCGCCTTCTCGCAGCAGCCAGCCGCAACCTCCTACCAGCTGGACGAACGGGTTCCCCTCCTGCAAGACCTCTTCCTCAGAGAGATACCTATACATAAAACCAAATATCAGTAGTAGCGATACATTATCAATCTCAAATTGGGTGACAAATAAACACTAACGATATCACACACTCCTACCCCCCTCCTCAAAAAATGAACATAATATCAATATCAATAATAATGATAATAATAAACAAATAAATAAATGAATAACTAAATATTTTTTATAACGATTATAATAGAAAGTAATAAATGAATTAAATAACTAGATATAAAATCAATATATATATATATATATATATATATATATATTAGCTCATATACATTAGCTCCTATACAGTCGAGAACTATCATCAATTGCAACCTTCATTGAACACTGCTTATATATACGCAACCTATGTGAGGTGCGATCATCAGGCTACGAAGAACATCGAGCACTCTGTATACAGGGATAGAATTCTTCAAGCATATATAAGCATATACATATATATATATATGCACCAACATGTTTTTATTTCATCACGGAAATTATATACAGAGGAAAAATGGAACGCGCGTTCATCGAAATGTATTTACGAGTAGAAAAGAGTAAGACGTTAGACTTTCCTATGCTTTATGACGTGTTCGACGTTAAGTCTCGTCATGCACGAGTTCAAGAAAACAGCTCCCATATCTACTGGCTGTACTGCAACCATTGTCCTGCTGATCCATGCAGAGCATGACTGTTTGTAAATGCGACACACTTACCCGAACACCATGGTCCCGTCTTCTCTTATACCAAAATGCGCATTCTGGGTGCCTCCGTTTTGCTGCACAAGGCGGCCATTACTAACGACATTACCTAGGCAGTGACCAGTGCGGACGTCGAAGAAACCAGCGTTCGTCGCTACCAGACACTTATGCGGGGGCTGGGCCCTGGCGCTGTATGCCACGGTGGCGCGGAACCTCTGAGCGCATCCTCCGGGACCCCTCGGCTCCAACACAGACACGGTATGGCGCGGGTTGTTGATGAAAGCCAGGTGGAAGCCGGCGGTGCTGTCACCAAATACGAAATCCTTGCCCAACGTGGTAAATCGTACCGTCGATATGGGGTACTCAAATTCCATACTGTTGGCGCCATGTGACATCTGAGTCACGTGGTCGGCGGTGCCGTTCTTGATTGGTTGACAGCCCCCGTGTCCGAACTGTTCCTCGAATGGCAGCTGCGGTGATGATGCTCCGTGCTCAGTTGAGGCTACCAGGAAGTCGAGAGACCCTGAGCTGTGGCCGAAGCACAAAGCGTAATAGTATTAAGAACTCGTCAAGACACGGTCTATAATCAAAATTGCAATTTTTCACAAAGTTCATTGACCTTTGACCTCTGACCTTTCAGGAATTTTACCCAAAATGTCACCAAAATGTCTACTATAAACACAGGTCCCATTCTTGTTTGAAATCAGAATATAGGGAATGAATCAAATCAAAACGATACAATCGTTAAAATCAACAATATTCGGCCCGTACTCATGTCCACTTCTACCCCTTACCTGCAACACGTTTTTAAGAGCAACACCGAACAGAGCAGTAGCTTTGGAGAAAGCTTGACAAAAATTGTATCAATGTTAAAAGCGTTTGAAAAATTGTGATAACATGTAAATAACAAATGTGATAACATGTGATAACAAATGTAAGAAATGTTGTTAGTATTTTCATAATTTTTTGGATGATCTATTAATTGGTAGTATATTTTCATGCAGTGGTTCACTAGCAACACTGGTTAAAAAATGAATTCTCTCTGTCTTTGCGTGTGGTTAACCATGAAGGAATGAAATGCGAATATGTATGGGAGCGTGTGTGTGCAGCCTACGCAAGTGTACGGGTGTGAGCCTACGTGTGTGTGCGCGTAAGTGTGTGTATATTTTAGTTACACGTGTACAGTATATGTGAGGAGTGCCCTAAAGTTGTTCGGCATACTAAGGCTACGTACGGTAAAGACGCGGCCCGTTGGCGCCGAATTCGATATAACGAGCTCCTAACAATTTAGAAGTAACGCCACGGTCAGAAAATGCACTGAAATACAGCTGCATGTACTAGTATGTAAATGGTGTGTTATTGAAGCTACATTTCATGATGGATGCAAGAACATTTCACAACAAGCCCGGAGCACCAACAGAAGCAGTTGGAGACGGGTGGGTGTTCTTTCACTACCCTCTCTGAGCTGAATAACCCTTTCAGTATCTGCATACAAATAAACGTTAGCTAGTTCAACCATCTAATGAATTTGTGTCATTTAAATAATACGCTGATTAAGAGATGGCATGAGGACAGTGGATATCGATAGCAATGAACACGGCTAGGGTGTTCGGAGATTTACGGTAAGCGTTTTATATAGAATAGACTGTGTTCAAAGATAAATGAACTGTATGCGTGCGTCAAGGTCGTTGGATGGATGCGCTTAATAATTTTAAATGTTCGCCGGTCCATTTCTGTCTGTCTGTCTGTCTGTCTGTCTGTCTGCCTGTCCCTGTCCCTGTCTGTTTCTGTCTCCGTCTCTGTCTCTGTCTGTCTCTGTCTGACTCTGTCTGACTCTCTCTCTCTCTCTATCTCTTTATTACTTGCACTAAATGTTCATGCATAAATGTATGCTTCTGTAACATACACAAGCATAAACGTTGTCACCTCCTGGCGAGGCAACAGCACGACATCGTCCCGGTAGCTGCGTAAAGGGATTACTGCATTGAAACTACATTGGAACATTACCATATCGGGGATTCTCGCGCGAACGTTATATTGGAATAAGAGAGATCAGCTTCGGTGAAGACAAATTTGCATGGACATAAAATATAGTGAATTATACAAATACAACAGTATTTTGCAGTATATATTCATAATACCAAATCTTAATTTATAAGCGCTTCATAAACGAGCAGTTTCGAATGAAACAAATAATTTTACAGACATTTCATGAATTGAATCGATTACGTAAATAATCATACATGCATTTATCAGGAAAATTTAAACAAGCTCACAAATCTATCCGTTCCATGTTTATTACAAATAAACATGAATTAGTATCATTAAACCAAAACCGTCACGAATAATGAACTAAATCGAAACAGTTGCTTCAAAGTACATACATAACACTATATCAATAATCATACGAAGTTAAATGACAAAACTGTATTGTGTGACTTTTAAGGATGTCTACAGTTTGAGCTTGACGGATGTAAAGGGGTATTGATTCCCAGAGAGTGAGAGCTGCCACTTGAAATAATCGTTCGCCTGGTTCTCATCCCGCAAAGCGTCAAGTAGGGACCTGATTACTATGCACAGAGTTGGTAATGAACAATCGGCTGTGTCTTCTGGTTATTCCTAGACTCTGCAGTCTGTCCCATATTAGGGCTTCCACTCTAGTCGTCCTGTTTTCAAATGACTTCTAGGAAGAAGACAACTTTAGACGGATTTGCAGTTTGCTCGACATTTATTCCGCTCCGAACTAGGAGTCCTTTTCCTCAAAACATGTATAGTAGGAAAGTCAAAGTAAAACAAGTAACATGCATAGAAGCAATAACAAAATCTTGTAGCCACAATAAAGAGGGTCCACCATAAACAATTCGACAATAATGTATAAACATGATATGATTCAACAATCTTAAGGGTACATGTACCATGAGTGGAAGTCAAAACTTGTATGGATCTCCGGTCACGTGATCAGCGGAGGGATAGTAACTCCTTCCGATCACCCAAGTTCCCTGGGCTTTACGTGACCTGCCGGTAGGATAGTATCTCCTACGGATGATCCCCACAACTTTTCAATACTCACAAAATCATCAATGCATAACTAACATAGTTATGGAAACACTATATTTGTGGGATCTCAAGTCACGCGATCAGCGGAGGGATAGTAGCTCCCTCCGATCACCCCAGGTCCCTGGGGTTTACGTGACCTGCCGGTACAAGATACAAGATACAAGATATTTTATTCAGTCCAAGATCATGGAAATTTGCTTTCCACCAGCACAATAGCACAACAATATATAGCGATACTTCAGACACATATAAATGATAAACAATAAACAATGAACAATGAGTTAGAAAAACATTTCTAAACATGGTTGTAATTTGGATGTGTGTATGTAAATTATGTACTGTATATGACATAATAATTAAAGACTGAAATATCATTAACTTCGGAAATTGGGTTCATATTTTTGATTTCCTTCTCGTTCTATTCCTGGTGTAATAAGATATATTATATTTACTTTGTTTATTCGCCAATTCTGATATATTGTCATATAAGAATGAAACAAATCAAAACAATTGAATTCAGTGCAAAATGATGGAGATTTGCTTTTGACCAGCTCAAATTTCGGGCACATATAAAAGAACAAAGAGTTGTGAAAAACATATGTAAACATGACTGGAATTCACCTATGTGGTTAACGGTGACATAAGTTAGCTGCATTGTTATTTACTTTGTATATTCGTAAATTTTAGAACATTGTCATATGAGATACAGATACAGATTAAGGTATTTAATTCAATGCAAAATGATTTGCTTTTCACCAACCCCAAAACATTACGATTCATATATATGTATACATGTATATATATATATATATATATATATACATATATACATATATATATTCTCATATTTCAAAATTTCAAAAATGTCATAAATTTCAAAATTTCAATAATTTCATAAATTTCAAAATTCCAACAATTTTACATTGTCATATAAGATAGATACAGAATACATTATTACAATATCACATTATTATACTATCGTTTGACAATTTGGTTGAACGTATGAATGGAGTTGGGAACAAAGGATTGACGGAAGCGTGTTCGATTTGTACGTGGGGCTCGCAGCCTGATACCAGAACGATTGAATGTGTAGTATTGATTGAGTGGGTGACTCTGATCTCTCATTATGTTATCCGTTTTTGATAATAGTCTCTGTTCGAACAAGTTAGTGACAGAGAGCAGATCGTTTCCTATTATGCGCTGTGCCGCCCGTCTCACTCGGTCTAAGCGGATAGTAGGATAGTATCTCCTACGGATGATCCCCACAACTTTTCAACACTCACAAAAACCTCAATGCATAACTAACATAGTTATGGAAACACTATATTTGTGGGGTCTCGAGTCACGCGATCAGCGGAAGGATAGTAACTCCCTCCGATCACCCCAGATACCTGGGGTTTACGTGACCCACCGACAGGATAGTATCTCCTGCAGTATCCCCAATGTTATCCCGGTGCTACTATACCAGCGCATATATAACAAGTGGTGATAATCGGAACCAACCATGGAATAATCACGAGTAAAAGAAATCCTCCCCCAGTCAACCCGTGTTACCATGATATTAAGTACATACAATTCGTTATATCACTCAAAACAATATTTCCCATTCCGTCTACTTTGTACTTCCAATTTGTTTATTCTAAATCGACTCTAAGTAGTTTACTTTCTCACCTCTACTTAAACTAACGAGGGGTGGGTGGGCCGGGGAAAAAGGACTTCTCCGAGCGGAGATAAAGTCGAGAGTGAGAAAATCTTGCACACGGCGTTCCCACGCTCATTGCCCGCATAACTCCATGGTTGTAAATTCACTGGCTGCGCGCATTTTTTCAGTTTCTTTTCAGAGGTAAGTTTCACATGCCGCTGTCTCACAAAGGCACCGCTTAAACAGCTGTTAAAAGCGCGCGCTATTTCTGGCCCATACCAGCAATTGTTTTGTCTATCCTTGACTCTCCCAGAATGACTCTGATCATTTATTATGATCACGTTATTCTTGATGATTTTGTTTTTTGTATTCATATGTTTTATTGATGTTCATGATTCATTGAACACAAAATAAAAAAAATTACAGTACATACAAGTATAGAAAAAATCATAGCAAAAATGAAATTGAGAATAAAAAGAGAAAAAAGAAGCGGTATCATCAAGTACAATAATAAAAAAAGTGGTACGTGTACATGTATTTGCAGAATCAAGAGTACAGTAGAGCGCTGCCACGTGAAACCTCGTATAGGAAACGGTGATCATACATACAGTTAAACTACATTAACATACAATGGAAGCACCGGTAGAGCGTATTCTTGATGATTGCTGTTGTTTGTTGTTTTTCATTGGTGTTTGTATTCTCGTTTCTCAATCATACTCGATTATAGTATGGGTGCGTGGTGTTGTGTGTGTCGACTTTCGGAATCTGTGCGAGTCAATGAGAACTAAAAGGGATCTGTTTACAAAAAAAATACATTTATAATAAACAAAAATGCACTAAAATATAGTACAAGACAAAACGGAATGAAAGACAAGTTACGCACTAGACCAAAATGAGGCATGCATTCATCACACTAACAAACAGACACGCAACTACGCCCATTGTTTTTTTTTTTTTTTTTTTTTACAAAGGGGTGCATGTTTGTGTCTATGTTAGGACCTGTTTATCTGCAAGTTGTATTTTCCCCACTTTAACAAATTGTTTACTCAATAAGGCAGTTACCCTAGTTGCCCATGATTATAGTAATTTGGAAGGAATCACAAACTGGTGTTGTGCTTCCTTTTGCAAGTAAATCTAGTTAAATGACTAATAGAATGATGAATACAATGACAACATGAGGGTATATGCATAGAATATAAATAGTGCTATTTGTGTAAGCATGTGGTTATGAGTCCACAGTTTGCATGTGTATGTTGGGAGTGTGTAGGTGTATGTGGGTCTGCAGTATATCTATGTGAGAGTGTTTGTGTGCGTTTGTATGCGCATGTGACTGCTGTGAGTATGGGTCAACGAATGGGTGTGTGCCGGTAGTATATTTTTTTTTATTGTGTGTATGTTACTTGTGCGTGTGTCTGTATTGCACATAACGTTTATCCACGCGTATTAGTGAGCATTATGAGTGTGAGCGTGTATGTACATGTTGGTATAGGCCTAAGTGTGTGTATGTTAAAACCAAACAGCATTAGTAATCAAGCTTCACATAATGTAACATAACACGTACATGTGAGTTCACGCGTCGGCCGACATATTAACTACGATTTCACCAACATGCCTTTATTTTGTGATAATTTGTAATCGACCTTCTAATAACACATATTCATATTCCAAAGCAAAGTATACAAACAGTTTTACCTAGAGTGCGTGTTAGCCGCTTTGTTATCATCTCATAACCATAGTGTTTGCTGGACGGTGGCGCACACACAGATAACATAGCTCTGGTGCAATGCACTCTCGGACTGAGTCTCGGTCACGTATGACGCGCTGCATTGCGCTCACCCAGCTTCCTACGCGAGCATACCAATGCGACCCTCCGCGAGCACGGTTCGTGAAAACGCTAATTGGCACGGGGAACACTTCGTGAAAAAGATGCGCACGAAAAAAACACAGCCTTGGCGTCTTCATGAACTGTGCTCTTAGATTAACAACACGATAGCAAGTAAGCGTGAAGGAGTTATGAAGCAATATTTACATGATAAAAAAATTAAGAATTGTGAACGTCCACATCGAAGTAAAGATTGGGCCAAAAGTTGAAGATAACGCAGTGAAATCGCAATTCATTGCGGATAAATGGCTACTGATAATCGTTTGTCTCGCAATGTAAGGTAAACGGAATCGAATATTGTATCACGTGATGAAGTGGTGCAGCGGCGCACGAAACGTCGTGATCTTTTCGATTCCGTTTACCTTACATTGCGAGACAAACGATTATCAGTAGCAACTATAGGTTTCTTTCAAAATCTAAAAGAGGGAGTATCAGTCTCGACGTTTCGGGCAGTGTGCTCTGTCCGTCATCCGGAGAATAAGGACAAACGATTATCAGTAGCCATTTATCCGCAATGAGTAACATATTTAGCATTAAACCTATAGTTAGTTGCAGAACTGACTATAACTTTCCTACACTTTTCTCATTTCCTTTTCTTTCTTTTCTCTTTATCACTACTTCGTGGCTAGTTCACAACTCTCATCAACACCCACCCTCTTCTTCTACCTCCATCCCATCCCATTTATTTTCGGTTTAAAACACCGAAAACTAAAGCTAAATATAGTCTTGTTTAAGTGTTATAAAATATAAAAAATATACCTCTCTTTTTTCACTTTTCACTTTCCTTTCCTTTCTTCACCCCATAAGTGGGCCAATTATCCGAAAGAATACAACCACATGGTGTTACCGAAGGTTTTACTATTTCTAAATAGTATTTATTAATTACCTCATATTATACACAAAACCAAAACTACTAGAACAAGTACACCTACCTATTGAAGGGTTGCCAAAGCAATCCGAACAGCACGCCCACACCGAAGGAAGATGCATATACAAGGATCAAAAGGCTTTTGAAACCCCAAGCGGCTTTGCTAGCAGGGCCATGTGTAGGCTCATGGGAAGGAGGAGCAGGTGGAGACGAATGCAGACCTCTCCCATTAGTTTGTAACCGTGAGGCATGATCCATAGCTGTCTGTTGCATATCGAGTGAGCGGCGGATTAACAATGATGCTTATCTGATCACGCATATACCCGCAGCCTTCACTTCTCTTTCTGCAAGCGAGATATATATATATATATATATTTTAAATTGGACTCCATTCACTTGTCCAACACGTATTTTGGTATATTCCATTTTTCTGTGCGTGTTGTGTGTTTATAATTTTTTTAATGTGTGTTTATGTATATGTGTGTGTGTATGTGTGTGTGTGTGTGCGTGAACGCGCGCGCGTATGTGTGCGTAGGGAAAATGAAAAAAAAAACAGGAGGCATATAATAAGGAGAGGCAACTTGGGTACTCATTTACAGCAATTGGAAGAAGTTAATCCTTATTTATATCCTTATTTACATCTTTTATACTCAAATAGAAATCGTACAATTCTCGATATTGTGTGCATATTCAATTCAATTCAATTCAATAAGATTTATTTCATATAAAACCATGAACATACAGATCGGTAGTCCGAGGACTAAAACGGATCCGTTTACAAAAAAATACATTTATAATAACAAAAATGCACTAAAATATAGTACAAGACAATGAGGCATGCATTCATCACACCCACAAACACAAACGCAACCACGCCCATATTTGAAAGAACATACCACAACACACTTATAAGCACATACATTTATTCATACAAGACTTCAAGACAACTAGGCTATTTGCAAGAGTCATGAAACTCGGCAGGAATCAGCAATATACCCTAACGATAACGTGCATGAAATCTTACATTCATAGCTTTGCGAACCTTTTCAGGAAAAGTGAAAGAAAAAACTATCCTCGTTTACGTTTGAAACAGTCCAACCATGGTCTACGTTCATGTACCTTATTGCAACGCATCACAGTGCGGTCTGAAAACTGTGATGTGTGATCTGGCGGTCTACAGTTTTTAGGCTGTGGGCTTTGGACGACCAGCACAAAAGAAAACGCACAGAAAAATGAAGACGTCTGTCTACACAGTAACATAAGCTTAATTCACTTCTTCAAAGTTGAACGTTACATCATAAGAAACGGAAATCACCAACAAACAAGTGTCTGTAGCTCCCATGAAACTATTTTCAATATTGTGTAAATATGTGAAATGTCACTGGAACTCTAATGCAGAGACAGTTAGGCCCCATGGCCCCGTATCACAAATAGTGAGTTGGTGCCTGTTTCTGCATTATAATGCAGCGATATCCGAGGACACGCCCAAAACCTCCTCAAAATGTAGCGATCGCTATAATTTCGCTTAAAGTCAGTTTCCAGTTCGATTATTGGGAGGGAAGTTCTGATACAGTGCCTTCTTCCATTTTCCGTTTTTTTTTTACAAAATGAATTTTTTGACCTGCAAAAAGGACACTACGTCTTTAAACCGTTGATTATCACTATAGCTTGCTGTATTACAAACCATTTTAATGAAGATTGTTGTGATATCATGCAATCACCCATTTTGTTCTATTAAATAAATTCATCGATTTTCTTCTATGCTTTCCACCTTGGTCATATTCGTTTTAGAAGGTACCATGTAAATGGTAGTCTAAGCAAACATAACTTAATCGCACTTGTGGAAATTGAAGACCATGGAAAATTATGTTTTTTTCTTAAAAGTTACAGCTAAAGCAATCAAAATGGACTTTCGAAAATAAACCATTGTAATTGTTGCCGTGGTATTAACAATGCAGTAAGATAACCGAATCAAAACATATAAAGGAAAACCGCTCAAACAAAGAGAGAGATATTGAAGTAGATAGAAATATAGGGAGGGAGTATAGGAGGGGGAGGGGGAATAAAAGATAGGAGTTTGGTTGTGAAGTTCGTGTTCCTGTGATGGTTGGATAATGCGGAGACGTAACCACGTACGGTGTAAATAAAACGTCTGTATGCAGTTGCATACATATAAAGTTTACTGTTAATTGTTGTCCAATTGAATATATAATTTCAACATGACTTTTTAAAGTTGTGATTTAAATATGTTTTGGCTAAGAAATTGTCTGATTTTGAGGCTGAGGGAATTCCAATAATTTGGCCCAGTATATATGAAAGACCTATTTGCAAGAGGAGTCCGTGTGCGGAGTAAATGGAAGAGCGTTGCCTGGCGAGTGGGGTATGTGTGATGTGTGTTGTTTATTGAAAATAAACTATTTATGACTGCTGGTATTTCATTATGATCATGATGGAACCTTAACTGAGCTTAGTTGAAAAGAAATAAGTCATGTATTTTAGTGTGTTACTTTAAAAAAAATATTTTGTTGGTATGTACTTGAATATGTGTGTCGAATATAATTCTCATTGCCTTTTTCTGGAGAAGGTATAGTTTGTCTAATTGCGTGTTCTCAGAGTTTCCCCATGCTAGAATTCTATAACTGAGTTGCGGTAGGATGAAGGATGAGTGAGAAGTGATTGATATGGGAAATACTGTTTCATTAGGTGATCTGTCGTAATCGACAGATCACCTCCGAATTTCGTTAGAATTTTCTTTATTTATTCCGTCCCACCTTTTTTTTATAATCCTTTAATCCAGTAGTCCTTCATAAATTTTCTCCCAAAATTCAGTATGTTGTAGCTGAGACATTGTTGTATAGTAAACTTGCCTTTATTTTCCATTTTGATGACGTATTCTTGGTATAAATTCCATTATACGCATTAATGTTAAAATCGGATGTATACGTGTTATGTCAATGGAAGGGGCATTTATTTCAAATCATGAAATGACATGACGATCTATTAGGAGCTGTATCTCCCTTATGTTTAGACCTTTTACTCTGAAATCTTAGTATGTTGTAGCTGAGTGTATCAGCTTTCTGGAAAGTGGTCCTTTTTTTTAATCAGATGTCGGAATAATGGCGAAATTTTAGCTTGAACATTGATTTCTAAATCATTATAGCCACTCTTTCTGCTTTACGTGTTGAGTGAATGGGAAGATTTGTGGCTCAACGGGTAAGGCGCTGTTTTAAGAACGCGAGTCCCCCGGTTCGAATCCTGGTGTGGGTAGGGTCAGTTTTTCATTAGGTGGTCTGCCATGCCATGGCAGATCACCTCTTGTTTTTGTCCGAATTTTCTTTCTTTATTTATTATTATTTATTTTTATTCCTATTTTTGTGGCATTGATATCTCCACAATGCATTGGCCATGTTTTATCAAATGTTCATCATTTTATCAAATGTTCATCATGTATAGGTATATATGTATATATATGTATATAGGTATATAGGTATATATGTTACGGGAACATTTTCAAGGTCATTATGTAATTGTGACGTCATGCACGAGCAATTTAATGAAAATCTATTATTTCATGTAGCTCTAAAACCATTCATCTCTGTGTAATGATATTTGGCATGTATAAAATTAATGACAAGACAATTAATTTCAATGAAAAAAAACGCGCGTTTTTCCGTGCGTTAAGCAAACGCAACGTCGGAAAACTTTTTTTTTTTACCGGATTCATGTTTCTGACACTACAAACAACATATCCTGTCATTTTGAGCAATTTCCATGCAATAATAAGGTTATGCGGGTGCATCAAAGTTCAAAGTCCGCGCGTGCGTCAATACGTTTTTGTGTGCAAATATTGCAAAAAACATGACCACCTTCAATCGGCCATAGCTCCTCAGAATGGCTGATGACCCCCATTTTTTTTTCATATTCTGAAAGAATGTGAACTGTAGATGCTATTTCATGTATCATTTCGTCGTTAAATACATCGTGACGTCATCATATTGCCATATGAATCGAAAAAATGAATTTTCATGTATGACGTCATTAACTTTTTTTACCCGTTCTTGCGTATCTCAGTAATCCTTGTTCAATTTTCTTCCAAATTTCAGTACGTGATAGCTGAGACATTGCTCTATGAAATATAAACCCTTATTTCTTAATAGACTTCCATCTTCATGGTATAAATTTGATTAGACATTTATGTCAAAATCGGTCGTATGCACGTGCTATGTCAATGGAAGGGGTATTTATGAAATTACATGACGAGCTTCTAGGAGCTGTATCTCGCTTATGTTCAATTCTGTTACTCTGAAACTTTAGTATGTTGTAGCTGAGTCTACTAGCTTTCGGGGATGTCATCTTTTTTTTTTAATCAGATGTCGCGATCATGGCGGAATTTCAGCTTGAATATCAATTTCTTAATCATTCTAGCCCCTGCTGGGCATTACGTGTTAAGTGAATGGAAAGATGTGTGGCTCAATGGGTAAGGCGCCGCGTTTGAAGATCTCGAGGCCCCCGGTTCGATTCCTGGAGTGGGTAGGGTCAATTTTTGTATTTCTTTTGCAATGTTTATTTTGTCATCTTTTTCTGTTCTATCCCTCACTTTGTCATTGTCTTTGAGATTTTTTCCCCATTCGTTTTCTCTTGCCCCTTTATCTTACATGTTAGCACAATATACATGGCATGTCTCTGAAATGTTAGTAGACATTGTAGGTGCGCTATGAGCTTTCTTGAGCGGAGTCTCTGATTGCTTATGAGTAGATGGTGCCACGATTGAAGGTCCATATCACCGTGCATTTTCTAGCCCATGTCTGTGCATGAATTTGCCAATGCAGACCACCTTATACTTTTCCACAAGTATGTCTCGTTCTTTTTGCAATGTCATTTTTGCGACCTTCTTCTGTTCAATCCGTCACTTTGTCATTCTCTATTAGATTTTGTTACCCATTTTTTCCCTCTCACCCCTTTATCTTAAATGACTATTAATTACATGTTGTTAGCACATACATGTGACCATTTAGGCAATTAAGAGTGATGCCGTTGATTTCTAATGGAAGGTCCATGGTGTCACCGTGCATTTACCATGCCACGTCAGTGCATGAATTTGCCAATGCAGATCAGCTTATACTTGTCCACAAGTATGTCTCGTTTTATTTAGTGTTCTAATATTCCTTGATATTGATTTTATTATGTTATCTAGATGTGGTTTCCAGGAAAGATTTTAATCGATAGTTGCTCCAAGAAATGCTGTACCCGATACTTTGGGGAAAGATGTGCGTTGGATAGTGACGTTGCCAGAGAGGGGCTCGATTGAATTGCTAAATATCATATACACATGTAAATCGTTTTTTGAAGGTTTATTGAAAGCCTGTATGCATTCATCCATGTAATTCCTGGTTTACAGTGTAGTGTAAGATATCTCAAGTTCAAGTTCAAGTTCGTGTTAGTCATTCTAAATCATAAAAACAATAATAATATCAAATACAGGTCATGTATCAATCGATCATATATACATATCAATTTTGAAATATTGGAATAGGAGGCTACAAAAAAGTAAAATACTTGTAAGCAGTAGCCCTCTTCTATATACACTGTTATGATCAGTTCACAACAGGGAATGATCATATAAAATTATACCAATATTTAGTTTATGTGTTATTTTTCATATGGAGTATTTCCTCTATAAAATCAAGACAAACTTTCACAAACTTTCTATATCAATACATATCAGTTACATAATGTATATCAATTACTTTATAGTGTATGGGTACAGGTTAGCTTACAATGCTGGAGGATACTGAAGTCAAATGAATCCACGGCTCCCGCTGATGGTCCAGATGATAATCCGATCCAGTATTCCCAAATTGTGATCGTAATGTTGATCCCAATGTTGTACGCTGAAGAGCAGGTATTCCAGATAGTCAAGTCCAAATAGATGATCCAAGATGGTCAAATATCAATCCACAGAGTGTAAGGTTTTCACAGGGAGGATCTCATTAACTCATTTGCATTAAATCACTCGACTATTTCTTTAAATTCTGTATTTGTTTCGGATATAAGTTTATCAAAATCTGTATGTGATGCAATAATATCTGAATCATCAGCAAATACAATTTAGTGAAAAAATGAGGGAAACAGAACAAAGGTCATTTATATATACAAGAAACAATAGAGGACCCAGAAGTGAACCCTGTGGGACTCCGTGTCGGTTTTTTCCTCATTAGAAACAAAGGTATTGTAAGATGTAAATTGATAACGGTCGTATAAATAATTTCTAAGCCATCCTAAAGTAGTTACTCGAATACCAATATGATTCAGTTTTGCAAGTAGGTTATCATGGTTTATAACATCAAAAGCTTTTAAAAGATCAAGAAATATGCCAAGTGTGCATAATTATGCCTCTGTCACGAAGTGGCCGGAGACATTATGTTTTCGGGTTGTCCGTCCGTCCGTCCCGAATCTGTTTAGGTAATATCTTGAGAGCCGGGAACCAGATCTACTTCAAACTTGGTACATGTGTGTATTGTATAAAACCAATGAAGGGTGTAAAATTGGGGCCAAATCTGATTTAGGTCAAAGGACAAAAGTCAATGAACTTTGTGAAAAATTGCCCAAATTGACCCTTTTCACATTAAATCCAAATCCAAGGATACAATTCTCATCAAACTTGGTACAAAGATGGATCACTACTTGAAGGTAGACTGGTGACATTTTGGGTAAAATTCCTGGAAGGTCAGAGGTCAAAGGTCAATGGATTTTGTGAAAAATTGCAAAAATTTGACCTTTCTCACACTAAATCCAAGTCCAAGGATGCACTTCTCTTTAAACATGGTACACAGATAGATCACTACTTGGAGATAGACTGATAAGGTTTTTGGTAAAATTCCTGACAGGTCAGAGGTCAAAGGTCAATGAACTTTGCCAAAATTGGCTAAAAACTGCCCCAAACTTCATATTTTTCACAATAAATCAAAATCCAATGGTGCATTACCAACCAAACACGGTGATGGATCGCTACTTGGGGGTAGACTGATAACATTTTTGGTGACATTTCTCAAAGGTCAGAGGTCAAATGTCAATGAACTTTGCCAAAATCGGCTATTTTTCACATTGAATCCAAATCTAATGATTCAATCCAAACAAAACATGGTACAGAGATGTGTCACTTCATGGAGGTAGACTGGTGAAAGTTTGAGTAAAATTCCTGAAAGGTCAGAGGTCAAATGTCTATGAACTTTGCCAAAATTTGCTGCCCCATATTGATATTTTTCACAATAAATCCCAATCCAATTATGCATTTCAAGACAACATGGTACATAGATGAATCACAAGAATACAAGGATGGATTTAGACAGACTGGTTATATTGGAAGTCAAAGAAATAAGAGGTCAAAGGTCAAATGAACATTGCCAAATTTCGCTAAACATGGAAAAACAGAATATGATATGTTCATTTCACATTGGAATTCACTGGAACATTCCCAACCAAACAAAAAGATTTTCTGAAAATAATCTAAATAGAGCTAGCAAAGAGGCGGAGGCATATCTATCGACTGCGTGGCAGTCGAATTGCTCTATTTTTTCTTCTTTTTTTTTTAGCTGCTGAAACCTTGCATCAAACGCTTTTTTAATGGCTTTGATGATGACAGAAAATACCTCATAATTTCGTCAGTGCTTCCTTTATAAGGCTTTAAGTGGTCCTTGTTCCAGCGCTGCCCGCCATTTAGTTGTGTGGATTAGGGTTTAGAAGTGGAAGGAATAATCTCTGGTTAATCCTAGATGAATAGTGGAATAACACAATATAAGACCACTCTTAAACGTTTCAGTGTGGAGTGAATGCAGTGCACAAGCGCTTGATAACAATTCAAACTCATATACAAAGAATCACATACATGGGACCGTAAAAATGAATGTCCAAAATAGCAAATATATGTTCTCAACTTTCCAGTCAAAACGCTTACACTTGCACAAAAATACACCCAGTCAATGACTCTCCCAGTCACAAAAAATCAAGGCATTAAAACGTCGCACTCGAGCTCCAAAAACACAAAACTGGATCAGAAAATCAAGCACAAAACAGGCAGAACTAAAAAAAAAAATCCATGTGTCTTCTTTCATATCTTAATGCATTTATTCAGTTTGTGAAAGAAAAATGTTTGAGTCATCAGCGATTGATATATCCATGTTGTGATACGCTTAGTTTGTCGTTTTGTTCAAGAAATGAGATTGTCCTGGTGTAAATGAGTATGTAAGATGATGAAGGAACGTTTCGATTATTTTTGCAAGTTAATAAATTTATGTTGAAATCACCCATAATGATGCACTTATTATTTCACAGAGGTCGCCTATCGAGTAAAGTTAGGATGGAAATCATTCCTGCGTTTATATTGCCACCAGGTGGTCTGTAAATGACCCCCAGCATAATAATTCTTGAGGATTCCTCTGGTTGTATTTCAACGAAAAGTGATTCCATTGTTTCATTTATGACATACAATTCCCGTATCAACCTTCTCAACGCGATTGTTGAATATGACATTGTGTCCTGGCAATGTATGCTAAGGGCAGAAGTTACAATATCACCTTACTTAATGTTAGAATGACAAAAGCAAAGGTGACGAAAAGGGGGATTGTTTGAAGTAATCCGAAAGGAATCTGTATTTGAAAACAAAAAGGAGATGACTGCTGATCAAGGAGAATAGTAAGCAAATAATCAACGTCGGTGAAGGTAATGGGACGAAATATCACTTCCGAGGCGATCTGGATGTAGCTATCTTTCCGAAGATTTTAGCTGAGGAAAGATAGCGTATACATTCAGATCGCCGAGGAAGTGATAGTTCGTCTCATTGCCTGAAACCAAAAGTTGATTATTTGCTTTATATTCCACATCTGATACCAACAATCTATAAAATAAATGACAATTTAACGTACAAAAGCATTCGTGTCGGTGCGGCTACATATTCACGCGACGCTCCGAAACCCGGAAGCAAATTGACTTTGTGCACGTTTCTATATAGACTCTACAAATTCCAACGAACACTATGACATGGTGATGCTAATTTGTAAGATTTTGACGGAAAAGCAAGAAGTAATCGAAATTCTCTTACCTGTGCGGTATCGGTGAGAACATAGATCCTCCGAGAATACTCTTCATAAGTGTAATAAATTAAGGGCAAGTGAAATTCTAGGTCAATTTTGGTACGAGGTGGTAGAAAATTGCACACTTGCTTTGGAGAAATACTGTGTGGGGGAAATGGAAGGCTTGCATTGCTTTGTACGTACGCGCGCGGCGCAGCGCGCTATAACCAAAAATTTTAATTTCCGCGCGCGCACCGCGGTGTCGTCTGCGCCGATAGTCCGAGCTACGCACTTTTATTTCGCGCCTACTCAAAATATTGATCAGGCGTTAGGACTGTGAAGAGTGAAGAGATCAGCGAAACCAAAAAGTACTATATCACCTAGAGTGTAACGAACTTTCCTTCTCAAAAAAAGTACTATCACCTACAGTGTAACGAACTTTTCTGCTCAGGTGATCAGATGGGAAAAACTACGCTTCATCACGTGATCAACTCTTGACCAATCATAAAGCAACATTCTTAGTATGTGGAATATAATACTTGATAGCACAGTTACGCTCTATACATCACAATGAAGATACAGACCTCAATGGAACGCAGTGTATCAGAAACGACGTACAGGTATCGAGGAGGTAACGTTCCGTAACAACATCATTACGTGAATCCTGTGTTTAAAAAATACCCCACCAGCTTATAACACAGGAACCCCATTGCCCTGCGTGTTATGTCAATGGGAGGTCAGGTGGGGAATCTGAAACCCCAATTTCAGATTTTGGGAGAGCTTCAATTCTCTCGTTTAAACTGGGGTGGGGTTCATTTGACTGCTGATAAGGCCTTGCGTGATTCAAGTGGGGTATCGACACCCCATTTTCAGTTTTGGGGGAAAGTTGAGTTTTTCTCGTTTAAACTGGGGTGGGGTCGACTGCAGCTGCTGATAAGAGCCGAACAAACACCGCACTGGAAACCGCAACAGGCTGATGAACAGCGTGGAGTGAGATTGCAGCTGTCCTCCTTACGTAATAGGATAAACAAACTATTAAGAGCTTCCTGGCTGGAAGTAATCTTGAAATAATGACTTTGTATTATATTAGTTTTAGGACATTAGCATGTCGAAAAGCGATTCAAAAATTTGATGAAGATTGAAATAAAATTTTGAACGATGCAAAATGACCCACAATTGCCGAAATAACAGTAAGTAAAAAAAATACCTCTCTCTCTCCCTCTCTCTCTCCCTCTGCCTGGCCGTATGAAGGTCACTTCTCCTTGGGGGGAAGGTGGATTATCTGGGAGAGTGTGTGGGTGTTTACTTAAGGATTACCATTCCTGCTGATATCGGGATTGGGGGGGGGGGGGGCAGTGAGAGAAGCTTGGAATTTGAAATTGGGGTGTCAGAGGAGATCTGTTTTTAAACACAAATTTTCGTAATGATGATTTGAATGATTACAAGTACATGTATAAAAAAAAATCCTTTTGACTGTTCAATTAGCACGGGAAAAGAACGAAACACTGATTTCAGTAAACATATTGTAAACTATTATTCTCAAGGATCGTCCGATTGAGAACAATAGATGCGACAGGACACAAGTATCATTTTATCAGCGTAACCGAACTACCTTTTTTTTTTGCCGACAAACGAAGTGAAATATTAATCGAAAATATCAGTAGTACCGTAGATAGTTTTATTGAGACAACAAATTCAAACGAAATTCAATTCTGATATTCTTACTTCCAACAATGTCAAGTGTAATATTTTTAGAGGAGTTCACTCGCAACAAGAATGTGGATCCAGGACGATGGGCGTAACAAACATAATGTATCCCTGCGCGAGATTAACGAACTCCGAATATTGCCCTAAAACATGACAGGTCCTGAGGTTTAATTATCAAGCCTACGGGACATAGGGTAGGGCAGCGCTTTTCTAGCTTTCACAAACACATTTTTTTCAAGTTGTTTTCGATGCGGGAGAACATGATATGACAACAACAAGTTCATCAAGTATTTAGGCCTGCGTATCAAAAGCAATGTGTCTAACAAGCGATATGATATCAGTGAACAGGAAGAAAGAAAAACTGTGTTGAAATTTTTGGTTGTTGCAACTCTACCTTTAAGTAAAGGAACTAAACAATAGCTCCTTCTCTTGAAGAATTGTTCTTTCTTCGGAAGACGAGGACGAGCTCTAGGAATTGTCTCGCAGGCATCGCTTTGCAACTTTCTGCATTGTGAGTGAACTTTTTTCGGAAAAAAATATCCCTTCCCATTACCACATGATCAGCGGGCCATGAAATCCACGAAAGCCTGCATGTAATATGTCGTAATCGCCTTGCACAATTACAAAATGTGCCAGTATATAGACCGGCGCCTATTGGCTCAAGCCATAGTAGGTTGTTGATTCGCCGTCGTGTATCTCAACGCGTACACCAACGTTAAGACTCGTCGAATACTGCTGCTCGTCTTGTTCAAAGTAAGCTTGGTGAGTGTGATATGAACCGCGGAATGTTTACACATGTGTCTGTACTTATTAATTAATGTCTCGACGTCACTTGCGGTAGGGCAAACTTACAGACCAGTTTGTCAGCTCTCATGGCCGTGCTTAGGATAGCACCCCCTTTCAGGCCTATTGCAAAACTTAAGTTAATGCATTTATTTAGTTTGTGAAAGAAAATGTTTGAGTAATCAGCGAATGATATAAAAAGCAAGTAATAAACTGCTTTAGTGAAATCAATTAAATGCTGAAGAGAAAAAGGCCTAAAATAGATCCATGGGGAACGCCGCATTGAATATTACTGAGTGAGAAACTTTGCCTCTGAAACCACACATATTGTTCATTTTATTGACGGCTTTCGAAAACAAAAAGATACCCACGGTGTGTAAGTGAGAGTCTATCGAGTTTGCACCGTTATTAATGAGATTGAGAATTGCGTGAGTAGTGTCACGTTTAGACCTATATCCATATTGTGATACACTTAGTATGTCGTTTTGTTCAAGAAATAAGATTGTCCTGGTGTAAATGAGGTATGTAAGATTATGAAGGAACGTTTTGATTATTGTTGCAAGTTAATAGATTTATGTTGAAATCACCCATAATGATGCACTTATTATTTCGCAGAGATCGC
This sequence comes from Arbacia lixula, assembly GCA_963669155.1. Lineage (NCBI taxonomy): Eukaryota > Metazoa > Echinodermata > Echinoidea > Arbacioida > Arbaciidae > Arbacia > Arbacia lixula. The sequence continues at coordinate 6,116,317 of OZ022581.1, read as the reverse complement.
TATCGAGTAAAGTTTGGAGGGAAATAATTCCTGCGTTTATATTGCCACCAGGTGGTCTGTAAATGACCCCCAGCATAATTCTTGAAGATTCCTTTGGTTGTATTTCAACGAAAAGTGATTCCATTGTTTCATTTATGCCATACAATTCCTGTATTAGGGTGAAATAAAATAAGGCGCCACCGCCAACCTTCTCGACGCGATTGTTAAATATGACATTGTGTCCTGGCAAGGTATGCAAAGGGCTTACCACATCAGAAGACAACCATCTTCTGTGAGTGTAATTAAATATTTAAGCAATTGGTTTCTTTCTAGAAGAAGTTTTATGTTGTCAAAGTATTTGTTAGTCCTTCTAATACTGAAATGAAACAATTATATTTTTGTTGGAAGAAGAGACATGTTACATTTGAGTTAGTTTTCTGAAAAACAGTTGGAAGAATTTTGTGTTTGAACCGAATCATCAGGATGTAGGTTGTAGTGAAGCTTTTCAACTGCATTTTTTAGTAAATTGATGGTGGCGTGTACTCATTGTGTATTTATGACGGTGTGACTGTGTCTGCAAAGCTTTCTCAGTTGATGTCTGTAAACTCCGTAACAAAATCATGTTTGTTCAATGAGTGAAAAGGGAAATCGTCTGCGTTCAGTGAGAAGTGTAGATAAATAATGTGGATGGATGCGGTAAGGGAGGGGGCAGGGGGAAGGGAAGGGGGATGGGAGAGGGGGAGACAGGGGAAGACGAAATGTGCTTTCAAGCAGATCACAATATGGCAGACGTTACAGTATCACTTTACTTAATGTTAGAATGACAAAAGCAAAAGTGACGAAAAGGGGGATTGTTTGAAGTAATCCGAAAGGAATCTGGATTTAAAAACAAAAAGAAGATAAGAAAATAGTACTTGATAGCACAGTTGCGCTCTATACATCACAATAAATACATATAAAGATGCAGACCTCAGCAGTGTATCAGAATCGACGTGTGGTTATCGAGGTAACGTTCTTTAACAACATAATTTGAATGATTACAATAATCGAGAAAAAAATCCTTTAGACTGTTCGATCAGCGCGGAATCAACGGAACTGAAAAAGAACGAAACACTGATTTCAGTAAACATATTGTAGACTCTTATTCTTAAGGATCGTTCGATTGAGAACAATAGATGCGACATGACACAAGTATCATTTTATCGGCGCAACCGAACTACCTTTTTTTTTTTTGCCGACAAACGAAGTGAAATGTAAATCGAAAATATCAGCAGTACCGTAGATAGTTTTGTTGAGACGACAAATTCAAACGAAATTCAATTCTGATATTCTTACTTCCAACAATGTCAAGTGTAATATTTTTAGAGGAGTTCACTCGCAACAAGAATGTGGATCCAGGACGATGGGCGTAACAAACATAATGTATCCCTGCGCGAGATTAACGAACTCCGAATATTGCCCTAAAACATGACAAGTCCTGAGGTTTAATTATCAAGCCTACGGGACATAGGGTAGGGCAGCGCTTTTCTAGCTTTCACAAACACATTTTTTTCAAGTTGTTTTCGATGCGGGAGAACATGATATGACTACAACAAGTTCATCAAGTATTTAGGCCTGCGTATCAAAGGCAATGTGTCTAACAAACGATATGATATCAGTGAACAGGAAGAAAGAAAAGGTGTGTTGAAATTTTCGGTTGTTGCAACTCTACCTTTAAGTACAGGAACTAAACAATAGCTCCTTCTCTTGAAGAATTGTTCTTTCTTCGGAAAACGAAACGAGCTCTAGGAATTGTCTCGCAGGCATCGCTTTGCAACTTTCTGCATTGTGAGTGAACTTTTTTCGGAAAAAATATCCCTTCCCATTACCACATGATCAGCGGGCCATGAAATCCATGAAAGCCTGCATGTAATATGTCGTAATCGCCTTGCACAATTACAAAATGTGCCAGTATATAGACCGGCACCTATTGGCCCAAGCCATAGTAGGTTGTTGATTCACCGTCGTGTATCTCAACGCGCACACCAACGTAAGACTCGTCGAATACTGCTGCTCGTCTTCTTGGTTGTTGCAACTCTACCTTTAAGCAAAGGAATTAAACAAAAGCTCCTTCTCTTGAATAATTCAAGAGACAACTTGGTGGATCGAAGGATCAGGACTACGGCAGCACCAGAAGAAGGAATTGTTTCTACTCGCACATATAACGCAGTTACATCGTCACACAGCACCGCACTAAAGTAAGACAATACTCTATACTCAAAGAACGGTGTAGACAGGAATTTTCTTTCATCGGAAGACGAGGACGAGCTCTAGGAGTTGTCTCGCAGGCATCGCTTTGCAACTCTCTGCATTGTGACTAAACATTTTTGTTTCGGAAAAAATATCCCTTCCCATTACCACATGATCCACGGGCCATGAAATCCATGAAAGCCTGCATGTAATATGTCGCAATCGCCTTTAGTTTACCCAAAGTGAAAGTGTATATAAAAAAAACCCAGAGTGCGTGACTAATGCTTATGCAATCCCTATTGCTATTGAAGGAGTGATTGTGGCTAGCAGTCATTACCTGAAGTTGGGTCCAAATGAACAAAGAAAAAAGGAATTTGGAAGGGGCAGGCAATAAGCAAAGTGAAAGTATATGGTTAGAAGAAACCTGACAGAGCAAGAAGAAGGAAGGGAAAATTGAGTTCTGCACAGATTTGAGAACTGAACATAACCCTATACATGTATCAAAGTTACTGTTATATTAACCCTGTTTGGAAGTGATAATGTTCATGAACTTCTTGAACTCAAGAAGATATCATCTACCATGAGCAAAGTAGATTATTTATTGTTAATACAGTAAGAATCAGCCTTGTTATTATATCAACACCTGACCGTGTGCAGTCATGATTTACTGTACATATTGTTGATGTATGTCTGCATTATGATAAACATAAATACCAGATTAAAGGACTCATATGAATCAATTCATCAGTTAAAGTGCTTGCAAACCGCAGATTGCTATTACGGAGCCAAGCATTACTTTATCGCATATGATTTAGAATAAAGTTGTAGAATATTGAACAGTTATTCACATTATTTGGCTAAGCTAGTATGTATTAGAATATGTTAAGTCCGTTATACATTTACGCATAATGAAGATTTGGTAGATTCGGTATGGAAATCAGTTAGCGGCATATTATACTTGTACAAATCTAGAGCATAGTTCATGGTTAATTGTAACTCTAAGGTAGTGGTTATGGTATACGTCACAATACAACAGTATATAGATGAAGTTTAATACTGAAACAACAGAGGTTGTGATGAATATGTATTCAGGGCGTTAGATTACGCTAATGAGCCCAAGGTTTATAACACATTATTGTGATGTGATATGATATTGTTCAGTAGTCAAGCAGGAAATATTGTCCATATTATTTCTCTGTTAATGTTGATGCATCAGTATAATCCACTGTATCAGTTGTTTGCAGTTGATGTGCCGTCAGACACATATTCCAAAGAATATAATTATGCCTCATAATAACATAGTATTTGTCGATATTGGAATGAAGTATATATTTATATGTCCTCTTGGTATGTGATGATTGGAAACATAAGATTAGGATTTAACATGTAATTAGCGATAATCATCTTACTTAGGTATATATACGATTTTAGTTCAGTACATTTGTGTATTTAGCAATTTCAGCATTTAACACATTGTTATTGTTAATATTTGTCTCCGGTGAACCGCACAGTTATACGCAAAGGGTTGACGCACAGTAATACCCACAGTGGAATTTCGACGAGCGTTAATTGCTAGTGATCGTGATCCCAAGCTGAGATCATAGTCAGAGACAACTAACATTAATAACCAGAAAGGATTTGTTTATGCTGTTTATGCCGTGTCGTCATTTTAGCGTGTTAAGCGTGTTTGAGCAGTGCATTCCATATTATATAGGGTTACCACGTAGCTGATGCTACAATTACTTCGTCGAGTTTTGAAAGAAAAAAAAACATGATTAAACCATCTTGTCAGAGGGACATTAATATCAGTACATGTTCCTCTAGTAAGAAAGTCTACCATTCCATTGTCAGTATAACATGGCAGTGGGATGGTACTTATTCATTAACGCTCACATCAATACCGGAAAAATATAAAGACATTGTACTTGATATTGCATATTGATATTACTGGGGGTTTTTTTCAATAGCATGAAGGGGTGACATAAGCGATGTGACATTCGTTCATTTATCCCAAACTTGCCGAAGTCCATGTACGTTCTAACAGTTGCATAATTTAAGAGCCGCCAGTCTTACGTATGGAAAGACAACACCATTGTATGATTACATGGGGCACATGTGTTTTAGAAGGACATTTTTCTATCCATTGAAACGGTACATTATGATAAACTATTATTGATTATAAACACCATCCTGTTACATGATTGGTTGACAATCATGAAATAATGCTCATTATCAAATAATCAAGTATGAAAGCCATGTTGTGATATCAAATTGCATAGTTTTATTCTTGTTGGAGTACCTTTCCCCCATTTTTCATTGCGAGATGAGGAAAGTCATCGCAAGTGGGACAATATGGTCGTCTTTAACGTCAATTGATAGTGTTATTGATGCAATGGGCCACAATGCTAGTATTGTTAGATGAACACTTGTGCTTTGGAGGGGTTAGTTCCTTATATAAAAAGAAAATTGTTGGTTTCCGATGAGCAGTTTGCTCCTTCGAGAGGGCACACTTCTATAAGTGCACGAGGGGCGCTTGAGTTCTGAAGAGGCACACTATAGACGTTAAAATTTTAAACTTCTGTGTGAGCACAACATCATCAAATGGACATCGTATAATGTACCTATGTGGTATACCCTCATTTTGGCATAGATAAAGGCAACCAGTGTTACATTCTTTTTAAGTTATCTTTTAAAAAAGCTTTGTCTTAGATTTGAGAAGCGTACTAATTATGTACAATAGGTTTATTATTTTATCTGGATATTATCGATCCATTTGTACAAGTTTAAGCTAAGCCTCATGTAATTTCATTCGTTAATGAGAAGATATCGGACTGATTTGAATAACTAAAATGGTAATTCAGTTTACCTCGCTTTTACTAAATCCAAACACAGGTCATTTGAAAATAAATAAAACAAAAGCAAGGTCTGTGAAACACGTTTTATTCTTTATTTGAAAGGAACTTACCAATCTTTCAGACAGTAATTTTAATGAATTACCGTTTGAGTCACTGTGCTTAAATGAGAAGAGCAGTAGTAAGTAAGGCTCAGTTTTACATTTTGTGAGAAATGTGAAAATAATCAGCAAAATGAATTTTTAAAGCAAAATTCAATGGCAAGTCAAAAACATTTTACCCTGCACCTATATGGCATCCATGTTTCAAGTCGTTCTTCAGTCTTTTAGTTTATAGGTACAGGTTCTGTAGAATACGACGCGTGCAATCATCATAAGCAGCGGAACCTTTTAATAACGGGCTTTTGGGGACAATGGTATATATTCACCCTGTTATTTGAAATTCCTCGTTATGTAAGAGTAAAATTATAATATTGCCGGTAATACCGGACAACATGGGGCAATAACGTTCACCCGTCCGCTATTACCCCACGTTGACCTTTGACCCATGATCCCTTTATACAGCCTAGACCACTGATTCTTAACAATTAACACTGCATTTATGTTAAAAAATGGATCACACTGAATAAAACTTGTCGCAAAAATTACTGTAAATCTAACCCCCAGATAGCAATGAATCGATCAACTGAAATCTATAAACAAATGTTTGGGGGTAGAAAAAAAAAACATTTTGTCTAATAACTTATCATTAAATGACGGAAATAAAGACCATGCATCTCAGCTATAGGATAGAGTTATAACGACAGCTATCACAATAGTCCCAAAACAGGCCTGTCCGGTATTACCCCATGTCCGTATTTACCCCGCTCTCCCCTATCACTATATATTTTACCCCCTGCTACCCACACCCCACACCCCACCCCCACCCCGCTCTGCCATCGCTACCATAATGCCATTGGATGAATTGTATGATAAAGAAGTCATTGACACCGAAATATGTTGGGCATTTTCTAATCTGAGGGAGGAGAGTATTGACCAAAAATGTACATATCTTTAATTTCAATATAACCTTCCTTTTTATCCTCTTCTGATCGTCTCTCCCATTTGCTGACGCAATAGCATATTATACAAGCCTAGTCCGCTGAATACACATATAGCGCAATACCTCCAGCAGCATGGCCGACCACGGACTGAACTTCCTGGACGAATACCTGCTAACTCCGTACGTGTACCCGGAGTCTTGGGGCGAGGCGTGGTGGGTAAGACAGACCGTCACGCTGTTCTTCGCAGTCTGGTTTGGGGCAACATCCATGTACTTGATCACCGCCACCTTCTGCTACTACTTCATTTTCGACCACCGTCTTATGCAGCATCCCAAATTCCTCAAAGTATGTTTTTTTTTTTTTTTTTTTTTTTTTTTTTTTAAAGATTACTGCACATATTCAGTTGATTTGTTTTCCAAAAGCTGAGTAGTTACATTAAAAATAGAATATCCCTTCAACGCCTTGTGCAGACGTATATTGTGAAGGTATGTAACTACGCTGTAAAAAAACAAATGTGAATTAACTGGGTTAATTAACTTTTGGCCGTTTCTCTATTATTACGGTATTTTCATTGTAAAATGGCAGGGAAATCGTAATTTTCTAGGGAGTCGGCTTGAATTGACAGTTACCAGTACTTGTTACTATTAATGAACAGGAATCGCGTATTCATACAGGCTATCTGGTTTATTTTCGAATTGTTCCCATTGTTCAATTTTCCGTAACAAGGATGATCCTGTAAAAATACAAGAAATTCCTTCATAAGACAACAGAAGATAAATATTAGTGTTGATAAACATGTTTCTCTTATATCAACGGGCTTCCAAGTTAGCTAACAGGAAGTCCTCGTAGGCATATAATTCTGAAGTTATAGTACGAGAGTTTTCCTGTCAAAAGACAATTTACTCAAAAGACAAATATAACTGCCAGAAAACGACTTTCTTGTATTACATCCTGTTAATTTACAAAGTTTTCCTTAGTTCCGTATTAATGAAAGAAAGTTTTCCTGTCAAAAAACGGCAATATCTTGTATTTAACAAATCCAAATGTTTTTTTTAAGTTTTCTGCACCTTCTTACAACGTCCACAATGTATTTAGAACGTTTTCAAAAGGTTTTTCCTAGCAAACACAGAACGTTTTTAAAGTTATATAACTTTAACTTTTGACTTCAAAGTTTAGGTTTTTTGTAGAACGTTTAAAAAACGTTTTTTTTTTTGGACGTTTCAAAATTCAACGTTTTGTATAGGACGTTTACAGAACGTTTGATATAGGACGTTTACAAAATGTTTTGTTACGTCTTCCTGAACGTTATTTCATGCACAATATGACGTAATATATTCACGTCAATAAGACGTCTTTAAAAGACCAACAAATCCTAATCCTAATCCTAAGCCTAACCTGAATTTATACCAGTAGTTGATTACTTTCACTTCAAGCAAGTACTGTTCACCCAACTGGCACAGTATGTTATCTACTTGAAAAACATACTGATAACTGAGATGCTCATGAATGTTATTCATTGACCAGTGACTTGTGTCATATTTTTGTATATTTTAATAGATAACCGGCATATAACTAGATAAAATGAATATTCAAGCATACATTGCAATAAACGTTTAGAAATGCAAACATTAAAACAATATATGCCACCTAATTGAGTGCAGACAACAATAATTACAACAAAATGTTCATCTTTAGTTGTACTAACGGATATTTTGTGGTGCATCTCCCTCTCCCTCTCACTCTCCCCCCCCCCCCCCCCTCTCTCTCTCTCTCTCTCTCTCTCTCTCTCCCTCTGACATCAAACAGAATCAAGTGAGGAGAGAAATCTCGCTGAGCATGTACAATTTATTCTTCGAGGCCGTGCAAGCGACGCTGGTCTTCCTAGCCGAAGTCAGAGGCTATTCCATGCTGTATGATGGCATCAATGGGGAAGGATACGTTGGTTAGTTTCTTCTTTTCTTTCAAAGAAAGCTCTATTTACTCATTATATAAGGCACATACCGTAGTCAAATTATGTGGCATGACTCCTAAAGGAATATGATGCATATCATTGAAACCATGGCAGAACCGTTCAGCCGTCATCACTGGGGCGGGACTCTGTTGAATTTCAACATTTTCCCCTAGCTGATGCCCCCCTGGTATCCTGAAATCAAACAATAATGGGACTCATGGTCCTGGCAAAATAAAACTCCACTGATTACAGAGTTTGTAGTCTTGACCACTAACCCCCCCCCCCCCCCCCCCCACACACACACACACACACACACACACCTTTAATCTCATTCCTCTATCACAATGTTCATACCTTTTTTCATTATAATAATACTGTACTGCTCTTATATAGCACTTAAACTGTTGTAAGCAACTCGTTAAGCATTTATGTATGCCCTTATGTATGACTTGATTGATAGTAAGGGGACTTTGTTAACTCTTGAAGATTTTGAACAAAAGTTTTGATTGAAACTTAATTATTTGTCTTACTATTCTAGTCAAGCTATAAAGCGTCGGTATAGAATTTATATTGAAAATGTGAACAAGGTATAGAAGGTCCATTGATGCCGTCATATATCAAAACACTTGTATATGTGACCCACAAGGATGTCGATACATCTACAAATCTCTTATTGGAAAGACAAAATGTATACCCTCAATATGTTTAGAATGGGAACGACATTTAGATTACAGCCCTGATAGTTCATTTATGCAGAAATGTCATATTATGATATTTCGATTTACTCCAAATAGTACTTTAAGATTTTCAGTATAAGGTAGTAAACAGGATTTTGTTCTTGAATGAGCAACTGTATAAGATGAAAATAGTCAGTGATGAAACTTGTTCGTTTTGTTAAAAAAAAAAAAAAAAACAAGAGGTGGAAGACATTGTACATTTCTTTTACGACTGTGAACTCAGTAAATCCATTTGGAAGGAAACAGCAAAATGGATAAATGAAGGTTATTTAGTACAGATAAAGTGTAATTTACGAAATAGAATTTTTGGTTTTGAAGAAATAGAGAAATGATGCCTTAAATTGCATGGGAATTTTGATCAAACAACAATTGTTCGTACAAAAGCTTAATAATTAATAAGATTCCTATTTTTGGTACCATAAAGAAAAAAGTTATTGAATATTATGAAGATGAGAGATATATCAATTATATTTCAGGTACACATAACAAATTTGTTGTTAAATGGCAGTCACTCAGATCTCTGTTTGTTTAAAACTAAAAGAAAGGTAGGTAATTTATTGTAGTCATTTGAGTGTAAAATGCATTTTTACATTGTGAAATGTTTTAAGCCTAAAAATGGAGGGCTAAATAATACAATGAAAAAAAACCAACAACAAAAAAATTATGTATGCACATTTTATTTACGTCGTCCATGTAATACGTTACTATCGGTAACCCCAAAGCTGAATGATACAGGTACGTGTAATAATGCGTTACTACGTAGTTATGGGGAAAGTTGTGAACATTACGAAAACGGCTTTATTGTTGACAATAACACATGTCAAAGGTAAATAATGACTCTCACAAACATTCAATGAATGTTGGACTTATTATTGTCCAGGGAGTACACACGAGGCAGGGTTTGAACCCAGCTAAAATCTAGCTCTCATATGAGAATCGAGAGCTCTTACCACTGATACAGCACTCCCGTAACTTGTCTTGCCATTCATTTACACGGTCAAGTAGGCAGTCCGCTAAACTGGGTGTAGGCAAGCCAACATTTCTTTTCTCACATCGATTTGTAATTCTACATTAATTTTTCCAAAGGATGGATACGCACTGCGCTGGATCTTTTGGGCCACATCTTCTTCACGGATATGGGTATCTACTGGATCCACCGCTGGATGCACCACCCCCAGGTCTACAAGCACATACACAAACATCACCACCAGTGGAAGGTGCCATCGCCGTTCGCCAGTCACTCGCTCCACCCGCTCGACACCATACTGCAGACCATACCCTTTCACGTCCTCCCCTTCATCATCCCGCTCAACAAGGTGCAGTGACCTGTCATGCCCTTCCCGTTGGTACAACCGGCCGTGCATGTTTTTGTTGCGTGTCCGCAGCTTGCATGCCAACTTCTGCGATCCCTCGCGCGCGTCCTCCTGCGTGCTAGTACTCGCCTGAAAAAAAAAAAAAAAAAAAAACTCACACCTCCTTTCGTCCGACGCAAGGACTTTCTGCGAAACCCGACGCGAAACCCGACGCAGACCACACGCAGAGCACGGCTGGTTGTGACCGGTTGTGGCCGGTTGTGACCACGGCATTGCCTCGATTGCCTCGATGAGGGTTCGGGGGGGGGGGGGGGGGCAACAATCTTTTAGATATATACGATCGATACACACCGCTTTAAACGTATGTGAGTATTCAATTTAAACAAGGATGTTTCAAGAAATGGACATCCATCCCTTTCAACGAGGTTTGGTTCCGCCACTCAATATTCATGACTGTTGGCAGCGCTACCTGGATTTTACAATAGGTCATGCATATTCCTGAACATGCATACATTTCAGCTTTTGCTGATTAACTGGTAGTTTTGTTGTGTAGTTAATGTGGACAAGCAAACACGAAATCATTATACTTTTCTTAATGAAAATACTAGCTGGGCGAGGCTGGGTACACTTTTCATGTTACCTTTCTGAAACAAAAATATATATTCAAGTAATGTTTCCAGCAACTTTTTCAGTGGAATATCATGCGGAACAATGTGAAATCGAGACTTTTCTATTGCACCTTGATATCACGTTTGGAACTATTTTACTTTATTATCACAACATTTTTCGATTACATCTTTAGAGTTGCATTGTAAGTATTACATGTCACAACTTCGTAAGCATCTAGGGTGAGAATGTTTCCCCAAATTATTCTGCGCATCCTGTTTTGTTTATGCGAAATCCAGAGAATCGGCGGATACGAACGTATGGGATGAAAGTGATAATCTTTTGAGACTCTAAGAAAAGTACAATGAATCTGCGGTAATTAAGGCCTGATGGTACTCCATGTAATTAAAACATCCTTGATTGTATTTCAATTCAATTTCTAGATGCTGTACCTGACCATGTTTACCTTCGTCAGCATCTGGTCGGTCAGTATCCACGACGGCGACTTCCGCGTGCCAGACCCCCTCAAGCCCTACATCAACGGGTCGGCCCACCACACCGACCACCACTTGTACTTCAACTACAACTACGGACAGTACTTCACCCTGTGGGACCGGATTGGCGGGTCCTTCCGGACCCCGTCGGCCTACGAGGGGGACAGCCCTCTCGATCAGGTCTTGAAGCTCCAGGGGGACCGCATCAACGGTAACACCGGACCGCAACATCGTCGTAAGGGTGAAGTGTACACCGCGGACTCGAGTGCCAGAGTCAATGGCGGTTGTAATCAGAAAGAAGACTGAATGTGCCTCTGGTAGTCATTTCTTGCTTTTAAAAATTACATGTGAGGTGTTAGATAAAACATAAGAGCGGTTACTAGCCATTGAGTCTTCACCGATTGTGTTATATCACACTTTCGTTTTACACAAGTAATACCTTTTAAATACCCTTTAAGATAAGGAAAACGTAATCAAAACCCGTGGGTCATAATCATTTTCACAATCGTAAACCCTAACATAACATCTCGTTAACATAAACCATATACATTGTATAAGTTTTTGGATTTTAAAATGGGAATTGGACCAAATAATTGGGGTAGACCAAATGTCAATTTACCGTAGGAGTGAAGGCGAGTAACAAGAGAACCAATGAAATTGTTTGGAATGATACCTGCATCAGAATAAATTTTATTTAAAACATAGATAATGGTGTTCTAACCAGAATGGTAGTTTAACCAGTATATTTTCTGCATTTCTTTCAATTTCAAGACTAAAATACAGACACAACGTAACTTTTCAGAGTTCATTATCGTTAATCCGAAAGTTCGTTTTCCTATGGTAACGATGGTCCGTTATTCCGAAGGTTCGATTCTCCGGAAAAGCGTTGTTCATCTGAACATGAAATAGAATTCGTTAATTGTCAACTTTGTGAATTTTCATGTGGGCAAATTAAATATATTATTGATACTTGTAACGATAACTGTCATTTTGCATTTGTAGTATATCGAACTACATAATCCTTGTATGTAACACTCTCCCTTCGTAATTCTCTCTCTCTCTCAAACTCATAGTTCTCCTCTTAATTCACTTGACCACATCATCCCGCCACTGGTCACTCCCTCACTTCTCTCACACCACCTCACTTCTCTCACACCAAATCTCATTTTCCGACCAGCACCAATGATAAAGACGGAACTATTATACTCATGTATATATAATCGAAAGTATTCCAGAATCAAAACACTTGCAGTTTATACATCAAGCAGACAAGTCACTCTCGCTGTTTGTTCGAGTCTTATGTATCATCTTTATGTACCTAACCCAATATATAAAATCACTGAAATACCAATATGGGACTGAGAGATAAATTGCATACAAAGTTATGTGCTTTTCATGTCTTCTTTGAATTTCACGTCACTTTTGAACCATTATGCTGTTTTTGTGGTTCATGCAATGTTTCATTAAATGTAATTTTGTCTGAAAAAGATATATTAAAGAGAGTGTGTAGATAAAAATGTTAGGCTGTGGGATATTAACTGATTGTGACCGAACTATCCCAAAATAATGGGAATCATTTCAGTTTCACTTCGATGACATACTATGCACATATATAATTGTGACTAATATTTTATAAAGGGAAAAGGGAAACTTCTAACTCGTAAATGCATTTCTCTAATGTTTAAGCGCTTCGGATAGATTGAGAATGTTTCATCGTGGTTAAGCATAGGATGGTGCGCGGTATGATGCACAGTTTTGAGTTTGTCGATATGAAATGTGCGCACAAGATCCCTTTGCATGGTTTAAACACACCATACACAGCCGAGTGTGTCTTCGACCCCCGGCTTCGACCATTCCAAAGTTACCGCCTTCACACAATTCTACCGAACCTCAAGAAAAATGTGCGTCATTTGTTTCATAGCATGGGCAACAATAAAACAAATATATACAAATAAATCAAAATTACCATGCTACCGAACAAAATTATTCGACGCATGGCAATTTTTGACCGGCGCATGGCTAATGCACGGCAATGGATTACCATACACATGGAAAGACGATGTATTTTTTTTTTTTCAATTTGGTTTGCAATTTTATCTTCAAAATCAGCAAAACAGATCTCAAATTGTTTAGTGTATTTTATTGATAACCAGAATGCAGTTTGGGGAAAATGAATAAAGTAGGAGAATTCTTGGGAGATTCTTAAGGCCATTCTATGATATCGGATAGATAAATATGTATACAAGGAATCCTATCGATGTTGTAGATGGTAATTGTCGTAATGTAGTGGTTATGGGCTCTTTGCAATCTCTTGAATACGCTGGGCCTTTACTCGCAGATATATGCCTCTTTCCCAGAGAATATTCAGCATTTATTACATCATAGTACTAAAACTACGCATCCGTCTGTCAATCTCGTGTTCATTTTGTGTTTATTGCTAATATATATGAAACATATGTTTCGAATTAACATATCCGACGTTTCTGATATCATGTTTTCAGTAGTACATATTGAGAGATGGGTGTTGAAAGAAATACAGCACGTTAGATGCAAGCATAACAGGTTCAAACGGTTAAGGAGAGGAAGAATGGGACGGAGGTGCCGAGCTTAGAATGAGTGACTGGTCGTCGGGAGACTGAAGGGGAAGACAAGTTACAAATTAGAAAGGATCAGGGGGAAATTTAAGTAAAGTGCAAAATGTATAGAGTACAGATGGATGTGGGGAATTAGAGTGAGTTGGAGCAAGAGAGGACGAGATTTAAATACAGAGCGAGAGATTTGAAGTTGAAACAGTGAAATATGCATTGGATATATAGATTATAAAATGGATGTGAGAAGGCAGAAGTGAAAATAATGGAAAAGTGAGGATTTAGGTACAAAATTAGGAAAGTGGCAAAGAGAAGAATTCGGACGTTTAGTGCGATAGATGACAGATCAGGGCCCTGTTGCATAAAACTTACAATTGATGTTAACTTTGCTATCAATTACTTCTATGGAAACCTTGGATTTGATTGGTTGTCTTGCCATTTGTAGTTACCATTGACGACAGAGTTACCATTAATGGTATATTTTGTGCAACGGGGCCTAAGTTAGTGACACGTATGATTTTTCACAAAGTACAAGCTGGGCAAATACAGCTATGAATATACTGTATGCCTCAAGTAGAAAAACACAGAGGGATGGGGGGAGATGGTGGGATCAAACAAAGGAACTTGAACTGGTAGACAGGGAGGTGATGGAGGCAGTATGGCAATGCAGAATTTAGAAAGACAGGAGGTTGAAACAAGTTTACATAAACAGTGGTGGCTACAGTGGGATTAACACATAATGGCGGGGGCAAAGGAGAAATAAGAAATGAGAAATAAGGAAAAGACGGAAACAAGGATATAGAAAATGCGGTTGCTTCACCTGAGAATATGAGAACAGAAAGAACGCGAAAGAGAGAGAAAAAGGTTGAGAAAGGGTTGTATACATTAGATGAGAAGATCAAATGATAGAGAAGTTGTGGGATCGGGTGAGAATATGTGGAGGAGAGGGAGAGAGATTTGTAGATGGAGAGCAAGACAGGGGCATAGACAGATATAAGAGGGAATGGAATTTAGAATGTAGGAACGAAATTTAAACGAGATGTAGACAGAGACAGCTAGTGATCGGAGTGGCAGAGAGAAATGGGGAGAGAGAAAGAGAGAGAGAGAGAGAAAGAGAGAGAGAAAGAAAGAGAAAGAAAGAGGATGAGAGAGAGAGATAGAGAGAGAGAGAGAGAGAGAGAGAAAGAAAGAGAAAGAAAGAGGATGTGAGAGAGAGATGATGAGAGAGAGAGAGAGAGAGAGAGAGAGAGAGAAAGAAAGAGAGAGAGAAAGAAAGAGAGAGAAAGAAAGAGGATGAGAGAGAGAGATGATGAGAGAGAGAGAGAGAGAGAGAGAGAGAGAGAGAAAGAGAAAGAAAGAGAGAGAGAAAGAAAGAGGATGAGAGAGATGATGAGAGAGAGAGAGAGAGAGAGAGAGAGAGAGAGAGGAGGGGTGGTCAGAGAGATGAAGATGGACGGGATGAGCTAATTCATTTCATACCGATGCTGGTAATCTACTTTGTCAAAATGACATTAATAAACATTAATGAAGTAATACAACAAAGACAGCACACATATCTTCTGTTCAGCCTTTTAATTCATCAGCGTTTTATTTCATCACTCTGTTTAATTTACATCGGCGTAATATCAACTATACAATATTCACAACAGATTAAAACGTACGCATTTATGTTTGTATTAAACATGAAACACATGCACCATATTTCCAGGAATGCTGATATGAGAAAGCAGAATAATCGCTATACTGCGGAGAATATAAATAGAAAGGAACAGCACATTGCCAAACATTATAACGAATGGAATAGGAAAGTGTGTATAGATAAAAATGTTAGGCTGTGGGATATTAACTGATTTTGACCGAACTATCCCAAAATAATGGGAATCATTTCAGTTTCACTTCGATGACATACTATGCACATATATAATTGTGACTAATATTTTATAAAGGGAAAAGGGAAACTTCTAACTCGTAAATGCATTTCTCTAATGTTTAAGCGCTTCGGATAGATTGAGAATGTTTCATCGTGGTTAAGCATAGGATGGTGCGCGGTATGATGCACAGTTTATGTGCGCACAAGATCCCTTTGCATGGTTTAAACACACCATACACAGCCGAGTGTGTCTTCGACCCCCGGCTTCGACCATTCCAAAGTTACCGCCTTCACACAATGCTACAGAACCTCAAGAAAAATGTGCGTCATTTGTTTCATAGCATGGGCAACAATAAAACAAATATATACAAATAAATCAAAATTACCACGCTACCGAACAAAATTATTCGACGCATGGCAATTTTTGACCGACGCATGGCTAATGCACGGCAATGGATTACCATACACATGGAAAGACGATGTATTTTTTTTTTCAATTTGGTTTGCAATTTTATCTTCAAAATCAGCAAAACAGATCTCAAATTGTTTAGTGTGTTTCATTGATAACTATAATGCAGTTTGGGGAAATTGAATAAAGTAGGAGAATTCTTGGGAAATTCTTAAGCCCATTCTATGTAGATAAATATATATACAAGGAATCCTATCGTTGTTGTTGTAGATGGTAATTGTCGTAATGTAGTGGTTATGGGCTCTTTGCAATCTCTTGAATACGCTGGGCCTTTACTCGCAGATATATGCCTCTTTCCCAGAGAATATTCAGCATTTATTACATCATAGTACTAAAACTACGCATCCGTCTGTCAATCTCGTGTTCATTTTGTGTTTATTGCTAATATATATGAAACACATATGTTTCGAATTAACACATCCGACGTTTCTGATATCATGTTTTCAGTAGTACATATTGAGAGATGGGTGTTGAAAGAAATACAGCACGTTAGATGCAAGCATAACAGGTTCAAACGGTTAAGGAGAGGAAGAATGGGACGGAGGTGCCGAGCTTAGAATGAGTGACTGGTCGTCGGGAGACAGTGGGATTAACACATAATGGCGGGGGCAAAGGAGAAATAAGAAATGAGAAATAAGGAAAAGACGGAAACAAGGATATAGAAAATGCGGTTGCTTCACCTGAGAATATGAGAACAGAAAGAACGCGAAAGAGAGAGAAAAAGGTTGAGAAAGGGTTGTATACATTAGATGAGAAGATCAAATGATAGAGAAGTTGTGGGATCGGGTGAGAATATGTGGAGGAGAAGGAGAGAGATTTGTAGATGGAGAGCAAGACAGGGGCATAGACAGATATAAGAGGGAATGGAATTTAGAATGTAGGAACGAAATTTAAACGAGATGTAGACAGAGACAGCTAGTGATCGGAGTGGCAGAGAGAAATGGGGAGAGAGAAAGAGAGAGAGAGAGAGAAAGAGAGAGAGAAAGAAAGAGAAAGAAAGAGGATGAGAGAGAGAGATAGAGAGAGAGAGAGAGAGAGAGAGAGAGAAAGAAAGAGAAAGAAAGAGGATGAGAGAGAGAGAGAGAGAGAGAGAGAGAGAGAGAGAGAGAGAGGAGGGGGTGGTCAGAGAGATGAAGATGGACGGGATGAGCTAATTCATTTCATACCGATGCTGGTAATCTACTTTGTCAAAATGACATTAATAAACATTAATGAAGTAATACAACAAAGAGAGCACACATATCTTCTGTTCAGCCTTTTAATTCATCAGCGTTTTATTTCATCACTCTGTTTAATTTACATCGGCGTAATATCAACTATACAATATTCACAACAGATTAAAACGTACGCATTTATGTTTGTATTAAACATGAAACACATGCACCATATTTCCAGGAATGCTGATATGAGAAAGCAGAATAATCGCTATACTGCGGAGAATATAAATAGAAAGGAACAGCACATTGCCAAACATTATAACGAATGGAATAGGAAAGACAGGTTTTTTTAAAAATAATGAAGTGGTGAAAATGGAGTTTTTCTCCACATGCCCGAAACAAATACCCCCCCCCCCCCTAACCCAACCCAGCCACGCCATAGTTGGTGTTAAAAAAAATCCCTTTTTTTAGCAGTTAGGCAGGCTTCAGAATGTTATATGTGTTTTAGTTATGAAAAAAGTTATTGTTAATCGCTAGTATAATTATGCAGAACAAACCATACTATCAGTAAGACTTTAGGTCCGAACACGCAAAGATCTCTTAAATCTTAACCTAGGTTTAAACCTGAATTTTAGGATTTTTTTTTATTAAAGAAGAAAATTGAATAGAAATTTTAGGTGCAGATTTGACGAAAATCCGATAACGGATAAGAAAGTTTCCGACGTTACTTGCGACGCAAACTAAGAATTTAAAAATTTATCACTGACAGATTTTTGTCACTCCTTCACTTATATGTTTCTGTCATATGTCTTCTTATATTACAACCAACTTAATTTCAGACATGACTTTCCCCGCTAGTCATTAGAAGTGGACGTGATGACGGTATAATACGGGACTCGTCTCTATCGTAGCAGCACAAGGTTACCCAACGTCACTTGATATGCATTACTGTTTCTAATCATTCAAGTGGGGGGGGGGGGGGGGGCAAAAACAGCCCCCCCCCCCCCCCCCAAGATCACGACTGTTGATCGCGCGATCGTGACGAAAATTGGCAGGTACGTCACCCATAACGTAATCTCCACAATTCAATTGTCAATTGCACCAAAATTATTAAAATTTATTTTTAATTAATCAATTATGCTATTTAATGAATAAAATCATAATTTTTTTCTTATGTAGTTTATTGTTTTTTTAATTTCTTATGTATATCTT
The DNA here is from genome assembly GCA_963669155.1 of Arbacia lixula. Classification (NCBI taxonomy): domain Eukaryota; kingdom Metazoa; phylum Echinodermata; class Echinoidea; order Arbacioida; family Arbaciidae; genus Arbacia; species Arbacia lixula. Next base: position 6,097,818 of record OZ022581.1, on the reverse strand, counting down.
TGTTGTTTTTTCAACTTTATGTTTTGCATTGTTTTGTCCATGGAAATCATTGGCAACACTATTTCAGTTATAAATAACATGAAATCTATTGTTTTTCATCAGTAAAAATAAAAATGATACATTTATGAATTTTGGCTAGATACAGAATTTGCATTGGATTTGTACATGAAATCACGTTTTTGAGCAATTTTTGCTCTGACATGCACGTACAAAATGTTGTGTAACTTCAGAAACATGTACCACCCCCCCCCCCCCCCCCCCCTCCGGACTAGATAGGGTTAAGTATAGAAAGGCAGCAAGGTGTAAAGCATTTTTTTTAAACAATTTTGGCAATGTTCATTGACCTTTGCAGTCTGACTTTTCAGAGAGTTCATGAAATATCTCATCAGCCTACCTCCATGTAGTAATCCATCTATGAACCATGTTTGGTTGGAATTAGATTAATAGTTTGGATTTATTGTGAGAAATTTAAATTTCAGAGCAATTTTTCATAAACAATTTTCTCATTGACCTTTGACGTCATTCAGAATTGATCCCTATTCTACATAGTTCATTGGTTTCATGCAATGCACACATGTACCAGGTTCAAAGCAAATCTGGTGAACGGTTCTCAAGATATCGGTAAATGCATTCAGGACGGACGGACGGATGGACAGACAACCCCAAAACATAATGCCTCTGGCCACTTCGTGGCAGAGGCATGAAAACAAATATTAAAAGGGAGTTGGGAACTAGCAAGAATAACTCATTAAAAACAAAACACATGTGAATATGTAATTTGCCTTTGTCAGTAAAAGATATAAGTGACAAAAAAAATTGGCAACCAAATATTCAGCCAACAAAATATATATGTACAATATCATCACAAAACATTGACATGAGGCCACCTGTGAAATAAATCTTGATCGAGCAGAGCCC